>CM037157.1:6988863-7318863 GCA_020921065.1 Vaccinium darrowii
GGAAGACACAGCTAGCACACACGCTCTGCGTTACCACACAGGTTCGTTTCTGGAATTTATCTCATTAGAATTGGCTGGGCTAGTTGGGTTTAGGTTAGGATTCTGCCTACATGTTGAGTTGGGCTAGTTGGGTTTAGGTTAGGATTCTGCCTACATGTTGAGTTGGCTCAGTTCGAACACAATACAGATAGATTAGCTCAACTTTCTCTTCAAGCATCAAGTTGGAACACAATATAATGTAAGCCTTACATTATGTTAAGGGACACGCATGTGTCCCCCTCCAAAAAAATAATTAAATGTGAGGGACATGCCACGTGGCGTGTCCAATTCGTGTCTCTCGTGTGTCCCCCTCCAAAAAAATAATTTAATTTGAGGGACACGCCACGTGTCATGTCCAATTTGTGTCGCCAAGTGTCCCATTTTTCTCTTCACATTATTTAGTTTTTTTTTATTGCATTTTTTTATTGCAGGTAATAGGACAACATGGAAGAATCTAGTGGCGGATATCTATTTTGAGGACTTTGTTAAAGAATAACTTATAGTAGTTTTGTCATTTTTGTTTAGACAAGTCTTATGCAATGTATACCTTGTGGATCATTTTTGTTATGCTAAGTATGAAGGGAGATTAAATTGATGTCCTATTTACTTTTGACAAGTTCATGTGATTGTTTTTTGAATTATGGTATCAAGTTTTATTTTTGAATGAAATTGCAGTTCCCGGACTTTTAGCATTATGGACATTTAATAACAATTTCTTAAGTATAATATGAAATAAATGGAATATATATGGCTGCCATCTTTATTTTATTTTTTAAAAAAAGGGTCTATAGCAACGGTTTGAAGTATAGCTATAGCTGCTATTAAAAAAAAAAAAAGGGATCTGTAGTAACGGTTTCAAGTGTTGCTGAAGTCCAACAATAGCAAGTTTCTGGACTGGGGTATGGCAACGGTTGTAAGTGTTACTAAAGCAACTGTTACTAAAAAGAATGGTGGTACCAACAGTTGCCAAAAGTGTTACTAGAACCCTATAGTGACGGATATATTGTAACACTTCATGCGACAGTTGAGCAAGTGTTGGTATAGGTCATTTGGGCCTTTAGTAACAGTTTTGGCCATCTTTTGTAATGTTTTCAATTGTTGCAAGATCTAGAAATTTTTGTAGTGACTTACGAGACCTAAGTTTGCTTGGATTATCTATATGACGATCTCCTTCCTTTGCAATGTTATGCCGACAAGCCACTATTTGCAAAGACCTGAGATACCTCAACATGTGATTGGTTGAGCCAGTCTTTTGCTGACCGCCATCCTCAGAATCAGTCCCTAAAGGCCACAATACCTTGGACTTGAGATTCCCCACACTTAAACTCTCAAGTGTGGTGTAAGTGTTTAGCACAATATCTCGGGAGAGGGCATTCTCAAAACCATTATTCCTACAAGCCGTGATTCGCCTAGACCTAAGGTTCCTCACATACAGGTTGGTTGCATGGAAATTTTAATGGGACTATCTTGCGTCAGTTATATACAAAATTTACATAAGCAAATGATGCAATTGGCCAAGACTTCTACAGCTCACTAGGAGGTCAGGAGTTTGAATCTCCCCACCCGCGGGTGAGTGTTATTCCCCTTGTATTTGTTCTCCCCTCAATGGGCTAGTAGTTGAATTAGCCTTATAGTGATTGTGGACTTTGTTTCCAGTTTGTTGGGTTATTTCTCCTTAATGAGGCTATTAGTCGGGTTGACTTACAGTGATTATGGCCTTTGTTTTAGTTTGATGTAATTCATACTTGTATTTTCCTACCGTTTGACAAAAAAGAAAAATGATAGCAATTGACTTTGCTTCCTAAATAAACTAGTAGTTTTCCGTTTGATTTTAGCAACTGAGTTGCTAAAATCAACCATGATTTTAGCAAACGAGTTTAACAGGTGCTAAAATCATGATTTTGAAATCAAAAAATAAAGTGGTTCCGTGTATCGTTTTTCGATTTTTTTCACACCAAATTAAAGTACTCCTCGTGTACTTTAATTCGGTGTGAAAAAAATCGAAAAACGATAAACGGAACCACTTAATTTTGTGATTTGAAATAGCTATGATTTTAGCACCTGAACCCATTTGCTAAAATCATGGTTGATTTTAGCAATTGAGTTGCTAAAATCAAATGAAAAACTAAGCATTAAAACATGGTAGGTGGAGTATGAAATTTGGTAGTTCAAACGGTTGACAATTCCCAATTGAGAGATTTGTGGCAAATGGATGAGCACTAATTAACTGACCGTTAAGCATAGTGATAAAAAGAATATTCTAGTAGTCGAGATGGGCGTAAGTCGGTGTAACAGAACAACAGTGTTGGGAAGCTCGGGTAGTATTAATCATATACAGATCTACAAAACCTCTTCTTATAATAATTGAAGGGTTCTTGTAATAAGTTCTACTAGGATTTGAGGGGAAAAAAAAAAAAAAAAAGAGTTATAAGTTCTACTAACAAACAGAGAATCCCCATTTACTTGCAGCATACTCGACCAGCTCCTTCATCTCCTTCTCACTAATGTAACCATCACCATTTCCATCGGCGTGGCGCAGCGCTCGCCAAGCTCTCCACCCACTGAAGTCCAATCCCAATGATCGGAATGCTTCCCTGAGCTCCCTCCAGCTCAGTCTGCCGTCGCCATTTTTGTCATACTTCTTTAACAAACCCTTCAGCTGCTCATCAGTCAGAGGAAAATTTACACTTTTTGGACACCATACAGGCATCTTGTTGTTAAAACAGCTATTACTTGTTTGTGTTTCTTTTTGCTTTGAAGGTGTTTGTGAATGGTCTGAATGAGGTATTATATAGGGAGAGTGAATCGTAAAGGACAGGGAAGTGGGAGTTCAGTGACTAGAATGGATAATTTTTGGAAAAAGAGAATTTATCCATTTTAGCTTTTTGAACTGCTTAACCCTTGAAGCTAGATCTTTCCTTTACTTTTAGGGAGGATATGTGGAGTCCCTCGTCCAAAAGAGTGTATCCTAACTAAGTTTAGATTTGGAGCGTCCATTGAAATAATTGATGGTTTAGATTTGCTTATAAACGGTAAGAATTCTTGAACAAATTCAAAGACGGGTCAAATTACGATTGTCTCGTCCCGTCCGAAACTTGGACTAGAAAAGATCCATACCCATCTTAACTGCCTCTTGCCTCTTGGCATGGAATAAGAAAAGATACACATGGTTGCAGTGACTTTAATACCTTTGAAAATTCGGTATCCAGTCAAAAGATGGATTAATTAGGGAGATTAATTCCTTCGTCTATTAGCAGGGTCCATTTAAGTCCAGTCAAGGCATAGTTTGGCATGATTTCCAAATCAAAAGGCATTTCGAAATTCATAATTGGTAGCTGACTACAACTCAAACTATTGAAATATAAGCTCTTATTTGCTCGTTAAAAGTTCGTTCGATTTTTTAGAACTTTGGCAAACACCTGCATGTGCGTGAGTCCCATAACTGTAGAATCTGTGATTTATTCTTGTGATCCATAGACGTGGTAAATCTGGCCCAGTTGTTAGTTATGATTACTTGAATGGCAATGGAACAAATTCTCTTGTACTATGCTAAAACTAGCATGTAGAGGTTCAAGTCCCCTATTCGTGCACATCCTCCACCATAAGATAAAAAGCATGGCTCTGGGTTAATCCAATTACTTGATGAGTTTGCTCCTTGCACAATTTATTAGAGATTGATTTTTGGAGTCAGGCCGCAAGAAAGTACTCCCTCCGTCCCAAATTTCTTGTTCCTACTTTCATTATTCACGACACCTCAAAAAATTGTTTATATTTTCAGATCTTTAATATTATATATGTTTAATATGGATCTTGTTTGATAGTTTTCGATGAGTTTTATTAAACAAAGTTTTCAAAATTCTGGAAAAGGTTATAGATTGAAAGATATAAGTTTGTTGAATTATGGCATGCATGCACGTAAATGGACAAGAAATTCGGGACGGAAGGAGTGCTTAATTTCACATTAATCCCCTAGTACCGGGGTGTATTGTCTACTTTTAACTAGATGCAGACAAGAATAGTTGAGATGCGTGTAAGTTGGTCCAGTAACCTTCGAACCAAAAAAACCAAACCATGAAGAGCGGTCGGTCAAGATGTCGGTGGGCACGCACCAGAATCAAATCTGCTTGTCTTGCCCAAAAAAAAGCAAGATTTAAGATCATTACTCATCCACATCCCCTAGACCATTTAACGTTTGTCCATTTTTGTCTCTGTTTTACCTCCTCCTTTTCTTCCATTTCTGTCTCTGTTACTTGGTGAGTTTACTCCTCACACAATTTACTCAAGTTCAATATTTGGAGTCAGGCTGTAAGAAAAAATTTTAATTCTTATAAATCTTCAAGTCCCGGTATGGATATCTCCTTTTAACCGTACCAGAAAGGGAATGGTTGAGGTACGTGTAAGTTGGCACATGGCCATCGAACCCAAAAGAAATCCATGGAGAGTGGTTGATCATGATGTCGGTGGGCAAGCACCAGAATCAAATCTGCTTGTCTCGCCAAAAAAAACAAGATCAAATTGTAACTCATCCACATCATCTAAACCATTTAGGCTTCGTTTGATTCAAGGATTAAAATTGATGGAATTAATAATCCTGGGATTGGTAGTCCCGGACTATTTGTCCTAATATTAATTTCATCCCTAATTCTACTTAATCCCATGTTTGATTTGCATGTGATTATTTATGGGATAAAAAAACAACAAAAATACTTTTTTTAAATAACCACATTTAAAAAATATTTGTTGAAAACAGTTTTGGAAAAACAAATACTAGATTTGAAAAACATTTACTTTGAAAAAACAATTTTGAAAATACTTTTTCAAATCAATCACAATCACTTTTTTTAATAAAAAAAAAAACATTTTGGAAAACAATTCTTGAAAAAAAAAAATTAAAAATTGAAGTTTCTGAAAAAAATATTATTTAAAAAATAATTTTTTTTTAAAATATTATTTCCAAAATGATTTTTTTTATTTTTTTTAGAACTTTTTTTGAAAATAATTTTAAAATAACAAAACAAATTTAGATAAATAATTATTTCCAAAAAAATGTTGAGATATTTTTTTTGAAAAACATTTTTTTTAAATAAAGTTTTTTTTATAAAAATATTATTTTTCAGATTTTTTTTTTTGTAATTTTTTTTTATATAAAGATTTTGAAAAAGAAAATAAAACATTTTTCAAAAAAATAATAATAATTTCAAAAATACTTTTTGAGAACAATTCCAATATCATCCGAATATTTTCGAAAACAATCAATCTTTGTTAATCTTACCCAGTCCCACCTCCCCCTGGGATTATATAGTACCATCCTTACAGGGATCAAAATAATCCCAGGATTAATAATCCCGAGAGTCATTCGGGAACCAAACATGGGGTAATTCTGGAAGTGGTACAGTTAATCCGTGAATCAAACGAGACCTTAACGTTTATGATCCATTTCTGTCATTGTTTTACCTCCTTGTTCTTCCTTTTCATTGCTCTTAAACTCTAGAGGGCTCAATTTGTCATTTCCAGTGTTGCAGTGGCCAAAAGGCTATTGGAGCATATTCGGCCCGTACTCATATTTTTACTCAACTTGAATAAAAATTTGATAATATATAAAATATTTTCATCCACTGACGGCGCCACACTTGTCACTAGCTGTTCACATGAAAACCCTCTATATATGTTCCATATTGTTTTGACCATTACTCTTCAAAAAATGAACATCTAACAAACTCACAACAAGCCAAAATAGCAAGGGAATCCTCCACTACATGAGGTCTCCCAACGTGGAGAAAAATAAAAAAAGGTCTAGCTCTCTTTTTCTCTCACACACACTCAAATGATCATCAATGAAGTGGTATTTTTTTTGAAGTCATTTTTGGTATAATTTTAGCATAAACATTGCTTGACATTTGATTTCATCAATTGAATTGGTATGCTATTTGATCTGGGGCCGGTTCCCCTCACACTTAAAAAAACACATAAAAAAACACTCGATTTTGTTTTAGGCCCCACTGTGATGTTTTGAACCGTTGATCTTGTTTAGATGAGTAAAATAGGAGGTCCTATAAAAATTCAGCTCAATAGGATGTCGATAAGTGCTTGATCCAAACAATTTTGCAAAAACTGTGACAAGAACTAGTGTTTTTAAAACTGTTTGAATCAAGCACTTACCGATATCCGATTGAGCTGAAATTTTGCAGGACCTTTTATTTTACTCATTTAAATAAGATCAACAGTTCGGAACATCACAGTAGGGCCTGGAAAGAGTGAGGTGTTTTTTTAAATGTGAAGGGAACCGGCCCCATTTGATCTTTGCCACCATATTTAGGACACCTACATATGTATTATAATAGATCCAAATAATCTTTATGTATGTATAGATTTTCCCAATTCAAATTTAGGGGCCCAAAATTCATGCGGCGGCAATTTAAAATGACAATAGATGGTTGAATTACTTGAAGGCAATGGATGATTGTTTCCGGAATGCATGGATTGCATACAAAATATTGTTTGACTATTCCGGTTACAGTTGCGTTGGGGGAAAGAAGCTTTTCAACGTTAAAATTGATAAAAACTTTGAATATCGTCACGATGCTACGGTGTGCGAAATATATGAGGGTCGTTGCAACTATCCTCAATGGTATGCCCTCTTTTGCGCTTATGCCTTGCGAATTCTTGGAGGCCTAAACACTTTGAATATCGTCAAGAACCTTGAGCCTTGATTTTCACTTACGAGACCTAAGTTTGCTTGGATTATCTATATGACGATCTCCTTCCTTTGCAATGTTATGCCAACAAGCCACTATTTGCAAAGACCTGAGATACCGCAACATGTGATTGGTTGAGCCAGTCTTTTGTTGACCGCCATCCTCAGAATCAGTCCCTAAATGCCACAATACCTTGGACTTGAGATTCCCCACACTTAAACTCTCAAGTGTGGTGTAAGTGTTCAGCACAATATCTCGGGAGAGGGCATTCTCAAAACCATTATTCCTACAAGCCATGATTCGCCTAGACCTAAGGTTCCTCACATACAGGTTGGTTGCATGGAAATTTTAATGGGACTATCTTGCGTCAGTTATATACAAAATTTACATAAGCAAATGATGCAATTGGCCAAGACTTCTACAGCTCACTAGGAGGTCAGGAGTTTGAATCTCCCCACCCGCGGGTGAGTGTTATTCCCCTTGTATTTGTTCTCCCCTCAATAGGCTAGTAGTTGAATTAGCCTTATAGTGATTGTAGACTTTGTTTCCAGTTTGTTGGGTTATTTCTCCTTAATGGGGCTATTAGTCGGTTTGACTTACAGTGATTATGGCCTTTGTTTTAGTTTGATGTAATTCATACTTGTATTTTCCTACCGTTTGACAAAAAGGAAAAATGATAGCAATTGACTTTGCTTCCTAAATAAACTAACATGGTAGGTGGAGTTTGAAATTTGGTAGTTCAAACGGTTGACAATTCCCAATTGAGAGATTTGTGGCAAATGGATGAGCAATAATTAACTGACCGTTAAGCATAGTGATAAAAAGAATATTCTAGTAGTCGAGATGGGCGTAAGTCGGTGTAACAGAACAACAGTGTTGGGAAGCTCGGGTAGTATTAATCATATACAGATCTACAAAACCTCTTCTTATAATAATTGAAGGGTTCTTGTAATAAGTTCTACTAGGATTTGAGGGGGAAAAAAAAAAAGAGCTATAAGTTTTACTAACAAACAGAGAATCCCCATTTACTTGCAGCATACTCGACCAGCTCCTTCATCTCCTTCTCACTAATGTAACCATCACCATTTCCATCTGCGTGGCGCAGCGCTCGCCAAGCTCTCCACCCACTGAAGTCCAATCCCAATGATCGGAATGCTTCCCTGAGCTCCCTCCAGCTCAGTCTGCCATCGCCATTTTTGTCATACTTCTTTAACAAACCCTTCAGCTGCTCATCAGTCAGAGGAAAATTTACACTTTTTGGACACCATACAGGCATCTTGTTGTTAAAACAGCTATTACTTGTTTGTGTTTTTTTTTGCTTTGAAGGTGTTTGTGAATGGTCTGAATGAGGTATTATATAGGGAGAGTGAATCGTAAAGGACAGGGAAGTGGGAGTTCAGTGACTAGAATGGATAATTTTTGGAAAAAGAGAATTTATCCATTTTAGCTTTTTGAACTGCTTAACCCTTGAAGCTAGATCTTTCCTTTACTTTTAGGGAGGATATGTGGAGTCCCTCGTCCAAAAGAGTGTATCCTAACTAAGTTTAGATTTGGAGCGTCCATTGAAATAATTGATGGTTTAGATTTGCTTATAAACGGTAAGAATTCTTGAACAAATTCAAAGACGGGTCAAATTACGATTGTCTCGTCCCGTCCGAAACTTGGACTAGAAAAGATCCATACCCATCTTAACTGCCTCTTGCCTCTTGGCATGGAATAAGAAAAGATACACATGGTTGCAGTGACTTTAATACCTTTGAAAATTCGGTATCCAGTCAAAAGATGGATTAATTTGGGAGATTAATTCCTTTGTCTATTAGCAGGGTCCATTTAAGTCCAGTCAAGGCATAGTTTGGCATGATTTCCAAATCAAAAGGCATTTCGAAATTCATAATTGGTAGCTGACTACAACTCAAACTATTGAAATATAAGCTCTTATTTGCTGGTTAAAAGTTCGTTCGATTTTTTAGAACTTTGGCAAACACCTGCATGTGCGTGAGTCCCATAACTGTAAAATCTGTGATTTATTCTTGTGATCCATAGTGGTAAATCTGGCCCAGTTGTTAGTTATGATTACTTGAATGGCAAGGGAACAAATTCTCTTGTACTATGCTAAAACTAGCATGTAGAGGTTCAAGTCCCCTATTCGTGCACATCCTCCACCATAAGATAAAAAGCATAGCTCTGGGTTAATCCAATTACTTGATGAGTTTGCTCCTTGCACAATTTATTAGAGATCGATTTTTGGAGTCAAGCCGCAAGAAAGTACTCCCTCCGTCCCAAATTTCTTATTCCTACTTTCATTATTCACGACACCTCAAAAAATTGTTTATATTTTCAAATCTTTAATATTATATATGTTCAATATGGATCTTGTTTGATAGCTTTTGATGAGTTTTATTAAACAAAGTTTTCAAAATTCTGGAAAAGGTTATAGATTGAAAGATATAAGTTTATTGAATTATGGCATGCATGCACGTAAATGAACAAGAAATTCGGGACGGAAGGAGTGCTTAATTTCACATTAATCCCCTAGTACCGGGGTGTATTGTCTACTTTTAACTGGATGCGGACAAAAATAGTTGAAGTGCGTGTAAGTTGGTCCAGTAACCTTCGAACCAAAAAAAAACAAACCATGGAGAGCGGTCGGTCAAGATGTCGGTGGGCAAACACCAGAATCAAATCTGCTTGTCTTGCCCAAAAAAAGCAAGATTAAGATCATTACTCATCCACATCCTCTAGACCATTTAACGTTTATCTCTGTCTCTGTTTTACCTCCTCCTTTTCTTCCATTTCTGTCCTTTTCTTCCATTTCTGTCTCTGTTACTTGGTGAGTTTACTCCTCACACAATTTACTCGAGTTCAATATTTGGAGTCAGACTGTAAGAAAAAATTTTAATTCTTATAAATCTTCAAGTCCCGGTATGGATATTTCCTTTTAACCGTACCAGAAAGGGAATAGTTGAGGTGCGTGTAAGTTGGCCCATGGCCATCGAACCCAAAAGAAATCCATGGAGAGTGGTTGATCATGATGTCGGTGGGCAAGCACCAGAATCAAATCTGCTTGTCTCGCCAAAAAAAGCAAGATCAAATTGTAAGTCATCCACATCATCTAAACCATTTAGGCTTCATTTGATTCATGGATTAAAATTGATGGGATTAATAATACTGGGATTGGTAGTCCTGGACTATTTGTCCTAATATTAATTTCATCCCTAATTCTACTTAATCCCATGTTTGATTCGCATGTGATTATTTATGGGATAAAAAAACAACAAAAATACTTTTTTAAAATAACCACATTTAAAAAATATTTGTTGAAAACAGTTTTGGAAAAACAAATACTAGATTTGAAAAACATTTACTTTGAAAAAACAAGTTTGAAAATACTTTTTCAAACCAATCACAATCACTTTTTTTATTAAAAAAAAACATTTTGGAAAACAATTCTTGAAAAAAAAATTAAAATTTGAAGTTTCTGAAAAAAATATTATTTCCAAAATATTTTTAAAAAAATAAAGTTTTTTTAAAATATTATTTCCAAAATGATTTTTTAAATATTTTTTTTGAAATTTTTTTGAAAATAATTTAAAATAACAAAAAAAATTTAGATAAATAATTATTTCCAAAGAAATGTTGAGATATTTTTTTTGAAAACATTTTTTTAAATAAAGTTTTTTTATGAAAATATTATTTTGCAAATTTTTTTTTTGTAATTTTTTTTATATAAAGATTTTGAAAAAGAAAATAAAACATTTTTTCAAAAAAAAAAAAACAATTTCAAAAATACTTTTTGAGAACAATTCCAATATCATCCGAATATTTTCGAAAACAATCAATCTTTGTTAATTTTACCCTGTCCCACCTCCCCTCTTGGATTATATAGTACCACCCATATAGGGATAAAAATAATCCCGGGATTAATAATCCCGAGTGTCATTCGGGAACTAAACATGGGGTAATTCTGGAAGTGGTACAGTTAATCCGTGAATCAAACGAGACCTTAACGTTTATCCATTTCTGTCTTTGTTTTACCTCCTTGTTCTTCCTTTTCATTGCTCTGAAACTCTAGAGCTCAATTTGTCATTTCCAGTGTTGCAGTGGCCAAAAGGCTATTGGAGCATATTCGGCCCGTACTCATATTTTTACTCAACTTGAATAAAAATTTGATAATATATAAAATATTTTCATTCACTGACGGCGCCACACTTGTCACTAAGGCTCCATTTGTTTTAGGCAGAAAACGTTTTCCAACATTTTCTGTGAAAACATTTTCTAGAAAAGAAAACGTTTTTTGGTGTTTGATTGAGATAGGAAAATATTTTCCAGAAAACATTTTCTATTGTTTGATTAACACGGAAAATCAAAGGAAATAACAATATTCATTTTTTTATATAAAAAAATCACATCTGACACAAACGACATACCATTGCTTTTGAAAATGACCAAAATACCCTTTTATTTGAAAGAATTAAAATACGACCCACCTCAACGTGCACAATCAAACAAAAATTTACCTATTGAAAAAAAAATAAATGGCAAACTTTAGACATCCCACATAGGCCCTTAAAGGAATCGACAAAATCAACTGAAAATCGACCCATCCAATTCAATTCCTTAGCCATCTTCATCGGCGGCTGCCGCCTTCGACTTCGACTGCCGCCTTCGACGTCTGCAAAAAACTGCAGTTTTTTGCCAAATTGCAAGGGGAAGAAATTTTCAAATCAAGACCCTTCAATGCAAGATTCAATACCAAACCACTTCACCTGATTTCTTCCCTTTGTGGCTGTAAAATAACTTGACCTTGTTTCTTAGTGGCACGGGCGCCGATGATCTCGACTCCATCGCCGCAGTCGTCTCCTCCCCACCAACAATGAATTCTTCCGCTACCATCAATTTCTGCCCTAGCTTCTCAATAGTAATCCAATCTGAGTTTTTTTGATTTTGGTACACGAACAAAAATTGATTCAAATCTGATTTGAGTCTAGGATATTGTGGATGAGAGAGAGAGAGAGAGAGAGAGAGAGAGAGAGAGAGTAGGTAATAATGTCTAGAGAGAGAGAGAGACGAGAGAGAGAGACGAGAGACGAGAGAGACAGAGTGACTCTGTTCGTGGGCTTGGGTTTTGGTAGAGAAAGGATTTGAGTTTTAAGAAAAGTACTGATCGAGAGGGGTTGCGAGAAACAGAATGGTGTCCGGAAATTGTTTTCCGGCTTTCAAAAGGGGAAATCGTTTTCCCCCCTCAAGGGGTTAAGTTTTCCCTCATTTTTAGTTGACCAAGGAAAATGTTTCCTGTTGACTTTTATTTTCCGTTGTTCCAAACGCCAGAAAACGTTTTCCGTCCGAAACAAACGGAGCCTACGTGTTCACATGAAAACCCTGCCTTAGCCTATGCATGTACGAGTATATGTCCCATATTGTTTTGACCATTACTCTTCAAAAAATTAACATCTAACAAACTCACAACGATTATCAAAAAAAAAAAAAACAAACTCACAACAAGCCAAAATAGCAGGGGAATCCTCCACTACATCAGCTCTCCCAACGTGGAGAAAAATAAAAAAAGGTCTAGCTCTCTTTTTCTCTCACACACACTCAAATGATCATCTATGAAGACATGAAGTGGTATTTGTTTTGAAGTCATTTTTGGTATAATTTTAGCATAAACATTGCTTGACATTTGATTTCATCAATTGAATTGGTATGCTCACTACAACAAAAATGATAAACGGTGACGAAATTCTGGTGACGAAATTAATTTTTGTCTCCTATATGACTATTTTTGTCACTAATATGTTCCCTCTACATCTTTTTGGTGACGAAAATATTTTCGTCACTAATATGCTCCCTCCACATCTTTTTGGTGACGAAAATATTTTTTCATCACTAATGTGTTCCCTCCACATCTTTTTGGTGACGAAAATATTTTTTTCGTCACTAATGTGTTCCCTCCACATCTTTTTGGTGACGAAAATATTTTTTCGTCACTAATGTGTTCCCTCCACATCTTTTTGGTGACGAAAATATTTTTTTCGTCACTAATGTGTTCCCTCCATTTACTCCACCAAAACTAATTTTCCTTATTTATTTAATCATTTTCTCGTAAAAATTTGCCTCGATCGGGTTTAGAAAGCTTCTTAATTATCAAGACACAATTTCATTAACACAAATTTTTTTTTTTGTCTGATCAATTGTGTAGCGATAGCTCCCCAACCGGCCCCACCCCCCATTCCCCAATACCCTTCCCCATTTTGGCTGAACTTTCTTTTTCTTTTTTCTTTTTCTGTTTTTTCTTTTTTCTTTTTGCTTTTAACTTTATTTATTTACATTTGCAAGTAAATTATTTTTTTTTCTTTTTCTGTTTTTTCTTTATTTTTTCTTTTAACTTTATTTATTAATTTGTCTTAACAATGAATAATATAAAAAAAAAGCTTCTAAAAGTGAATAATATTACAATCATGTTTAAAAGTAAGTAAATAAAAAAAGTAATTAAAGGAATTAAAGTAATATAAATAAAGTAAATAAAGGAATTAATATAATTAATATAAATAATATATTAGAGGGTAATTAAAAGAGGGAAGGAAAGACAATCATATTACAATCACGTTTTAAAGTGTCTAAATATTACAATCACGTTGACAATATTACAATCACAAGTTGCAAGACAAGTTGCAAGATCACAAGTTGCAGGACAAGTTGCAAGATCACAAGTTGCAGGATCACAAGTGCGTGCAAAATATTAAGAAAAAGATTAAATAATTAAGAAAAAGATGTAAATACAAAATATTAAGTAAATAAAAAACAAAAAATATAAATAAATAAATAAATTAAAAGATAAAAAAGATATTAATGGAAGAGATAAATAAATAATTAAATAAAAATTGAATTAAATTAAAGAATTGAATTAAATAAATAATTAAATGAATTAAATAATTAATTTAATTTATATAAAGAAATGAAATGATATAAATAAAGTAAATACGGTAATTAAAGGAAATAAAGTAATTATAGGAGTTAAAGTAATATAAATAAATAAATAAATTAAAAGATAAAAAAGATATTAATGAAAGAGATAAATAAATAATTAAATAAAAATTGAATTAAATTAAAGAATTGAATTAAATAAATAATTAATTGAATTAAATAATTAATTTAATTTATATAAATAAATGAAATGATATAAATAAAGTAAATAAGGTAATTAAAGGAAATAAAGTAATATAAATAAAGTAATTATAGGAATTAAAGTAATATAAATAAATAAATTAAATTAATTAAAGGAATTAAAGTAATATAAACAAAGTAATATAAATGAATTAATATAAATAATAAAGTAATTAAAGGAATTAAAGTAATATAAATAAAGTAAATAAAGTAATTAAATGAATTAAAGTAATATAAATGAATTAATCCGGTATTATAGTATAAATATTAAAAAGGTTCCCATATGGCACAAGTGCTTGGCTAGCTCAGCTGGTTCGCGCGCGCGCGCGCGCACACGCGAGGTCCCTGGTTCGATTCTCAGGAGGAGCAACTTCTCAATTTCCAGCTGCCACGCGGGCTCGCCGCGCCCCGTCAGCGCCAGCGGCCACGCCATGTCAGCAGCGCCACGCCAGCGCCAGCGGCCACGTCAGCGGCCATCGCACGCCACGTCAGCGCCACTTCTTCATTTCTGTCCCGGTTAGTGACGAAAAATTTCGTCACCCAAATTTAGTATAGGTGACGAAACAATAATTTCGTCACCCAATTTGCCACAGTTAGTGACGAAAAATTTCGTCACCAGAATATACTATAGGTGACGAAACAATAATTTCGTCACCAGGTGACTTTCGGAGACAACCTATAGGTGACAAAATTATTTTTCGTCACTAACACTATCAGAGACAAAAATCATGCTTTTCGTGACGATTTCATTCGTCTCCAAAGACCAAATTTCTTGTAGTGGCTATTTGATCTGGGGCCGATTCCCCTTACACATAAAAAAACACTCGATTTTGTTTCAGGCCCCACTATGACGTTTTGAACTGTTGATCTTGTTTAGATGAGTAAAATAGGAGGTCCTATAAAAATTCAGCTCAATCGGATGTCGATAAGTGTTTGATTCAAACATTTTTGCAAAAACTGTGACAAGAACTAGTGTTTTTAAAACTGTTTGAATCAAGCACTTACCGATATCCGATTGAGCTGAAATTTTGCAGAACCTTTTATTTTACTCATTTAAATAAGATCAACAGTTCAGAACATCACAGTAGGGCCTGGAAGAGTGAGGTGTTTTTTTAAGTGTGAAGGGAACCGGCCCCATTTGACCTTTGCCCCTATATTTAGGACACCTACATATGTATTATAATAGATCCAGATAATCTTTATGTATGTATCGATTTGCCCAATTCGAATTTAGGGGCCCAAAATTCATGCGGTGGCAATTTAAAATGACAATAGATGGTTGAATTACTTGAAGGCAATGGATGATTGTTTCTGGAATGCATGGATTGCATACAAAATATTGTTTGACTATTCCGGTTACGGTTGCGTTGGGGGAAAGAAGCTTTTCAACGTTAAAATTGATAAAAACTTTGAATATTGTCACGATGCTACGGTGTGCGAAATATATGAGGGTCGTTGCAACTATCCTCAATGGTATGCCCTCGTTTGAGCTTATGCCTTGCGAATTCTTGGAGGCCTAAACACTTTGAATATCGTCAAGAACCTTGAGCCTTGATTTTCATTTACGAGACCTAAGTTTGCTTGGATTATCTATATGACGATTTCCTTCCTTTGCAATGTTATGCCGACAAGCCACTATTTGCAAAGACCTGAGATACCTCAACATGTGATTGGTTGAGCCAATCTTTTGTTGACCGCCATCCTCAGAATCAGTCCCTGAAGGCCACAATACCTTGGACTTGAGATTCCCCACACTTAAACTCTCAAATGTGGTGTAATGTTCAGCACAATATCTCGGGAGAGGGCATTCTCAAAACCATTATTCCTACAAGCCATGATTCGCCTAGACCTAAGGTTCCTCACATACAGGTTGGTTGCATGGAAATTTTAATGGGACTATCTTGCGTTAGTTATATACAAAATTTACATAAGCAAATGATGCAATTGGCCAAGACTTCTATAGCTCACTAGGAGATCAGGAGTTTGAATCTCCCCACCAACAGGCGAGTGTTATTCCCCTTGTATTTGTTCTCCCCTCAATGGGCTAGTAGTTGAATTAGCCTTATAGTGATTGTGGACTTTGTTTTCAGTTTGTTGGGTTATTTCTCCTTAATGGGGCTATTAGTCGGTTTGACTTACAGTGATTATGGCTTTTGTTTTAGTTTGATGTAATTCATACTTGTATTTTCCTACCGTTTGACAAAAAAGAAAAATGATTGCAATTGACTTTGCTTCCTAAATAAACTAACATGGTAAGTGGAGTATGAAATTTGGCAGCTCAAATGGTTGACAATTCCCAATTGAGAGATTTGTGGCAAATGGATGAGCAATAATTAACTGACCGTTAAGCATAGTGATAAAAAGAATATTCTAGTAGTCGAGATGGGCGTAAGTCGGTGTAACAGAACAACGGTGTTGGGAAGCTCGGGTAGTATTAATCATATACAGATCTACAAAACCTCTTCTTATAATAATTGAAGGGTTCTTGTAATAAGTTCTACTAGGATTTGACGGGGGAAAAAAAGAGTTATAAGTTCTACTAACAACCAGAGAATCCCCATTTACTTGCAGCATACTCGACCAGCTCCTTCATCTCCTTTTCACTAATGTAACCATCACCATTTCCATCTGCGTGGCGCAGCGCTCGCCAAGCTCTCCACCCACTGAAGTCCAATCCCAATGATCGGAATGCTTCCCTGAGCTCCCTCCAGCTCAGTCTGCCGTCGCCATTTTTGTCGTACTTCTTTAACAAACCCTTCAGCTGCTCATCAGTCAGAGGAAAATTTACACTTTTTGGACACCATATAGGCATCTTGTTGTTAAAACAGCTATTACTTGTTTGTGCTTTTTTTTGCTTTGAAGGTGTTTGTGAATGGTCTGAATGAGGTATTATATAGAGAGAGTGAATCGTAAAGGGCAGGGAAGTGGGAGTTCAGTGACTAGAATGGATAATTTTTTGAAAAAGAGAATTTATCCATTTTAGCTTTTTGAACTGCCTAACCCTTGTAGCTAGATCTTTCCTTTACTTTTAGGGAGGATATGTGGAGTCCCTCGTACAAAAGAGTGTATCCTAACTAGGTTCAAATTCTTTCTTGTCCAAATTTTGGACTGGACGAGACAGTTTAGATTTGGAGCGTCCATTGAAAAAATTGATTGTTCAGATTTGCTCATAAACGGTAAGAATTCTTGAACAAATTCAAACCATTAATCGCAGCAAATGGACGGGTCAAATTACGATTGTCTCGTCCCGTCCAAAACTTGGACTAGAAAAGATCCATACCCATCTTAACTGCCTCTTGCCTCTTGGCATGGAATAAAAAAGATACACATGATTGCAGTGACTTTAGTACCTTTGAAAATTCGGTATCCAGTCAAAAGATGGATTAATTAGGGAGATTAATTCCTTTGTCTATTAGCAGGGTCCATTTAAGTCCAGTCAAGGCATAGTTTGGTATGATTTCCCAAATCAAAAGGCATTTCGAAATTCATCACTGCTAGCTGATTACAACTCAAACTATTGAAATATAAGCTCTTGTTTGCTCGTTAAAAGTTTGTTCAAACACCGATTTATTAGAACGAGCAGAGGAGAGGTGTTGCGCAGCGTGCTGTGCGGCCTTTTCCGGTGCCGCGCCGGCATCGTTTCGACAATCTGAGATGTCCACCACGTAGAGCTTGTCGGGTACTACGAGTGTACCAAAATTCAACTTGATCAGATATCGTTAAGGGCCTCATCGGAACACATATAACTTGAAAAAAATCGGAACACAAATAACTTGAAACACTGGATGGAAACTATTGAACGCATGTTTTTCAAGTTATTTGTGTTCCGATGAGACACTTAACGATATCCGATCGAGTTGATTTTTGGAACACTTAAAGTGCTCGACGATCGTTGAAAAGATGCCGGCGCGGCACCGAAACATACCGCACAGCACGCTACGCAGCACCCCCTCTGTCTATTAGAACTTTGGCAAACACCTGCATGTCCATGCGAGACCCACAACTGTAAAATCTGTGATTTATTCTTGTGATCCATAGGGGTAAATCTTGCCCAGGACTTGAATGGCAAGGGAACAAGTTCTCTTGTAATATGCTAAAACAAGCATCTAGAGATTCAAGTCCCCTATTCGTGCACATCCTCAACCATAAGATAAAAAGCATAGCTCTGGGTTAATCCAATTACTTGCTAAGTTTGCTCCCCGCACAATTTACTAGAGATCGATTTTTGGAGTCAAGCCGCAAGAAAGTACTCCCTCTGTCCCAAATTTCTTGTCCCCATTTTCACTATCCACGGCACCTCAAAAAATTGTTTATATTTTCAAATGGATAATGTTATATATGTTCAATATAGATCTTGTTTGATAGTTTTCGATGAGTTCTCTTAAACAAAGTTTTCAAAAACATTATAGATTGAAAGATATGAGCTATTGAAAAATGGCACGCATGCACATAAATGACAAGAATTCCAGGACAAAAGGAGTATTTAGGCCCCGTTCCGCTAAAAAAAAAAAAACAGTTTTGTTTTAATTTAAAAACTATCTCATTCCACTAACAAAAAACCACTTAGTTTTTTTTTCAGAACTAAAAACCAAAAAAGACAAAAAAAAAAAAAACTAGTTAGTGGAACAAGTTAGTTTTTTTGCAAAACTAAACATACAAAAAACTAGTTTAATGGAACAACTTAGGCCATGTTCCACTAACAAAAAACTAGTTTTGTTTTAAATCAAAAACTACTTCATTCCACTAAAAAAACCCCCACAAAAAATCAACAAAAAAACCACTTCATTCCACTAACCTAAAAAAAACCAAATCATTGCACAATCAAGTACATGTACTTTAATCATGTAAAATTACGAATCTGCCCTCCAAAAAAAAAAAGAGCAATAGTTGTTTGGGTAGAAGGGTAGATTTGTAATTTCATAACACAACTAAAAAAACCAAAAAACCAAAAACTTGTTAGTGGAACTAGTTGGTTTTTTTTAGAAACTAAAGATAAAAAAAAAACCAAAAAACTAAAAAACCAATTAGTGGAACACCCCCTTAGTTTCTTTGCAAAACTAAAAACCAAAAAACTAGTTAGTGGAAGAAGTTAGTTTTTTTGCAAAACTAAAACATCCACAAAAAACCAAAAAATAAAAAAAAACCAAGTTAGTGGAACACCCCCTTAATTTCTTATCAATCCCCTAGTCCCGTGGTGGATTGTCTATTTTTAACCGGATGAAGACAGGAACAATTGAGGTACGTGTAAATTGGTCCGGTAGCCTTCGAACCAAAAAAACCATGAAGAGCGGTCGGTCAAGATGTCGGTGGGCAAGGACCAAAAAAGCAAGATCAAGATCATTACTCATCCACATCCTCTAGACCATATAACGTTTATCCATTCTGTCTCTGTTTTGCCCCCTTTCTCTTCCTTTTCATTGCTCAATTTGTCGTTTCCAGTGTAGCAGTGGCCAAAAGACTATTGGAGCATATTCGACCCTTACTCATATTTTTACTCAATTTCAATAAAAATTTGATATTATATAAAGTACTAAGGCATGGGCAGAGCCGGTTTATAAGCTTTGTCCAAGAAGCCTGGGCTTTAGGTCTACCAAAAATGATAAATTTTGGGGCCTCTAATTATTTAGGACACCTATATGTGTATAATATGTTAGCCCTCTATCAATAAATTTGCCCAATTCAAATTTAGGGGCCCAAAATTCACGCGGTGGCAATTTGAAATAACAATGGATATATGGTTGAATTGCTTGAAGGCAAAGGATGGTCATTTCCCGAAATGCATGGATTGCATGCAAAATATTGTTTGACTATACTGGTTACGGTTGCGTCGAGGGAAAGAAGCTTTTCAACGTTAAAATTGATAAAAACTTTGAATATCGTCAAGAACCTTGAGCCTTGATTTTAACTTACGAGACTTCAGTTTGCTTGGACCATATGACGATCTTCCTCCTTTGCAATGCTATCCTAATAAGCCATTATTCGCAAAGACCTAAGATATCTCAACATGTGATTAGTTGAGCCAGTCTTTTGTTGACCGCCATCCTGAGAACCATTGTCCCTAAAGACCACGATATGGTTGGACTTGAGATTTCCCACACTTCAACTCTCAAATATGTTGTAAGTGTTAAATCATTATTGCTACAAGCCATCATTCGCCTAAACTTGAGGTTCCTCACATACGGGTTGGTTGCATGGAAATTTTAGTGGGACTATCCTGTGTCAGTTACATACAAAATTTACATAATCAAATGATGCAATTGGCCATGACTTTTGCAGCTCACTAGGAGGTCAAGAGTTTGAATCTCCCCACCTACGGGTTAGCGCTATTCCCCTTGTATTTATTCTTCCCTCAATGGGTTATTAGTTTTTTTTTTTTTTTTGCACGGCGAAAAAATGATATTATCACTCCAAAGTGATCAAGTACAATAGATAAAATGGGACCTACAAATAGGCATCACAACAGGAGGGAAAGATCCCAACTAGATTAGCACCTAACCCTCTCGATGGGTTATTAGTTGGATTATTCTTCCCGCAATGGGTTATTAGTTGGATTGGCCTTATGGTAATTGTGGACTAAGTTTCCAGTTTGTTAGGTTATTTCTCCGGGAAATTCCAAGCCGATCCCCTTTTTGCCGTTTTGTCTCATCCAAGCACTTTAATGTGTTTCAATTCCATAAAAACCCACACGCGGGTCAACAACCGCCAACTTTATCTCTCTCTCTCTCTCTCTCTCTCTCTCTCTCTCTCTCTCTCTCTCTCTCTCTCTCTCTCTCTCCATTTTATCTTTTAAAACTTTAAATGTTTATAATTTTTATTTTACATATCTATTTTTAATAAAATTTAATTTTTTTAGAACGTACTCGACGACATCTACCAAACAAGACCCATATTGAATATGAAATTATGTGTATAAAAAAAAGATTTTTTTTTTTTGTGCAAACTCCTCTTGTTGGAGGATCTGAATTCTTTCATTTTAGAGAGCGTGAATTCTGCATTTGAGGGGTATGAATTCTTTCATTTCGGGGAGTGAGCCTGTGTAGATGATGTATGAAATCTGCATTTGAGGTGTGAATTTTTTCATTTTTGGAGGGTGTGAATTGTTCAGAATGCAGTGAATTCTTTCCTTTTGGATGGTGTGAATTTTACATTTGACGGGTGTGAATTCTTTTTATTTTGGAGGGTGTGAATTCTACATTTGAAGGTGTAAATTCTACATTTGAAGGTGTGAATTCTTTCATTTTGGGGTGTGAATTGTGGTTTTTTTTTTAGGGTGTAAGTTGTATAGAGGATTGTGAATTTTGCATTCGATGTGGGTGAATTTTTTTATTTTGGAGACTCTGAATTCTGTATTTTGTGTGGTGTGAATTCTTTCATTTTTTGGGTGTGAAATTGTGTATTTGTGTAAATTAGTCCTGTGAATTCTCCGTTATAGAGGGTGTGAATTGTGTGATAGGGGGTGTGAATAACTTTTTTTTTATTGTGTACATATTTTCATATTCAATGTGGATCTTATTTTAAAGATCTCATCGAGTAGGTTTTAAAATCTAAAATAAAGGGGGGAGGGGGAGGGGGAAATCTAAAATAAAGGGGGGAGGGGGAGGGGGAGGGAGAGAGAGAGAGAGAGAGAGAGAGAGAGAGAATATTAGGTGGGTGCACGGATGAGAGAGTGAGAATAGAGAAAAATATGAGGAAAAAAGGGAAAAAACGTTTATGGTACACCCTTGACGCTCGCGTGAAAAAGGCCTAAATGAAATAGTGTGACGTGGGGCCTAGATGGGAACACCTCTCAAAAGAGGGATGGCCCGGAAGAACCCCTTATTTCTCCTTAATGGGGCGCTATTAGTCGGTTGGACTTATAGTGATTATGGACTTTGTTTCCAGTTTGATGTAATTCATACTTGTATTCTCCTATCGTTTGACAAAAAAAATTGATGCAATTGACTTTGCTACCTAAATAAACTAACATGGTAGATCAAACGGTAGACAATTCCCAATTGACCATTGACCATAGTGATAAAAAAAAAAATTTAAGTAGTCGAGATGGCCGTAAACTGGTGTAACAGAACAATAGTGTTAGGAAGCTCCGATAGTATTAATCATACACAAAACCTCTTATTAAACATATACAGAACTACAAAACCTCTCCTTGTAATAATTGAAGGGTTCTTGTAATAAGTTCTACTAGGATTTCAGGGGGCAATAAAAAGGTTCTACTAATAAACAGTGAATCCCCATTTACTTGTAGCATACTTGACCAGCTCCTTCATCTCCTCTTCACTAATGTACCCATCACCATTTCCATCGGCGTGGCGCAGCGCTCGCCAAGCTCTCCACCCACTGAAGTTCAATCCCAAGCTTCGGAATGCTTCCCTCAGCTCTTCCCTGCTCAGCCGGCCGTCGCCGTTTTTGTCGTACTGCTTTAACAAACCCTGCAGCTGCTCCTCCGTTAGAGGTACGTCTACCTTTTTTGGAATCCATATAGGCATCTTGTTGTTGTTTCTTGCTACAGCTATTACTTGCTTGTGCGTATGCGTTGAAGGTGTTTGTGAAAAGTCCCGAATGAGTAGTTAATATATAGAGACTCGGAGAGTGAATTGTAAAGGGTAAGGAAGTGGGATTCTCGTGACTAGATAATTGAGAGAAATAGAATCTAGTCCCATCCCCTGTAGATAGATCTTATCTTTCCTTTACTTTTAGGGAGGATAAGTGGGGTCTCTTCTCCAACCAACTAGTCTATCTTTTTTCGTCAAGAACCAAGTATAATCTTAATATCTTCGAAATACCAAAAAAACGAAGTATAATCTTAACTACCTCTACATAGCTCTTGCCTCTTGGCTTGGAATAAGAAAAGGTACAGATGATTGCAATGACTTTAGCATCTTTTAAAATCCGATATCCTGTCAAAAGACAGATTAATTTGGGAGATTAATTCCTTTGTCTATTAGCAGGGTCCATTTAAGTCAAGTCAAGGCAAAGTTTCGTATGATTTCCAAATCAAAAGGCATTTTGAAATTCTTAATTGCCAGCTGACTACTTAAGTGCAACCAGTTGATTTTAGCTATGGCTGATAAACAGCTCAAACTATTGAAATATAAGCTCTTGTTTGCTCGTTAAAAGTTTGTTCACACACAAATTTATTAGAACTTTGGCAAACACCTGCATGTGCATGTGAGTCCCACAACTGTAAAATATGTGATTTATGTGATTTATTCTTGTGATCCATAGTGGTAAATCTAGCCCAATTGTTAGTTCTCTTGTTCTATGCTAAAACTAGCATGTAGAGTCCAGTTCCCTATTTGTCCGGTTTAATCCGAGGAAGAAAACATATAGCATCTGATTGGTTGGGAGGATGGACCACTTTTAGGTGGGTAGTAGAAAGAAGGTGGAGGTTTGCAGGAAGGAGAGAAAACAGGTTTTTTCGGTTTTGCTGACTTGGGGGAATCATTGAAGACATGGAATAGAATGCCATCATTGTTTTGAAGACAATCATCAAGGCAGTCATCAAAATTACAAACATCAAAATTTTTATGACCTGTTTCTGGATTTATTAAGTAGTATACCGGGAGACTGGATGGTTGGAAGTTTGATTGGAGGTTCAGACGTGAGGCTATCAACAAGCATGTTGATTTGCGAGGGGAAAAAGACAGGATGGGAAGAAGATGAGGATTGATCTTTGGGAAAAGTGATTTCAACTGTACCATCAGGTTTGGTCTGGAAAACATGGTTGGAGGACTGCTCAGGGGTAGGTCTTTGTTGAGTTTTCTCACATGCTGTCGCCCAAGATTCTGGGAGAAGCTTGAGAAGTTCAGGGCGAGATCTTTGGTGGGGAACATGGACACAGGAAACTTGATTCGGGGAATTGATGGTTAGAAAAAGAGCTCCATCTATGGAGGTGGGTAAGGACATGTCAAGGCATATGACTCTCCTGGGAGTTTCTCGTTGACATCGTCGCTGTTATGGACTTCCCTATATTGTCCATTCAATGGTTGAGCCAATGTGTCACTCTCCCTCTTTCTCTATTCTTATCAACAGAGAGCTCCAAGGCTATTTCCCAGGTCAGAGAGGGCTTAAGCAGGGGGACCTATTCCCCCCTACCTATTTCTTATTTTTATGTAAGCTTTCTCCTCCACTATGCAATTGTACATTGAAGAATTGGGGTTCAGTTTTCATCCAATGTGTGCACAATTCAGGATCTCTCATCTTTGCTGATGACATGTTTGTGGTATGCAAAACTGATCAACGGTCTTTTATAGTAGTGGTTTAGGTGCTGAAAGACTTCCATCTCTTCTCAGGGCTGCAGCCTAACTTAGGGACGGAGCTAGGAATTTCACTACGCCGGGCGAATATTTTTTACAATATACTTTGCAGGGGCGAGCCTATATAATTCATAGAAATTTTTTTTTTTACAATACTGGAGGTTTTTTTTTTTTTTTTTTCCCCTTGCAGGGGCAACCGCCCCTACTAGCCCCCTAGCTCCATCCCCTATCCTGAACAAGAGTGCTATAATATTTTGTGTTGCGATTCAAGACAAGCTCAGTCTAATGGAAGCCATCCTTCCTGTCAAATACCTTGGTGTTCCTTTTATTACTACCAGGTCAAGGCATTCTGATTGTGTGCATCTAAGGGATAGAATTTTGAGCAGAGTTCAATCCTGGTCAAATAATTTGTTGTCTTATGGGGAAAAGGCCCAGTTAATTGCTTATGTTTTATTCAGTATCCGGGTGTATTGGGGTTCCATTTTTTCTCCTTCCTCTGAAAACTTTGAAGGTCTTTGAGAGGAACATGAGGATTTTCCAACACAAAAGGATCGGGTCTTCTCAGTTGATCTCCACAATTGATGGTTCAGATTCGCTATGCACTCTTACCGGTCAAAGTGTACTATCACCGGTAATAGTGTAAGGCATAGTTTTCCATTTGATAAAATGGAGATTTGCTAAAATCAAGTGGGTGATTTTAGCAAATGAAATGGGGAGGAGATTTTATCTCTAATGAATCTGGACACACACTTGTCCAGATTCATTGAAGATAAAATCTCATCCCCACTTCATTTGCTAAAATCACCCACTTGATTTTAGCAAATCTCCATTTTATCAAATGGAAAACTAAGCCTAAGATCATATCTGAGCCATCAATTGTAGAGATCAACGGTCCATATTACTCACCACATCCTATAGTGAGCAACTCATTACAAGGCCCCCCGTTCCGTTTTGCTGAGGGTTCTTTGGGATTCAATACATATATAGTAGAAACTGGTGTGAGCCGTGAATGTACCCAATATGCTGTCGGGGAACCTGATTAAATCTTAGTGTCTTTGCGTTCTTGTTTTTTATTTATGATTATCTTTGCGCATTGTGTGTTTGTTGGTTTGGCCGTTTAATCCCAACAACAGTGGTCGATATAAAATGGACTTTGCCGCCTTTATAAACAAACAGTATTAGATATAGCTAATCAATAGTAGCATATTGAGGATCAAATGGTTTGACAGTTCCTCATTGGGAGATTTTTGGCAAATGGATGAGTATTTGGTGAACGTGAACCATGGTGATGAACAAAAATATTCCAGTTTGGTGTTATAAAATGGTGTTAGGAAGATCAGATATAGGGACGACACAAATTGGTGGTCCACTATATAGGGAATATGAATCCAATTTACTGAGTCCTATGACATTAGTTATAGTTTGGTAAGTCTAAAGATTTAATAAGCACTCCCTCCGTCCCAAAATATTTGGCCGGTTTGCAAAATATGGATTTCAGAATAATATGCATTTTTCCGTAAGAAAAAATTGATAACTTTTTTCATGAGTTGGAAAAAAATCATTGATATTTGGTAAATTGTTGAACTATTTTTGGATTTTTCTCGAAAATTATATTAGATTTAAGCAATGTTCTAAAAATCCCTTGGTGCTAGTTGGGCGAAACCGCCTAGCGCCGGACAGGAAACTAGGCACCGACTAGTCAGCTGCCTAATTTAGGCATTGGACCACCGCCTTACGCCTAGACCGGGACTAGTCGGCCTAGTCGGCCGGCTTTTAGAACCATTTAATAGTAGGAACCATACCATTGCATGAATAGTATTGTTTTGTGGTACTCCCTCCGTCTCTTTTTAAGTGTTGACATTTCCCATTAAGTGTTGACATTTCTATTTTGGGTTGTCTCTTAATAAATGTTTGTTTTGAAAAGTTAATAGATAAAAGTTTGTAAAATTATCATTTTGTCCTTTTGAAAAGTTAGTGGGTAAAAAGTTAATGGCTTCACGTTTATCTCCGTCCCCCTTTTTTTTTTTTCAATGAAAAGTAATTTACCAAAAAAAAAAATACTAAGAAAATGAGGAAAATCGTAAATCGTATGAAAATAAGTACGGGAATTTATGGCTTAGGGTTGGGATGGGCATGAGGCAAACAAAGGGGGCCGGCCATTAAATGGTTATTTCAACTTTTAAGGGTTAGGTTCTTCACACGTACTCATAACTAATGATTATGTCATGGTCATAAACATAAGTGATGCTTGAATTTTGGACCATGATTTGATTATATGTCTTTAAAAAATGTTCATTCTCAACCAAAAAAAAAAACAAAAAGGGAACTTGAAAAAAAGTTAACAATCGTGATGTGCAAGGTACAAGCCTTTTGTGCACTACAGTTTTGGCACAAACAAAAATGGTTTTGGCATTATCATTTCCCTTAATCAATCCCAAACCTAACGATGCCTTTTCATGCTTGGACATGCATCATTAAAATTTCATTAATTGGGATTATCCTTAATCGGATCTATGTAAAAAATTTCCTACGCAGTTGTTGGGCTTTTGAAGCGTGATTCGATTCTAGTCGCGTTTTGCTAAGGGTTGTTTTGTGTTCAATACATATATAGTGGAAACTGATGTGAGTCGTAGATGTACCTAACATTCTGTTGGGGAACCTCATAAAATCTCAGTGTCTTTGCTTTCTTGTTTCTTGTTTATGATTATCTTTGCGCATTGTGTGTTTGTTGGTTTGGCCGTTTAATCATGGACTTTGCCGCCTTAATAAACAAACAATATTAGATATAGTTAATCAATAGGAAATTGGGGATCAAATGGTTGACAATTCCCAATTGAGACATTTTTGGCAAATGGAGATGAGTATTTGGTGAACGTGAAACATAGTGATGAACAAAAATATTCCATTTTGGTGTAATAAATGATGTTAGGAAGCTCAGATAGAGGGACGACACAAATTGGTGGCCCAATATCTAGGGAAGATTAAATCTAATTAAATACTTTATTAAATCAGGTAAGCAATAAACTACTTTGCTAATAAATCCTATGACATTAGTTATAGTTTGGTAAGACTAAAGATTTAATTAGTACTCGATTTAATTAGTACTCCCTCTGTCCCAACCCAAAATGTTTGGCCGGTCTGTAAAATATGGATTTCAAAATAATACATTTTTCCCAAGAAAAAATTTAAACTTTTTTCATAAGTTGGAAAAAAAAAGTAGACCACAACCCTGCATTATATTAAAAGATTGCTTAAACTGCACCATTGGATCATGGAAGATCCGGCTCCTCCAGAAAAAATTGCACAAAGGAAAAGTCTAAGAACACATTTTCCGGACACAACTGTGTGTCCCGAACCGTTGGACGTGTGTAGACCGCGCGCATCGAACGGTTCTTAACGCAGTTACGTATTGCACAAAGGAAAAGTCTAGGAACACACTTTCCAGGCACAACTGTGTCCCGAACCGTTAGACGTGTGTAGACCGCGTGCATCGAACGGTTCTTAACACAGCTACGTCCGGAGTTCGTGTTTTAAAGTTGCGTTGTTATCATTGCTCGACCCGAAATACATGATGAGGCTGCAATTCTAACTGTTCCCAAGGTATGATATAAATTGGAAAAGCTTCAGCCTTCAGGTGGGGACGGACGGGGAAATCGTGCCTGAAATCATGGCCCCGTCGTCTTCCGATTGGTCTTTCTTGCATCAATCGAATGAATGTCCATTATTTGGTTGCAACAAAATTGTGATAGTTCACCCTACTGATTGGTTTTGGTGTGATGTCCTACCTAAACCCCCCCTTTTAATTCATCATTACTTCCACAAAACACCAAAACCCTTTTGAGTAGCTTCTCAGTGCTTCTACTGCATCAAATTTACAAACTCTCAAGAAATAGTTATATTTTGGGAGAATTGCTATAAGGTCCACTATAGCTATTTCCTAACACTTCTAGTCCACCTAATATTATCCTACGTACCAATTACAAGAATACCCCTCGCTTCTTAGGATACTCTAAGATCCTAGGGTACCCTACCCTAAAAACCTAGGGTACCCTACCCTAAAATCCTAAGGTATCCTAAAACGTACCCTAAGAAGAAGTGTCCTAGGATTTTAGGGTACCCGAGAATTTTAGGGTAGGGTACCCTAAGAAGAAGTGCCTAAAATCCTAGGGTACCCTATGAAAGTGCACCTTAAACTTAAATCCTAGGGTACCCTATGAAATTGCTTAAACCTAAACCCTAGGGTACCCTATGAAAGTACCTAAACCACTAGAAACCCTATAATAGGGAAGTGCACCCTAAACCTAAACCCTAGGGTACCCTATGAAAGTGCATAAACCTAAACCATAGGGTACGCTATGAAAGTGCCTAAACCACTAAAAACCCTATAATAGGAAAGTGCACCCTAAACCTAAACCCTAGGGTACCCTATGAAAGTGCCTAAACCTAAACCCTAGGTACCCTTTGAAAGTATATTATGTATTAAATTTAATGTGAGGGTACATTTGTCTATTAAAAATGGAGAGTGGACCTTACACTTTAGAAATTACAAAAAGGTGGATTATAGGAGTTATGGAACTAAGAGGTGGACTAGACATGTTACAAAAATCTATAATGGACCTTAGACTAATTCTTTATTATATTTTCCCCCCCAAAAAAAAATGGCCCATATACTCTTTCGCGAATGGGCTATTGAATGTGGCTAGACTCGGTGAAAGGTCTCGCACGCTCAGACCAGTTAACTAGGCACGCGTTTGTCTCGAGAATTTGAGCCTCATGCACATAAGATAATTTGTCAAAAGTTTTCTTCCAAATTAAGGAAACATATCTTCTCTGTATTGTACAGTTTACCTTCTCAATCTTCTAGCGCTGTGAATTGAAAAAAAAACGTGTTCATAATCAGTGACTGATACAAATAGTACCCTTTTTTGGTTATTTGGTTTGATTACGGAATATTGATTGATTCTGATTCCAGAAATTATATTTTATCCTCGCATATAAAAGGAGCTGTTCTCCGGTCTTTTAGATACGCCGATAAAAACATAAACGTATACGTAATTCTAAGAGCAAGAAAGGGTGGTTTTGTGTTCTGTATTTTCTGGTCTCCTCCCGTGCAAGGAAAATCGAGACAGAGTCTGTATTCTAGGTCGTTTTATGCTAGAGACGGCATGGCAATCACTACTTGCACAAAGAAAGTGGAGCCGCGAAACGTGTTAAAAAGAGCGACCTAGTCCGCAACTCAACCAAAAAACAACAGCCTTATGGTATTTTGTTCTTCAACAACAGATTGCGAGGTAAAAAGTTCCGTACTTCTGTCACAGTATTTCCAACGCCACATGCCGAAGTCGGTCTCAACCTTCAAATTTGCTTCAAGGGAAAGTTGAAGAAATATTCAATTGAGCGATCTTAGCATTGTTGTTTCTTACACAATCTACGTATAGAAATTGTGGACCATATATCTGAGAAACAAAAAATATTGGTGGAAACCTTAGGATTATGTAACTGCTGAAAATGGAGTTCTTCTCCATGTATGAGGTTGACTAAGCAACCACAAAAAGTTGGTGGCTGGGCTTCTGCTGTGCTGTTTATTCTAATGGATACTTAACGTAAATCCCTATGGCTCACCAGCAAATGTCCAATTTACCATTCTACCCCTGTCCCACCTAAATATTCTACTCCTCCCCCATGGCCTATGCACTGTGTTCTTGAGACAATGAGGGGGGTAAATTAGGAAATAGTAGAAAAATACCAATTAAAGTATTGGGTAGCACCAGGACATGGTAAAGAAGCAAAGACTTTGTTTGCCTCCAACCCTTAATGTCTTGGAAGGAAGGAAATCTATATCACTAGAAAACAGACGTGTTAATCCTTAAGTGGCTGTTTGGTTTCTTGTCTTTAAATTCTACCCTGATTGGCCTATTCTTGCCTCTTAAAAACTACAGCCAAACACACCCTAAAATATTTTTAATTTGTGCATCATGACCAACTAATCTTGGTTGTATATATGCCAATAATAGACATACATTTGAGTGTCAAAAGGGAGTGTATAGGTATAAAATTTATCTTCCACCTTTACCAAATATCTCCTGTGGGATTTGGCTTTAGGTGTCTTTAATTTGAGGAGTTCTTGAGAAAATTTAAGATGTCCTTCACCAAAGCCATTCCTTCCAAGTCTCTGGTTATCAGAATCAACCTTGTTTTTCTTGCTCTGTTTTTCGTCATCTATGCCTTTCTTCTTCTCCGGCCGTCGTCTTCCTACTACCATGAGAGTGCTGCATCGCTTGTTAGGTGCTCATTGCGCCAGTGCCATCACAAGGTAAGGTGAGCCACCTCAAGTGTTAATTCCAACACACATTTACTACATTTTGTTAAAGAAAATTGAAAAGTACTACGATACCCGAAAAAATGTTCAAATTTATGGTGTAGATTCAGAAAATTGAATAATACTACGTACCCGGAAAAATGTTTAAATTTATGGTGTAGATTCATTGGCGTGCCGTGGGCTACACTCAGAATGAATCTTCTTGTAGTTTTTTTTTTCTGGGTTCATTGCATTTTTGCAGAAGGATTTGATATTTCTGTTTTCTTGATTACCCAATTGGTTGAAAGTCTGTTTTCTTGAATTTTCTTGATTAGGCGGAGAATGGGATCAAGATGAAGGCAGTATTGGAAGAGACTGATCGAGCCAACCATTCAAAGCCCAATAGGAAAATCATCAAGAGAGAAAATCCCGCTTTCTTGAATGAATTCAGCAAGGGGTTGAAGATTGCAATGGTGAACATGGACGATGAGGACACAAGTGAATGGGAAATCCACGGACAGACCGTACCGGTTCCTTTCGAACGAGTTTCCGAGTTGTTCGAATGGAAGGACTTGTTTCCGGAATGGATCGACGAAGAGGAAGAGATCGATGGACCGTTATGCCCCGAGATACCGGTGCCCGATTTCGAGGATTTCGGGTACTTCGACATGGTCGTGGCCAAGCTGCCCTGCAACTTCCCACAGGAAGGGTGGGGGAGGGACGTGTATAAGCTCCAAGTGCATTTGATCGCGGCGAATTTGGCGGCGAAGAGAGGGCGGAGGGGGTGGGGGTGGGGGGCTAGAATGAAGGTGGTGCTTTTGAGCAAGTGCCGGCCGATGCCGGAGCTTTTCCGGTGCGATGATTTGGTTAGACAAGAAGGGGAGTGGTGGTGGTTCGAACCGGAAATGGCTAGGTTGGAGCAGAAGGTTTCGTTGCCGGTTGGGTCCTGCAATTTGGCTTTGCCCCTCTGGGGAAAAGGTATGGTTCAAAATTCCCAGTTCTTTTTAGGTAGAGGTTTTGCCATTTTCCAGTTCAACGAATGCTGATCCGAACACCTGGCTTATCGAAGAAAATGTCTTGGAAAAAATTACTAACATCTAATTCTTAGTTTAGTTTATACTAGCAAATTTACGGACTCGAGTACAGATACGACATTGAAATATTTGATATTCATAACATATAAGTTGGGCATAAGTTGTGTTTTCTATTTTTCATTTTTTTTTAATAACCGGATGTCCGGGCCAGTTTGTACAACACCTCGACTAATTTCGGGGCCCTGGAGATAATGACTGAGCGTAATCAGTCGTTACCTCCGGTGGCCCCAAAAGTTTGCTTGCAAGATAAATCGAACCTGAGATTTTAGGTGGGAGACAATGCTTTCCATCTACAACTCATCTCACTCATTTTATTCCTTTTGGGAGACCCATTAAATTATTACTATTAAGAAAGACTTCAACTAAAACCAACTCTCATCACGCCTCTCCATTTTTTTCAAAATAGCCATTGATTATGTCCCATAATTATGAGTATTCACCTACTTTCATTCTGAAATTAGCCTTTTTAAATAAAACAAAACCATCCCTAGGAATTTCTCTTCCAATTAGCTTGTATTTTATTAAAAATTTGGTAAATCTGGATTTTCTTTATAAATGTAATACATGTTTTACAAAGATAAACCAAAGTGTGCAAAGGACATGTTTGGTATGCAAATTTAAGTAGGTTAATACGGTGAAGTAGAAATTTTAAAGTCTCCATTTGGAGAATTGATCATCCAAAAAGAAGGGAGTACAATTAAATAGACTGTTATAACATTTATTTATAACCTAGAGTTTACAATATAAATTATTGTAATGCTCATGTCTAGGAATGTGGGATGCGTTACATGACGAGTTTAAAAAGTAAACGATCTTGTTCAACTATGGACGGCTTTTAACATGAGATAAAAAAATTCAGCCTAAGCAACAAGCACACAATGCGCAAACAGCAATTAAGAAAAGAAACAGATTGCTCAAGACAGAGATTTTGCGTCGTTCCCCATATGTGTAGTCGATTATTTCTACAACTCAAATCAGTTTTCATTAATCATTATGCGTCAAATGAAGAAGGATAGTGCAGTTAAATTGAATGATTATAACATTTATTTATAGCCTCGAGCTAACATTATCAATTACCGTAATACTCCTGTCTAGGCTTAGGCTTCGGAGGCGCTGCCTCCTGACCCTGAGAATAGTCCACAATGTGCAAATTGAATTGAATCAGGATTCATGGACCCCAACAAAATCTAGTATTACCATGCCGTTTTAATGTGCATTGCTACAATTACAGAGCCACCTAGCAAAGTTACATCTCCTAATTAAATTAATGTATCATAAGCTTTCATTAATTATTTTTCTTAGTACCAAAATGCTAATCAAATTTTTTTAAATTACAGGAGTAGACGAGGTATACGATCTATCCAAGATCCAAACATCAACTCAAAAACCCAACAAACGGGAAGCCTATGCCACGGTCCTCCACTCCTCCGAAGCCTACGTCTGCGGTGCCATAACCTTAGCCCAAAGCCTCCTCCAATCCGGCACAAACCGCGACCTCATCCTCCTCCTCGACGCCTCCATCTCCCTCCCAAAACAGTCCGCCCTCACCGCCTCCGGCTGGCAAATCCGCCTCATCACCCGCATTCGCAACCCCAAGGCTGAGAAAAACTCCTACAATGAGTACAACTATAGCAAGTTCCGCCTCTGGCAACTCACGGATTACGATAAAATCATCTTCATCGACGCTGACATCATCATTTTACGTAACCTCGATTTCCTCTTCAATTTCCCCCAGATTTCAGCCGTTGGTAACGACAATTCAATTTTCAATTCCGGTATTATGGTTATAGAGCCCTCCAACTGCACGTTTGAATTCTTCATGAACAGAACAAACGACGTCGTTTCGTATAACGGTGGGGACCAGGGCTTTCTAAATGAGGTATTCGTTTGGTGGCACCGGTTACCGAGGCGGGTCAACTACTTGAAGAACTTTTGGGCCAACACTTCGGGTGAGGCCAATATGAAGAACCAGATGTTCGGGTCGGACCCTCCGAAGTTGTATTCAATACATTATCTCGGGTTGAAGCCGTGGCAGTGTTACAGGGACTACGATTGTAATTGGGACATTGCGAAACAGAGGGTTTACGCGAGCGACGTGGCGCACCAGAGGTGGTGGAAGGTGTATGATCAAATGGAGGACGGGTTGAAGAAGCTTTGCGGGTTATCGGAGCAGAGGAAGATTGAGTTGGAATGGGATAGGAAGTTGGCCAGGCAATCGGGTTCGGATGGGCATTGTTGGATTAATGTTACGGATACACGGCGATTCGATTGATTTGGATTTGAGGGTTTTTGATGTTTTTTTGTTTCAATTTTTTTTTGGTAAATATGTTTTGCATAGTGGAAATTCACATAACTTATTATGTGGATAAAGATATATTAGGAGTTAACATTTTTTTTTTTTTTTGAAGGAGTTAACATGTACTTTATACATTACTTTTTTATACATTTGGCCTATAGAACTTACTTGATTGGTTTTTAACTCCATTATAATTGTGTTAAAATTCAACTAGATTTCATACAATAAAAATGTTAATCCAAACGGGCCTAAAATTGTGACTGGCGCATTAATTTGGGATTTGCTTTTGAATAAAATGTTCAAGGAATAGTTTTCGAAATTTGTGGCACACCAGTTGGAAATACATTTTAGACATTGTTCTCAATGTTTTTTCTTTTTTTTGGGGGGGGGTAATTAAAATTGTTCTCAAGGTTGAAGATTACATGTACAAATAGCATAATTCTTAAAGCCCACTATTACATAATTTTGATATGTAGCTAACAAATTTAGGTGCCAATATCACTTTCCTAGCATTTTCATGTAGTACAAAATATAACATCAACAATTCTAGAAAGAAATAAATGAGTGGTGTTTTTTTTAATGTTTTTTTAAACAATAATAAACGCCTCCGCGCAATCGCTTTGTTAGCACAAAAATTTATACAGCTGTGGTAAATCTCTGTGTAGTCAAGAGTTTCCCACATGTTATATATATGTTGCGTAAGTGGGTAGTAAGATTGGAATTCTAAGATTAGTTGACGTACGAAAAAAAACTCCTATATGCCCTTTGAAATTAACAAACTCTACTAACTAAATTGACTAATTATCAAACTAACCAAGACTTCTGTATTTACCCTATTGGGTAAGGAACACTAATGTGGATTAGGTGGGGGTAAAAAGGGTTACTTAAACAAATGATTGGGTGCAAGTCAAGAATTTAGGGGTGATAGTGTTGTTTGACCAAAACCAATATTAGGTACACCTACTGATCATGCTTAATTAGAATAAACCTGTCGTTTACCTGGCAAATCATAGAGAAATGTCAGAGACTCATGTTCTTAGGAACATGGATTATCTAAATGAATAATATTGCACCATTAGGTATTGAAAAAATTTGTACCCCAAAATAAGAAAGCAACTTCTAAGCAGTGCTCATTGTATTATGAATGAATTGTCGGTGGGAATTTAAATAAGCCAATATTGAAGCCCCAAGGATTACTTCCGGTTGGTTGGTAGATTTGTTCCATATACAATTGATCAGGTTCAATTCTTGGGGTCAGGCCACGAGAAAGTAATTTCTTGTCAATCCATTAGTCCTAACGTGGTTGGTCTGTCTTTGACCGAGCCAGAGAGAAGAATGGGTCAAGTACGTGTTAATTGGTCTAGCCACTCAAATATCTCTCGTGGTCGCCACTCACCAATCACTCATCTTATTTCTTGTATTGCGTTTAATTCTAGCCAAAAATGTTAGTGAAACTGGCTTAAGTTGGCTTTTTTAGTTGACATATTCTGAGAGAACGACTTTTCTCGTAAAGTACTATAAATCAGGTTTGAAAATAAGTCGGTTTTGTTGAACCCCTAATGAAGTCAACCAAATTAAGTTTCAAAATTCCATCAAACTAACCATTTTTCGAATGAAAGTATGAAACAATAAGATGATAATTCTCTAAGATCATATCCGAATAAAGTACTCTCTCCGTCCCATAAAGTTAGATCACTACGAAACTACGTGCAATTTTCAAACTAAAAAATAATGTATTTACCAAAAAAAATTTTGAATTTTTTTTGCACCGTATAAAAGTTCTCGATGAGATCTATCAAACAAGATCCATATTGACTAAAAAATTATTTTCGTAAGCACGTTATTTTTTAACTTGAAAATTGCACGTAGTTTCGTAGTGATCTAACTTTATGGGACGGAGGGAGTATCAAATATGAGATAGCTGATCTTCTAAAGCATGTGAATGGTTTTCGTTTTTTGTTTTTCTGATCTTCAGAAATCATCAGACGTATGTGAACGTTAAGTTCCACATGCAACAAAGTATATAACAAACAGACTAAATGTTTGAGTTAAAAAATAAAATAAATAAATAAAAGTAGGATTTTATTTAACATTGAATGACTCATTGCTTACTTGCTAAGTTCCTGCGTAGAGTCAGGGATGAAGTCAAAGAGGGGCCAGTAAGGACCATCGCCCCTGCGAAGAAAGGAAAAACAAAAAAGAAACCTATAGGACTATATAGAAAAAAAAATTCCTATAAAATATATAAGCTCGCCCCAACAAACTATTTTGGAAAAAAACTTGCATAATGAAATTCTTGGCCCCATTCCTAAGTAGAATTGATCAGTTCATTTACAGTGTAGACTCAGCGACTACTCCCCTGCAAGTTGGTTGAGCCTTAAGTAGGCACTAATAGATTTGGATACACAATGGCACTCCTTTTAACCATTCTAAAAGCAGAATTGCGTGTGAAATGTCGAATGCCATAACATACTTAGGAGAGATGGTAGAAAAGCAGTTTGATAGATGGCATCAGAGCCAGGAGGTCATGTGTAATAGTTGCAGGAACGTCATTGGGAGAGAGGAGTTGTTGGGCCCATAGTGCCCTAATGAATTTGGATACACAATATTTTTTGAACGGGTATAGAAATAACAAAATTTGTACTATTAAAAAGATAATGACAATATCTTTAATTTGACACCCATGTATTTTAGGGCATTCAATATCGTATCCGCAAGTCACAGTTGAACCAAGCAAGACAAATGTCTACTCCTTGTATTTCGATATTGGGCCTATTGGCAGCAGACAACCTTTCGAGCCCAACCAATTTTTGCTTTCGAGGAAACATGGGTCAGTTGTGGTCTTTTCATGATATTGGTCTTGTTGGAATTTTTGCTGCCAGATTATGCTTCCAAAAGAGATCTGGGCCCATCTTTTTTTTTATCCTACATGGCCCAGTTTTTTTTTGTTGTACCTGGGCCCAATTCAACAATAGTTTTTGTTTGCTAGTATTTTAAAGAACCACAGGGCCCCTTTACTAAACTTTAGAATGCAAAACTCTCTATAAGTACAATTTTTCATTTCCTTTTAAATTTATTGGACTTGACTTATTTGTTTTGCGTATAAATTAATTAACTTCAATGTACAAATTTCTTATAATGAAAAGCAAAAGGTCTATGGTATAATAAATAACTCTTAGATAAAAATATGTCAAGTTGTCAACTAAGCTAGGGTCCCTCAGGTCAAAATCCAGACTCTGTCACTAGGTGTACGAGCCAGAATCATCCCCTTTGGAAAATACACAACCATAAAAAAATGGGAGGGGTATATAGTTAGCACATGTATATACTACCACTCTATAGGAATACATCATTATTAGACATTACTTTTAGTCTTTTACGAATGAAATCTACTCAGAACGATAAAAAGAAAAATAAAACAAACTTTATATAGTAGGAGTAACTTTAATTTTCAAAATAGATTTTTATTAAGAGACAACCAAAATAGTATACAAGACCATAAAAAAATGGGAGGGAGTATGCACGTACCACATGTAATTTAAGTTGTGTAGCATCTCTTTTCTCAAAAAAGAATTTAGGAAAAAATCAAGAAATATCACACTACCTTCTGGCCCCATTTGGCAACCAAAGATGATTTTGGGTGGATTTGTAATGAGGGTGGATTTGAAGATGAATTTGTAACGAGAGTAGATTTGTAATGTGAGTGGGGCCACCTCCTAAGAATGGTGGATTTGTATATGAGGTGTTTGGATGGTATTTTGAGAAGAGGGAATTTGGAGGGTGGATAAGAGGACAAATAAGTGAATTGCCCCCAATCTATTAATTTAATTGACAACATGGTGTAATTTCATTATAATTAAAATAAATACATAATACTTAGAATAAATACACAATAATTACATAAATATATTTAAAGTATACTACATAAAAAAATAATTATGAAAAAAATTCAAAAAAATCAGAAAGTGAATTTTTTTTAAATTAAAAGACAATTTAAATTTGTATTATAAATTAGGGGGTAATAAGTAGTATTATAAATATGGGGTAAATGTCAAGTGATACAAATTTAGGTCTTAAATGTATTACACACACACACACACCAGTTTCTTCATCTTCCTCGCCATTTTTGATGAGATCAAAGTAACAACAGTTGCTCCGGTGACGGCTTCGGGCAGACGGGCTCCTCCTCCTCCGACCTCACGTCTCCACTGGCAAGCTGCCACCACCTCCACCTACCCCATGGGCCATGGCTGCTCCGACAATGGTTACGCTCCTCTCAGGCCAGAAAAATTTCTAGATCTAAACTCATGGTTGCTCCGACGACGATGGTAATCTCTCCAACGACGAAGATGGTTGCTCCAACAACGGTAATCTCTCCTGTTTTGGTAATTTTCTGTTCAAAACCTCCCAAAATCACCTGGATTTGGAGGGGTATTTTGGTACCCAAAACCCACAAATTCCCCCTGATTTGCGAACAACAGGGGAGAGGCTGTCGTTAGCGAATTCGGGTGCTCCCGGATTTGTACTCCCAATAGTGAAATTTTTTATTTTGCAAATCTGGGGGGCGAAAATGGGTGCCATATGCCGGCTTGTGGTGGAACCTCGATTACAAATCCGGGTGTGAGGCAAATCCGAGAACAAAATCGGTTGCCAAACGGGGCCTCTCTTCTCTCCAATCCCTATCCCTCCTTCCTCCACTAACCTTTCTTTTTATTAGAATTTTTGTTGTCAAACAATAAGATAATACAAGTATACATTACATAACCAGGAAACAAAGTCTATTATCACTATAAGTCCAACCAACTGAAACGGCATTAAAGAGAGAAATACCCAATAAACTGGAAACGTTGTCCATGATCCCTATAGGAACATTAACGTTTAAAAAGTGTATTGAAATGTGTGAAAAATATATATGTGTGTGTTTTTTTTGTCTTTATATATACTTATTGTGAGTCCAATAGGTTAACAATAGAAAATCCCACATTCAATGACATTAAATTTGGCGCAAAAGTACTTTATACCAAGTGTAGCAGCCAGCAAATATAACATACGTACATAAACAACTTTGTCTGTTCGTGCATAATGCTTTCCACGTATTGTCTGACCAAGTTTTGATTATAAAAAAAAACACACAACCTGTGTCCGAAAAGTAGGTAAACAACCTTCTCGATCACGACTTCATACGATTGTCACGCGCTGTAACAGCAAGCGACATTGATCATCACGCATTTTTCCGAGAAATGATAAGTGTCTGCAAGCTTACTCGTACCTCGATTAATTATAGGACTTATTTCCCACCCCCATTCACAGGGAGCTTAATTAAAGCCAGAGCAAAACTTAATACGGACTAGAATCATACGAGTCGTAAGACTCGAATCAACAATTTTTCCAATGATTTGGGTCAGGCCGACCCAGATATGTACTCCCTCCATCCGGATTTGTTAGTCCCTTCTTGAAATTTATGTCATTTTTATTGTTTATATCTTGTAATGTGTATCTCAAAAAATATCCAATATAGATCTTGTTTGAAGAGGGGGCAACTCCATCTTCTCAAATTCCAATCGAATCAAACCACCACCACCGCCAACGGCCGCTGCATCACCTCCACTAGCAGGTCTCTCTCTCTCTCTCTCTCTCTCTCTCTCTGTGAGTGTGCACGCGCACGCGCGCGTGTGTATAGGGTTAGGGATTTCACCTTATTGATTGTAACTGTTCCGAACCCGATAGATTGAAGATGAATTGCATAACAATGAGATTTGATAGGATTAATAATCTAATCACTTCAATACCCTTTGCTTTCGGCTTATGATAAAGGTGATTAGTGGATTGGACCCACTTAAGGTTATGAGGTCTTCAACTTTGGTTATTTTTGTAGTTAAAGAAAACATGATAGTTAAGTAGGTCTTTTTCATTCCTTGGAACCTATAAATTAGCCAAAGTTAGGAAGAAGGTGGCCTAATAATTGAGTGTGACCAGGTGCTGGAATTGGCCGGAAACGCTGCAAGGGACAACAAGAATACTCCTATCGTGCCACAACACATCCAACTAGTGGTGAGGAACGACGAAGAACTCAGTAAGCTACTAAGAGATGTGACGATTGCAAATGGCGGGGTGATGCCGAATATTCACAACCTCTTGCTCCTGAAGATGATTGACCGCTCGTCAAAGCCTTATGAATTTGGTTTGTGTTGCCTTCATGTTCTGTTTTTGTCCAAAACCGAGAAGTGAAGGGGGACAAAATGAAGGATGACCAGTTTATAGCTAACCTCTCTCTCTGATGTTATTTTGCAAGAAAAATTCCAAGGGCATAGTTAAGGTCTTCCTTTACAAACATTCTAGTGTGGTAACATTATCCAAGGGTTTTGGCATTTGTTTTGTAGTATTAGAATATCCATCAAATGGGTTTTAGCTTTCATTTCGCATTTTCTAGGAACTTTTAGTGGGTTTCAAAGATTAAAAAATGATCTAGTGTCATATAACGTCAAACTCTTATGCGATCAAATACAAATTTAGGAAAATTCGATATACTAATAGTAGTTTAGTTTTTTCCTGTGGGTTTGTCTGACCCCACGGATCAAAGGTTGGCGTCGCCATTGAATAAAGTTGACAATTCTATTCAAAATACCTTTGAATGTAGCGGAAAGTGACTGATGGCCATGACTCGAAGTGCTTTCACCCAGGTGATAGGCAATTTCATCTGAAAGTTTAGGCTTCTTAGGCACCTCATTTAGAGGCTCATGTATTGAAAGGAGATGGGGAGGCCTATCATTGGAGATACTGTAACATGCACTGACGCACTGCGTTGTTGCCACAATGGAGCAAATCAGACAATGATCCCATTGGCCCTTGACCGGGGGAGGTGAAAACCATTGTGAGACCGTTAAAAGATGTCCATGAATAGGTAGGTTGTTACTCGAGTTAACTTCTCTTTACGAGGGGTTTTTTTTTATGAGAGGGAACTTAGGAGAGGGGCTTTACGGTTTTCAAACAAAACCCAACTCTAGGCTCAAAACCGACTAGGACTGGACACGGATCCGGACCAGTAGCACGGACCTCATAAATAAATCAACCCGGATTAGTGCATAAGCACTCTACTCGAGTTAACTTCTCTTTACCACTCCATGATTAGTGCACGCTAACGACAACAGTACATGACGGATCTTGGAGGATAGCATTTATCATAACATCCATCTTGGTTTACCTTTCTGCCCAAACTATTGCAGAGTCGGCTCTAACCTTTTGGAGGCTTAAAGTGAAAATCAAAAGGAGACGTTTTTCAAAATCTTAATGAGCAAAATGTAAATAGGTAAATTATATTTCTGTGGACGGCCCACCGGAAATGGTTCTTTTTGGCGTTTAAAAAGTTTGTGATTATTAGAGTCGCCACCCGAATTTGAGGTCCGAACCCGAGAAACCGATAAAAATATGACTCGTTTGCCCATTTGAAAAAGATTTCACTGATCATGGCGGAACCAAAGATTTCTCGGATTCGGGGGTTTGGTTACGAGAGGGGAAGGTTTTTACGGCACCCCTCTCGCCCGGTCCATGAACCGGTCTCTACTCAATATTTTGTGGGATTTTGAAAATGTTTGAAATTTAATTCTAATCACAAAAATGAGGAATCAGGGATGGGAATCACGTAAATAGTGAGAAAATACAAAGTGCGAATCTATCGTGGATGCTTGTGCATGATGATTTATATGGGAAAGAATGATAATGATGGAGAGAAATTACAACAAACATTTACAATGGGAGATAATAACAAAAACTATACAACAGCACCGGAAGCTATGGACATGAGATCTTAACAATCTGGTTTATAATCTGGATTCCAGAATAGGGATTGAGCGCTCAAAGATGACAGCTTGAGCGCTCAACCTTACCAACCAAGATTGAGCGCTCAAGGCTCAGGGGTTGAGCGCTCAAACCAGTTTCTGGCTTCTGTGAACTTGATCCTTTTCCTCACCTTCTTTACTCATTCTTTACAAGATCAATACATCGATAAAATGTTTTTCATGGAGAATCAGATGAAACAGGCAGATTGATCTCTTAAAGAATGATGGAAAGAAGGAAATCACCATAAATTAACGAAGAAAAAGCTTGAGAATGGAAGAAAGAGAGGGATCCAGATCATAACCATAGTAATAGTAACTCACACACACCTCCCAGTTAATTTACAGCAACACTTTGCAAGAACAAAGCATAAGTATCAAACTGCTCAAGAACAGCTTGAGCGCTCAAGTTCATAACCTTGAGCGCTCAAGCCATAATCGGGCTTTCTGGTTTTTGACCTTCAAACAAGCTTTTGATACTTCATTATGATCACAAAATACATAATCTGAAGATTTATGAGATTGAACAGTCTCTGTTTTGCACTTAAATATGAGATTTTCAAAAGTTTTGATGTATAATCATCATAAAATAGCTAATCTACATTCATGCATATGATTTTGAGGTAAAATAAACTGTTTTGTGGATTACATGAGCTTTATTAACTATTAAATAATGATTTAAACCAAGAGAAAGTTCAAAACTCACAAAACAGAAACTGCTCAGAACTGGGTTTGAGCGCTCAAGGCCTGAGGCTTGAGCGCTCAACCCCTGTTGAAGCTGCAAGTTTTGAAATTTTTTTAAACAACTTTTAGACCTTTGTGAGTTCAGTGCAAGTATAGAGAACTTGTTTGAACTCACTGGCCTCCCTCAGAAGGATCAAAACAGTGAATATATCACATGTTTAACTACCTTTTTCACTTGTTTGAAGGCTTGAACTTGATTGTGGGTTTGAGAATGGACAATATTGGGTGTTTTGTTGAGTATTCTGGGTGGATGGTGTAGTGTGTGGGGTTGATTGATGATCAAAGGTTGGATTTTGTGTTTGGCAGATGGTTTTTGCAAGTGGTTTGGATGGTGAGTGAATGGTATTGTAGAGAGAGAGTGAGAACAATTTCTGGAGGGATTCTCAGCTGGAGTGTGAAAATTGGTAACCTCTAAACCAGGGGGTGGTGAGTGGTTTTTATAGAGTGAGTGGGAGGGAAGAGAGGAGAGAGAGGAAGTGGGTTTGTATTTTAAAGTGGGTTAGGAGTAGTTTTAGGGGTAGATTAGAGCAATGTAGGGTGTATTATACGTATTAGGATCGTAGAAGATCACCCCAGACGCTCCCATGCAGAAAATCTCATGATGAGATACTCTGCAGATTCCTGACTGGGATCAGAGTTGAGCGCTTAAAGCCGTAGGCTTGAGCGCTCAAAGTGCTTCTCAGGGGTTTGAGCGCTCAAGGCCTTAAGCTTGAGTGCTCAAGGCTCTTGGTGGCATATTGATGTTTGGCTTGGTTCAACAATTCTTGGTTTGGCTTGGGTTACTTGGTGATATTTGGTTGATTTTGACCAAGTTCAAGCCATTTTCACAAGTTTCGGGTAGTCATGATTGGTCCGTTTCATCATCGGGAATGCTTGAGAGCATCCCGGGTTCAAAATCGGGGTGTCTACAATTCCAAAAATAAATACTAATACTCATCAATAAGAAAGAGACTTAGAGAGAGAAAGAGCTTTTCACTAGTGAACTTGAGAGTAAAAAGTTTTCAATGTGGTTTGGGCAAATGAGACTCTCACCTACTTATACACACCAAGGGACAAGTCTAGAAAATTTTGCAAAAACTTCTCAACTAATCTTTTCTAGAATTCTCTACCATCATCTTTACAAGTCTAGTATTATGGACACTATTCTACATAAAAATATACATGTCTTCATACTTCTGTACGGTTCTAAAGATTTCAAGATTTCAAACTCGTCATTTAAATATCAATCTGTCTATTCATACGCACGCACGCATACGCACGAATCTTAACCGTCCATTTCAACAAATCAATGGTTTGGATTTTAATTACTCTTTGACCGGTCAAAGAGCTTTCTTACCAGTCAAAGAGGAAGAAAAAAAATCGGGACCGTCGAAAATGCTTTGGACAATCAAGATGCACTGTCCGTGAATCATACGTACACGAACTTGCGTGTACATTGGTTTTTTGCTTAAATATATTTCATGTTCCTCTTGGCCACTCTCATGTTCTCATTATCCAAATATGTTTCTTGTCTATTCCCCAAATTCTTTTGTTATTTATTTTCCGAACCTTCATGTTCCTCTTTCACCAAGTCTTCAACCAAACTTGAACTCTATTTTTGTGATTCACTTTAAAATTTATCGAGAGCACCCGCTTGAGATTGAATTAGGGCGTCTACTTTTTGCTTCTTTTTCCTTTTTTTCTTTTTTCATGTCCAGATAAATCCTTTCAAGTTATTGTAAATTTTAAATTGGGCAGCTTATGAGCTTGAAATTGAGCCTTTGATTTCGAAGCAAACAATGGTGCATTGTCACGGCCTTAAAACCTACGTATTTTATTACTTTCCCATTTAGTAAAATCAACATTTGTTAAAAATAATTCTCGTCATTAGCTGTGGAGAATATTCTCGCCTTAAAACCTATGTTTGGTTATTGTTTTAAGGCTCATGAATTAGCTGTGGAGAATGATGGGGAAATAATGAGGCAAACTCAAATTCTTTTCACGGATTAGACACGTTGGTGGGTTTAGAATCGTTGGTGGTGGAATCATTTGCCCATTCCTTTTAAGGTCAAGACAAATGGGTTTGCATGAGCTCTGGAGAAAGTGATCCTATTCAGAACTCAACTTTTTCAGGCAAGACAAATCACTACAAGAGAAATCGCTTTCCGCGACCAAAAAATTTGTCGTCAAAGGGTTGTTTTTAGTCGCCCTAATACTTTGGCAACCAATATTTTAGTCGCCCAGTTTGTCGCCGAAAGATGGTCTGGGAATGTATATGCCGACTAAAAATCAGGTTGGTCGCCAAAGGGGAGCCATACGGCGACCAAAATATTTTGTCGCCAAACGGGAGCCATACGGCGACCAAAACATTTTGTCGCCAAAGGGGAGCCATACGGCGACCAAAACCGTTTGTCGCCAAAGGGGAGCCATACGGCGACCAATATTTTGTCGCCGAAAGTTCATACGAAAAAAAAATTTAATGTGCCACATGCGCCTGCCAGGAATTGAACCCACGACCTCCCACTTCTTTACCCAACACCTAACCACTGGGCTACCTATGCATTTATGTTCCATTTGTTAGAAACAATATATATGTATTATCTTTTCGTATATTCCTTTTTACTTTACCAAATGTATAACATTATTTATCATAAATTATGTATTGCACTATATTTTATTATATATATATTTTTGAAAAGTATTTTATTTTATTATTTAATTTTATCGAAATATACCATCGGCGACTAAAATTTTTGGTCGCCATATGTCTCCACGACCAAAGCCGATGTTTGGTCGCCAAAGGCATTGCATAGGCGACAAAAAAAAATTTGGTCGCCAAAGGCATCGCATAGGCGACAAAAAAAAATTTGGTCGCCAAAGGCATTGCATACGGCGACCAAAATTTATTTGGTTGCCAAAGGCATTGCATAGGCGACAAATGTTGGTTGGTCGCCCAAAGTATTGCATATGGCGACAAACAAAATTTGGTCGCTAAAGGTGCTACAATTAGCGACAAAAATTGATTTGGTCGCCAAATGTGTTTTCTCTTGTAGTGAATTGGGATCAAGATTTTCAATCAGACTATAGCGATGAATGCCAATCCTTTGATCTCATTTCTGCTGACCTTCTCATAAATTTTGTGGAACTTAAGCATCAAAAGAGGAAAAAAAGAACCAAACAAGGTCGTCGAAAAAAATCTTTTTCCTTATGGAGGCATAATCCTTTGAAAGCTACTCTTTTTTCCAGGACGTATAGCTTAGATAAAAAAAAAAAAAAGAACAAGTCGAGGAGGTTAAAGCGGGGCCCGCAGAAAATAAGGAGAAATGATAAGTCTCCTTTTATCCTTGGATCCTTTTCTTTGGGAGAAAACCAGCAATCTGAATCTAGGCCCTTGCAAATGTCTCTAGAGGCTATCAACAACAGAGAGAAAACGATGGAGGAAGATTATATAGCAACATTAACCACCGAGAAAAACCTTGGAGTAACCATTCGTCCGGAGGATGAAATAGTCTTAAAAGAAATGATCGAAGATGAGTTCAAAGCATTCTCTCAAAAGATTAAGCAATGGGAGGTAATCTATTGAAAGAAAAGGATCCTTCTGATTTTTTATGGTAGGTTGCGGTTGTATTCTGGCGTGGTAAGGGTTGAAATAGGATGTTTTGGCTTGCGTGAGCAGGCATAGAGGGTATAGAGGGGTTGATCTTCGCGTGGCTCTTGTGGTGGCTGTTTTGGTTTTGATTCCCTTGGGTGTTTTTCGCTTTGGCTGCTTATAGGATTTGGGTGTCTCCTTTTCTTTTTCTTTTTTTTCTTTCATTGAACCTTGGTTGGATATCCTCTCCCCCTCCCCTTCTCGGTGTACCCTTATCGAGTTTCTTTAATAAATCTTCTTTTATCGATAAAAATAAATAAATAAATAATTCTCGTCATTTTTCTTCTTTATTCCAATCTATACCCGCCTAACAATCGCATAGTGGGAATCATCATGCAAGACCACATAATGGGTTCTATTTCACATGACACAGCGGTGAATTGATCACACGACCAGATCCATAGGACTTTCACGCGCCACCGCTCGAACGCAGAGACGCACGTTGCTTGTAATGGACGGTGGACTTTTATTTGGGATCATCCATTATGTTATAGAGAGAGAAAGTGAAAGAGAGTGAAACAGACAAAATCCCCAAGCTGAAGGAGAGTGTTGTACTAGCCCGCAGTCGCACGTTTGACTTGTGGTTTTGGAAAAAAACTGAAAACGAAAAATGCAAGCAAAATCTTGTCCGTAAAACCCACCAAAATTTTCCGGAGATGAATAAGAAGTAGCAGTAAGCAGAAACAAAAAAGCACAGAATTTCTCGACAAATCTCATCTTGAATCCAGTGGATCTGGTCCGTGAGAAGAGGTAGGCTCCATTCACCTCTTTCTCTCTCTCTCTTTCTCTCTCTCTCTTTCTTTTCCTTTTCTCTCTCTCTGTCTCTCTGTTTGCTAAATTTAGCAGTGATTGTTAACCTTTTGATTTGTGAAGCTAATTCATCTCTCATCTCAGCTTGATGATACCCAGGGGGATTTAATAGCGTCTCCCGATTCACTTCCTCTGTTTCGTTTCTGTAATTCCAGGTACCCACCTCTCTCTCTCTCTCTCTCTCTCTCTCTCTCTCTCTCTCTCTCCATATGTATGTATGTATGTATGTATGCGTCATTTGTGGATTGTTTTGGGTTTTAATTAGCTGGGCTTGATTAATATGGATGTAATTCGTCGGTAATTCATGATTAGTGTTTGAATTTTTTCAGTCTTTGGATGTGCTTTTGACTTTTTTTTATGGAGGATATTATGTTTTTTATGCCTCGTTTGGATGCAGGGTAAGAAAAAAGGAAATTAGGGCTTTTTTTTTTTTTAAACAGTCAATATCACCGTAGCGAGTGATGAAATTCAAAGTTTTTAATTATTTTGCTTGGATTTTCAGCAATAATTTAGGGCTGTTCTGTTAAGGCATAGATAGATTTTTAAATAATACTTCCTATTTGAACTCTGATGTCATTTCCAGTTAATTAAGGAAAGCAATTTGCTGATTTAATCCAATTCCCAAAGGGAAATGTTTGCGTGTAGTCCTTTCACGAACGAATTTTTATTAATTTGCTTGAGAAAAGTTTTATCGGATTAGGATGAATTGTAAGGTTCACCATCATATGAGAATCTATGGCATAGGATTCTTGAATCACTCCTTTTTGTGTTGTTCATTTTGTTTTTAAGGAGAACTACAAGTTTGCATCTTTTTTGATGAAATGGAATGTTTGTCTTTTGATCTCTTTTGTTTAGTTAATCGAACTTTTGTGGGAAATTTTGTACTTTTCTTTCGAAAACGTGAAATCTGTGTGCACCTATTTGGATTGGGTTGATTTGATCCTAAGGGAGTTCTTGATTGGTCTAATGCGATATATTATGGCTAAATTAGACGTAATGGCTTTTTCGTTCTTTATGCGGGTTGAACTTATGATTCATCACGAGTAGACTCTTTTGTCTCGACTATTGGTACCGGTTGGCCAAACCATTTCTTTTTGTTTGATAAGAGAACAATATTCCACTATAAAAGACTGAGATTTAGGGAGTAGATATGAATGAATGGTTACCAATTTTGTCACTCCGGTGTATATAGTATGGACCAATTTGGATGATCAAAATCCAAAATGGATGCTGTTGTTGCGTATAACAACCATACGAGGCACTGTTCATTGATGTGACGGTCTTGATGAAGTGATTGAACATGTCAGTTATAATCTCAGTCAATTGCAAGATAGTATGATACGAACGAAAGCATTAGTGACCTTGTTTGAATCAGGATTCTTAATGAACTTACTCGAAGAAACGGGATAATCAGGTTCCCACCTTTTTAGTTTAGGTAAGTAAAATTTTCATTAAACGAAACAGGTACAGGCGCTAAGGGGAAGACCCCAGAACTAGAAACAACGGAATATTATACTTCTAGCTCATGGCCAACCGAACAAAACAACACACAAGCACCAGCTACGGACTACTAACACAAGCACCGCCAAGATGGACAACACGGCAAAAGAAAACAGTGCTAGCAACTAACAACTGAACCAAGCCATACTCCATTACACAGATGACAAAACCTTGGCTGAGAGGATTTAAATTTCAAACAAAAAAGTCTATTCTGGCCGGTGTGCTTAACATGCCTCCAAAAGTGAATGCATCTTCTAAAATCTTTAACGATAGCATCGAAAACCATGAAAGCACCATGAGCCACACCTTGGAAGATTATTGCATTCCTTTCCTTCGAAAGATGGTAATTAGGTTTCCACCTTGGAACCTGAAAAACATTTCCATGTAAAGAGTACGTCCTATTGGTTTCGACATTCACTTGAGGAAGTCCGGGTTATAGAGGTTTTCAAAATTAAATAAATGAGGTCTGCATAAAAAATTGGCTTTTTACGTTCTTCTTTTGTTCAGTTTAATTGTCATTTTTCTTATACTGTCAGAGATTATCAGATTACTTTGCTTGTCACCGTCGTCTTCATGAATGGACTTTGTTTGGCCATAATTTCTGCCCTTCTCCTTGTTTTACATTCAGGATGTTCCATTTTAGATTGTTCTTCTTCTAATTTAGTTCTGGTAACATGTACTTTGATTTTAGATACCTACTTGGCTTTCATTAGCACTTTATCGGGATGGAGGATGTGAAAAAGGCTGGAGATAATTTCCCCCCTGAATCTGCGGTACCTTCACAATCATCTCCCCAGGACAAGGATCATTTGAACAATGAAGCTCCAACTAATCAAGATGCTAATGGACAAGCAGAAGCCAACACTAAGCAACTAGTGATAAATGGTTCTACATCAGCATTACGAGATGAAACAGGAGAGGTTGTGATAGAAGATGCACCCAAAGTCGAGCAGACAGCTTCAATCCCGTTAAATGAGGTTCTGGATACATTGGAGTCTCGAAAAGATGAAACAGAAGCGAAACCAGACACATTAGATCCACAAAAAGGAGATGCGAATAGTATCACGGAACCCATTCCATCATGTCCCTCAGAAGCAAAACCAGATGATTCTTTGAAAGAGCAATCTGATGAAGGTGGCACTGAGAAACACCATCAATTATTGTCATCAAATCAAGCTGCGATTGAAACGGGTGATCCCTTTGACGCTTCCAAACATCTTAAGAAAGTTGTCACCAACAGAGGTCAGATCGATACAGCAGCACCTTTTGAATCTGTGAAAGCGGCTGTTTCCAAGTTTGGGGGAATCGTGGATTGGAAGGCTCATAGGGTCCAGACGGTTGAGGTACATTTTTTTTCCCTTCCTAATTCGTTATATTACTATCTACGCTGACCAATGGCTTGGAAAACGCGTACTTATCGAAACCGAAATAAGGGGGTGTACTAATGTCATTTTCAAGTTCCAACTACATTTCACAACGTAGAATGAGTGATATTCTCACATCATTTCAATTTCCAGCAACATTTCACAACGTTTTTTGGATATATTTTTTACTGCAGTTTTACCTCTTTTGGTGTCCTTGTGTGAGGATTTCTTAAAATAGAAAAAGAAACTTGAATATGCTTTTTCTTTTGGCTTGCTTCCAAAATAATGTTTTGGTACAGCATTTTGTTCATTATTGCATTGTAAGAGTTTTTTTTTTTTTTTTCCCTGGAAAAGATCAAATTTTGAGAAAACCTAATTAGATGTGTTCGAAATCTCGAAAACCATTTTCCCAGAGAAAAACAAACCGAAAACGATTAGTGTTTGTGTTTTCAGAAACAGTATCTGAAAGGTTTTGAAAAACTGATTATGAAACAATGGAACAAGATGTCCTTTTTATAAATAATACCAGCTCAGAAGTTACTCTGCTGGTCTATGCAGAGGCGCAAGCTTATAGAAGAAGAACTGGAGAAAGCACAAGAGGAGATCCCATTGTACAAAGTACAGTCCCAGGCGGCTGAAGATGCAAAATCTCATGTGTTGAAGGAGCTAGACAGCACTAAGAGACTCGTCGAAGAATTGAAACTCAACCTCGAACGAGCACAAACCGAAGAGAAACAAGCCAAACAGGACTCCGAACTAGCAAAACTCCGGGTAGAAGAGATGGAGCAAGGGATTGATGATGATGCCAGCGTGGCGGCAAAGGCCCAGCTCGAGGTGGCCCGGGCCCGCCACATGGCCGCCGTTTCAGAGCTCAAATCTGTGAAAGATGAATTGGAAGAACTCAGAAAAGATTATGCATTATTAGTGAATGAGAAAAATCTAGCTGTCAAAAGAGCTGAGGAGGCTGTTTCTGCTTCCAAAGAAGTCGAGAAAACAGTAGAGGAACTGACAATTGAACTGATAGCAACTAAGGAATCATTGGAATCTGCCCACTCGGCCCATTTGGAGGCGGAAGATCATAGGATCGGAGCTGTTATGGCGAGAGAGCAAGATAGTCTCAATTGGGAGAAGGAATTGAAGCAAGCAGAAGAGGAGCTAGAGAGACTAAACCAGCAGATTTTGTCGTCTAAAGATCTCAAATCAAAACTAGACACCGCCTCGGCATTGCTTGTAGAATTAAAAACCGAATTAGCGGCTTATATGGAATCAAAACTGAAACAGGAAAATGGCGGAGGTGAGTTAGAAGAATCGGAGAAGAAAACTCACAGTGGCATACAAGCGGCGGTTGGTTCAGTGAAGAAAGAACTTGAAGAAGTGAGACTCAAACTAGAGAAAGCCACTGAGGAAGTGAGATTCTTGAAGGTAGCAGCCACATCATTGAAATCGGAGCTTGAGGAGGAAAAGTCGGCGCTTGCTGCCATTAGTCAGAGGGAAGGAATGGCAGAGGTGGCTGTTGCATCTCTCGAGGCGGAGCTGAGCAGGGTTAAGTCGGAGATTGCCATCGTTCAGATGAGAGAGAGAGAATGGAGAGAGAAGATGGTGGAGCTGCCGAAGCAACTACAGGAGGTAGCTCATGAAGCAGACAAAGCCAAATCAGTGGCCCAAACAGCCCGCGAGGAATTACGAAAGGCAAAAGAAGAAGCCGACCAAGCCAAGGCGGCAGCGAGTACTGTAGGGAGTAGACTACTGGCAGCTAGAAAGGAGATAGAGGCGGCAAAGGCTGCAGAGAAGCTGGCATTGGCGGCAATCAATGCTTTGAAAGAGAGTGAATCAGCTCAAACTGCCACCGACAACGTGGATTCCCCGGCTGGAGTCACGCTGTCTCTAGAGGAGTACTACGAGCTTAGCAAGTTGGCCCATGATGCAGAGGAGCAGGCCAATATTAGGGTGACTACTGCTGTCTCTGAAATTGATATCGCAAAGGAATCCGAGTTGAGAAGCTTGAAAAGGTTAGAGGAAGTGAACGAAGAGATGGCAGCGCAAAAGGAGGCGCTTCAAATCGCGCTGCATAAGGCTGAGAAGGCGCAGGAAGGGAAGTTGGGGGTAGAACAGGAATTGAGAAAGTGGAGGGCAGAACACGAGCAAAAGCGAAAAGCGGGTGAAGCAGTTCGTGGGGCAGTAAATACGATAAATCCGAATAAGAGCCCCAGGGCTAGCGTTGAGGAGAGAAAAGAAACTAAAAGTTTTGCACAGGTGCCAGATTCCGCTGCACCACCTGTTCATCAGAGGTTGAGCCCAAAAGCTTATGTGCCCGTAAGTAACTCTGAGACTGAATCCTCTCCCGAAGTGAAGATGGTGAAGAAGAAGAAAAAGTCGTTCTTCCCTCGGATTTTCATGTTCTTGGCGAAAAGGAAAGCGCATAAAGCTAAGTCAATGTAATATTCCACGACGGTATTGCATTCTTCCTTTTCTTCATTTTTCTTCGCAGTGAAATAGAAATTGCATACATACTGAAAGGGTTTTTCTGTTGTAAATGGTGGGTTATGAGTTCTGTATAATAAGTTCATATCATTATATTAGTCATGGAGGGTTTGGAAGGATTTAATAAGTTTGATTTTTGTGCTTGATCTGGGAAAGAGAGAGAATGGGTGGTTTGGTTATGTATCTTTCGCTTGTGACACTCAAACGTTTGCCCTGTTGATTTTGTATGATTCTTGCAAAGTTTGATGTAAATAAAGAATTTGAGTTCTCTGGGGTCGTTAGTTTGTTCAATATTGTGAAAAATTCGAATATCGATTTTCTCGTTTCAGCTAGTTTGACAAAAACCGGAAGGTTTAGTCCTAGTGGCTTTTCGGATACACGTATGAAGACCTCATTTGGTTACCAAATTCAATATGGCCAGATAAACTGAGAATAGGTTATACTATCTGGATAGCATGTCCCATGGGATAGATGTCCCCCTCTAGAATAGACCATCTCCTCCGGGATAGATTGTGCTTGTTTGTTTGGAGTAGTATCAGGGGTAAGATTATCCCTCTTCTCAGTAAATTGGCCGGGATGCCTATAACCCATGGCTCATCCGGTTTTGCTTTGTGACTATGTTTCCAATAGAATAAATTTTGGGTGCCGGGCGGGCACCATGCATCCGTTTCGGAGCACCCATTCAGACCATCTAAAATAGTTTTGGACGGCTCAAATTTATTCACTCTCCTCTCTTCTCTTTTTCCTTTTAAATCTGGACCATCCAAAAGTGTTTTGGACAGCCGACATGGGTGCTCGGACATGGACACGAACACGTGGTGCCTGCTTGGCACCCAAAAATTGCTTGTTTACAATATGTCCAACAATGGAAAATATTCGCCGTCGCTACTCTGATACGTGTCATAAATTTGGGCTCACATGTTAAGAGCCGAGCACAAAGCTAGACAATTGTACACGCCGAAAGACTTCATGTGAGCACCGAGCTAGAACACACGCGGGTTGAACAAAAGTACATGTACTAGTGTAGCAGTAAGCCAGGAAGTTTCTCCTGCCCAACTATAGCCTTTTGCATAGTATACCTAAATTGAATCTCGAACGAATTTGTGACATAAGTGTTGGGAGTTTAGAGTTAGTCGATCAAAAGATCGTTTTACATTCATGGACCAGATCCAGAAAGCGTTTGGATAATAGTTCTGTGCCAGGGATCGGAGAGGTGATACACGAGGTTATCGATAGGGCCAACATGAGTCACCTGTGCTTGCACGAAGAAGCCAAGCATTGCTACCATCGCGAGCCTTCCTGAAAATAGGGAGGAGGGATGAGTTAAATCGCACCATGTAATCTAGAGGAGAGAGGGAGAGAGAGAGAGAGAGAGAGAGAGAAAGCATATGGGAAGTTGGAATCAGTCGAAAGGAACCATTCTTGATCTCTTTCAGCTTCCATTCATGAGCATTCTTTATGTCTTTAGCGAGGCCTAGAGGATTCAGCAGAGGGCCGCCTGGGTATCTGTTTAATGCAGGCCAGAAATGTTGAAAGACTTCAATCTTGTACCATTGTAACGAAATCCAGTCAGTGGCAAAAAAATTGGGTTGGAGAAAGAATTTCCAAATTGAAATCCAACCCGAAATTGGCTGACATTTTCTACTGGGAATCGGGTCAAAAGGGATTGTTTTAGTCTGGGAAACTTACCCAGGTTCTAAACCTTCTAGTGCAGCTTCTATCCCAAAGAAAGAGCCATCTCTAGCTTGAGATCCTGGATTTGTGAAGTCCATGTACCTTTTGGTTTCAACAAATCTGCAGAAAGTTAAAACAAATGGGAGAAAAGAACAAGAAAGAGAGATCAGATGATTTTTGTTTCGTTCAAACGTTACAAATGCCAGCAAATCAGTGATTCTAGCGCATAAAAGCCAATAAATGTGTTCTTACCCCATCAAGATTAGTTGCACAATGAACAGAGTTCTGGTGCTGGCAAATGGAAATTTTGTGGCACCTGCTTCGTACCACACTGGCAAATTGATGAGTCCTGTTACCCGGAACAACTGCAACAACAAACTCAAAACTCACTCAACAGGAAAACCAACTGAGAGAGACAGAGAGAGAGCATAATTGTATATGAAAAGGCAATTTAGTAAATAGAAAGAAAAATGTGATAAATTAAGAAGTACATATGGATATGGATATTTTTGCAGCCACTCACATCAGTAACAAGAATTCCAGCAACTCCAGCCATGGCAAACCGAGCATGAACCAACTCAGCTTGCACATACCACTTCAAGCTTTCAGGGTCCTCACCGAGTCCAAGTGGGTCAAAGCCAAAATCTCCAGCTAGGCTATAGAGTCAACCGAACAAATGAACAGTTAGGCTCCCTTACGAATGTACGTGCATTTCAAATGAAGAGATTTGATGTTCAATCTTAATTAGAATTCACAAGGTTTAATACTAATAGGTAACTTGAGAAGTTAAAGTGGCAGATGGATTAGAAAGAATTTGTTGGGATTATTGTGACCGCAATCCTTAACAGGAAGGATTTCAAATCACTCCTCTTAAACAGTTCTTATAATCTATCAATAGACGTAAAATCTTTGGAAATGTACGAACTTTCCGGACACTTCTTCAGATAAGACCATCATCAAGGAGATGGGTTTGGAGGTGGAAATGGAGACTCATTTGTCAAACCGATCATCAAGGAGATGGGTTAGGAGGCGGAGATGGAGGAGGAGATAAACTAGTAAACCTCAATTTGAGCTCTTCTCATGAAACATTCATTTCAAATCCCTTCATTAGAAATCCGCAACAATCCAAATGGACACTTTCTAACCAAAGAATAACAAACAAAAGACGACACCAAATTATCATGAACTTGTTGAATCTGGACAGAGATGTATCGTGTATTTTAGGGAGCTTACCTTCCATCAAGGTAGGAGGGAGGGTCAAGGCCAGGAAGCCACGTGGGGCGTTGCTGGGCTTGAACCTCAGCTCGAGAGTAATGTCTAGCAGGCGAATATGTTACCCATGATTTGTCAGTGTTCTTCCCAAGGAAAGCCGAAGAAGACGATGAAGAGCAGGGCAGGAGTTGAAAGCTTCTTCCAACTGCAAAGGCCATATTTTCCCTATCTGCAAACCTCCAAATTATGGGGCATATAAAATACAAGGTCCTGAACATCCAAAGTAGTAACCAATTAGGTGGCATGAAGGAAAAGATAGCATGGGACCACTTGCCCCCAACTCTTTTTAGCCACTGGTTCGAACTAATGGATTAAAAACCAGCTACACCTGAACTGCTTTAAGTTGGCTCCCTCGCCATATTCTCCACAGAAAATCCTCTAAATTAATTCAAAATCAACCAGAGAATAGATGCGCCATAAATATTACTCCGTAGAAGATGGAAGTGTAAGAGTATTATCCATGGCAAAAGTTGCTTTAAGACTTTCCATTACAGGGGTAAACAGAACAAGGAAATAGTAAGTTAATGAATCCTAGAGTAAGAGACAAATGCTCGGACGAACTATGAAGTTACATGAATGTGTTTTGATCCCTTATATTCAAAAATGCAAAAGAACAACAACTGTCTTTGTAAGGAAACTGGAAAAGCCAAATCCCAAAGGTGAATTATTCAGTATCTGATCACCATTCAAGAAATTATCACCGCAGGAATACAATGGATGTTGTTGGGCAGTCACATAATACGGTGGCAATCGTAGAAATTATAGAAACGCATAAAACGGAGTCCGTGCAACATGTCCATTTCAACTTCTTCCTCCAAACAAACATTAACGCTTCTACCAAAGCATTATAAGTTTACAACAAGAATCAAATGCCTATTGCTGAATCAAACCGCTTGAGACAAGGTCTCTGAACATACTGAAATGAGTACAATTAGAAAAGCCAATCTTTCCTGAAATGATAAAACAACAATTCGCCATACACTAAAGGCCCTACAGAGAGCATCTGAAGAAACAGCTAGACTAATGGAACTAGTTTAAGCGTGTCGTTGGCTGCTGGATATACTGAAAGAGCTAACTTTCATGGGAGTAGCAACCACAAGAGGAGCTTCAGGTGAATCACTGACTGCAAATTTATCATGCATGAAGCGACTATCGACTATAGAGTCATCTTTTAGTACTATCTTGTAGCAGTAACAGCTCTTCAACCCCACCTGATTTCTGTAGCACTCATGTGAACCATCCTTCACCTGTTGGAAGTTCCAAATCACACTAAATTTTCCAACTGTAGCAACTAGATGACGCTCCTGCTTTCCATTCTCCGTCACCTAAGCAATTTTGTGGCATTGTCAGAATCAAACAGAAAGATCACTTTAGAAACCAAACGCAGGCACTAACACTAGGCTCACTAAATTTGTACCGCTAATTCCCACAAATAAGCATCAAAACAAACAGAGTTGACCAAAAAGAGTTAAAAGGAAACAACTGAGATTAGAAAGAAAAGTAAATAAGCACTGGTTCGCTTTCAAAGAAAAGAACATATTCAAATCACTGTCAAAATCAGATCTACAGCAGTTAATGTTGTGCGCCTAGGACCTAAACAAGTTTTAGCAGGACAGATGCAATCAAAATAAGTATAGAGTAAAATAAATGATGTATGAAGCCACTTCATTTGCCAAAGATCAACCAATGCATATCCATATCATTTGTTGGAATAATAGTATAATGCAAAAAATTTTAAAATAGGGACAATCTTTCTTCTTACTCAGTAGACAGTCAAATTGGTTTGTGAAGTTCTGTTAAAAACGGCTTTTGGTTCCTTGAAGTATTACTAATGCAAGATGAAAAAAATGGGAGAAGAGGCAAGTGTTGGCAGCTGACATGCAACGAGTGCTGTTGCCTAACAGGTGACGAGTGCTGGTGTCAAAACATGGTCCGATGGAGACACATTACTTTTTTAGAAGTGTAGAGCTTAGACAATCAGCTATGAACCAACACTGTTGGCATATCAAAAGCACATCCCATGTTATGTAATTAGGATTTCGACACTGACAACAAACCAAAACGGAGACTGTTTCAAAGAACAAAAATAGCAATCAAGAATATGGGGAATCCCTTAACATATACAATTCTTAACATTGACTCATGACACGGTTCACAGGAAATTTGAAAGGCTATTTGACATATACTAGTTTTATGTAAGTAGCAGGGAAAGAAGTTAAAGCATAACAAGGACAAGCTTTCAATACAAACAAGCAGCCTAGCTATCCAAGAATAAGCAAACTGCGACTATTTCAAAGAACACAATTAGAAATCAAGAATACGAAAATCCCTTAAAATACACAGATTCTTAACATTGACTAAACAAAATCATAACCACAACCAGAAACACTAACATTACATGGATCAAATGAATACTAAAAAGGCAATTTGACAATTACTTTTATGTAAGTAGCAGGGGAAGAAGTTAAAGCACAACAAGGACTGCAAATACAAACAAGTAGCACGAGGCAAGAAAGGCAAAGAACACATACCCATGAGAATTGGGCACCACGGAACTTATTGTTAACCCCAGCCATATGGGAATCAAGAGGATTCAGCTTTAACAATCTGGGAGCCGAAATTCTATTTCCCATACGACCAGAAAACCCGGTTTTTGTCTTCCCATCCTTGTCAGTAAACAAAGAGCAGATAAGGATCAAGTACGTATCAGTCGTGCCCAATATCCACTTCCCATCAAATGTAACATCCACATGAGTGATAGGTGAACCAAGGCCTGGAAAAGCAGTTTTCGCCTGCCTCATAGAATTGCTCGAATACAATCGGATCTTCCCATCAATGGAACCCACAACAATTGATCCATCGCCAGTAGTAGCAAAGCACTGGAAATTTGTTCCTCTAGAGAACTGATGCCCCTGTGTCCAATTCAATACTGGTGCACTGGCAGTCGCAAGATCTTGAACAATCCCATTCCTATCCCTCATATCCCACCTACAAAGCCTGTTGTCATCCAACCCTAAAAAGGTCGATCCAGATGGATCCATTTGAGCCCCCTTATTATCATTCGTAATGTCCCTCATCGTAATATCAGTACCATCTTTCCCAAACTTCCACTCGGTCACAATCTTACCTGTTTCGATATCAAGCTGATGTAGCCCTGTCGTACGCAGCTTCCCATCAGTCGCAGGGCTCATTAACAACATATTCGTCTCGGCTCTCATCAAAAGAGCCTTTTTAGGAGTCGAATGCACCGTAGTACTTGATTGTCCTCCAAAATTAACATAAACCCCTTTCCCATGAATCCCATGACTAAAATTCCTCACCACTTGAACACCCGAATCACTCACTAAAAAGCTGTTGTCCAATGCTCCCAATGCCAAGCTCTGTATCTTCCCACCACTATCTGCCGCCTCCTCAAACTCCTCCCTCAAATTCTGACTCGCTCGAACCGGAGGGCTTTTCCATGAACTATTATCCTCTGCATCTTCCCACATTGAATCATCTGCCGTTTCTGGCTTCGCCCACCCGATGAAATCCTTCCCGTACACCTTAACCTTGTTCCCATCCGTCGGTTCAAACCCATACGTGTTCTCAAACAAACAATCTTGAAACCTGGTTAAGAACCCCTTGTAATCCTCCTCATTGAAGAACTTCATTGCCCAAACGCCTTTGGACACGAAATCGACCCGTTTCTGCTCTCCGAAACTCTTCAGTTGCACTTCGGCACAAACCCTAGCTGAAACCCTAGTTCCAACTTTCAAAACCCACACCGAATCTCCATCTTCTTCTTCTTCTTCTTCCTCGTCATTCTCATCCTCCTCCTCTCCGTCGTCGTTTTGGGAGGTTTTGACGAAGGAGTAGGAGGTGAGTTTGTCTGTGACGATCCATTTGGAATCTGCGGTGTTGCCGCCCACGTGGTTGTAGAGTTTGACGGCGTTTTTGAGATTAGGGTTTATGGAAGGGTACTTGAGCTTTAGGGCTTTGAGCTTGGCATCGACCTCGTCCAGAGACGACGGCGTTTTAGATCTGTGTTCTTCATCAGCGTCTTCGTAGGTCTCTTCTTCTTCTCCTTTTTCTCGCTTTGGGGTTTGTTCGTCTTCGCTTTCTTCTTCGGAATCTGAGTTGAGATCTTCGCGACTGTGAGAAGCGCCCATTTTCGGCGAGAGAGAGAGAGAGAGAGTGGAGATGAGAGAGAAAATTGGGGTTTGTGGAGAGCGTTGAGGAGAGAGAAAGTATGGTTTCTGGATCGGGTGATCTGAAGACGAAGAGCGCGAAATTGAAAAATTGAATTTTGGAGCGTTGAGGAAATATTGGGGATTTTTTTTAGGGTTCGACGGACATTGGTTTGTGACCGTTCACGGGCTCTAAAATGGGAGAAAAAGTGCGGACCATCCAAAACACTATTATTTTACTGTTGTGATTGGATATTACGGGTACCACGTAAGATTCTACAACCCTATTTGTACCAAAGTTTTTCTCCTAGAATATGGAGTATAAAAGTTTGGATTGTTGAGGGAATATTGGGAATTTTTTAGAGTTTTTGTTGTCCCGGGTAAACTTCTTTCAACTTTAATCCATATGTTTATAATACAGTAAATATTCATCTCTTTATCTATATGTTTATAATATTTTGATTCATCTCTTTGAGAAAAAAAAATTTTAAAATTGTATCCTAAATCTAAGGGAAAATAATGAAAAGAACATTACAAAAAAAAAAAAAAAAACACTCATGGGACCTCATTCAGTGTCTGGGTGGGGCACAACGTGGCCTAAAGCTCTTCAACATGGTTAGCATATACAAAATTACAATGAACCACACACTTTAGGTTGAATTTTCCAAACGATTTTATCAAAGATTAAATTAAGGGTTGATAAATCCTAAAAAGCTGAGATTTCAAATCTCTTCCCTATTATTTTCACTAATGAAATTTTTAAGTCTTTTTTTTGGCTTTTCACGTTGTTGAAAACATGTCATTCTCCTCACATACATCAACTAAAAAGCTAAAAAAAAGAAACAAAAAAGAAGAAGTTAGTTGGTTTAAATCGAACACCCCATCCTTGAGAACTAGCTCTGTTTTGATGAATTAATCTGGAAATTTTTGCTCATTTCCTGTGGTCTTTTACTGTATGTTATTGTTAGGTTAATCCGGTAGAAAGACAAACAAGGAAAACCTGCAATTGTAGTCCTAGACTACTAGTCTACTAGTAAAATGGGCATCCGAAAATCTTAAAACCTGATTTAAATTTGTCAATCCAATGCTTAAAACGGTGCTTTTCTAGACCTAGGCCGTCCGTTGCTTGGATGGGCGACCTAGATTTCAAACAAATTATTCACGCAAATAGTTCTCCTATACAAGATTGCTTTGAAAAATCTAGGTCATCCATCCAAGCAATGCACAACAGCAACCCCATGTCCTGCTTTTCTCTTGGTGATAGCAATGGTAATGCAAACGCTTATTTCAAACACAGAAAGTGGAATCAAAATTTGTTAGTGAGCTTGAAAAACCGCTAGACTTCTCTTCCGAGCCAGCCAACCTAGGATGTCTAGAAAATATGGAGACAATTTTTTTTTTAAATAACCGGATGTCCAGAGTCCAGACCAACAAAGACGATAAATAAATTTTTTATTTCAAATATTTTTTTTTCCACATTACAATTTTGATACATCAAAAATGTTGCAAAGTGAAGTTATTTCTCTCGTCTATATGAAGCTACACAAATTGCCTTCAACATTTACAATTTCTGCTATTTCTCCCACACAGCATAGTCATTGCCAGAAGTGGAAACATGATACTCAGGTGGAATCAGATTTCCAAGATCAAGCTTGGGCCCAATTTTGACTATGATTTTGTTATCCACCATTGCCACATGGAGATCAGAATCAGAGGCCATGATCTGCACTTTGCTTGTTTCACTAATCCCATTCCTTGCCCTAATTGAAGTCAGTTTAGCAATTTGGTCCTTCAGCCCCCAGTCAAAGAAGTGGTCATAAAACTGCAAATTAAAAGCACCAACTCCACTTTAGCCAAAAACAACAGCAATAATTCCTCCACTTGGTTTGCCATTTTGAAAATGTCATCGTCCTAAGTTGGCTTAATTCTGGGGGTCCAATTTCACCATCCCCTTACAGGGATTCTAATTAAAATAGGCGAAAACTTTCTATGGATTATCCCGAAAAGAGTTGATAGCACTTTAGAGGTTTCAAATTTGAGACCTTAATAAAAGCAACAAGGTGACGTAAAAGTATGGCTCAAAAAATGAACACTGCCAAAATTCTCACTAATAGAGCTCGCGTTTTCGTTTGCCAACCGGATTAGTTTTGGGTGGATATAGTAAGAGGGGAGATATTACAAAACGGCAGATATGTATATTAGGGCAATATATTGTAGATGGCTTGTTTGAGTAATTTATAGAAGATGAGATACGAATATGCTTGGTTTGTTTTGGGGTGGATATGAGTAGGTGGATATAGAATTAAAAAGGCCAGTGACATTTTTGTAATTAAGAAGCCGGATATGAAGCCAGATATAATAACGATAGGGTGAGGGGTGGGATTATTATATCCGACTCCTCCCCTATGCACAATCCGCCTAAATTTGTAATCCAACTAATATTTCATGTACCAAACCCCGAATATATGTGGGTCCATAATATCATATCCGACAGAAAACATATCTGGCTTCCATATCCCGTCGGCAAACAACCCGCAAGGAGCTTATTGTTAATGTACACAATGACATCCACAAGGAATATTAGGATTTAGGAAAGGAGGTAGAAAATTACCACGGATGGAATCCCAGGATGCGTGAGAATGTAAGCATATCCCAGCATAACTTTATCCGACGGAAACGGCCAAAGCTTCTGAGTAGAACCCGTATCATGATTATCAATAAAAGTCACAGCATTCCCGGGTAAAACCCCGATCAATCCGGGCGGGTTCCCATTCGGATCCTTCAACCTCCACAGCTCCCCTTCCACAGCTGCTTGTAGCACCCCTTTAGTAGTAAAATCAAACGCCCTCAAAACCCCACCACCCGCACCCGAAACCCACTTAACCAAATTATTCCGGTGCGGGTCCTGGTTATAAACCGGCTTCCCGTCCGACCCGTAATCCAACGAATCCCAAACCTCCCCGACTGCGAAACCCGGGGCAGTTTTGTCCATATAGATTTTCATTATGCCCGGTGAATACCCCTTAGCGAAATCCAACCTCCACCCGTCAAACCCGATTTCCGACCTTTTTTATCAGCAAAAAAAAAATTCATTAGCTAAACAAAATAAAAACCAACCCAGCTATGCATACGTGCACACACATGTACGCACACGCACGAACACATCTGGACCGTCTATTTCAAGAATCGACGGTTCGGATTTTATAAAAAAAAAAAAAAACTCTTCCATATAAGAGTTGGAAGAGTTTTTTAAAAATCCGGACCGTCGAAAATACGTAGAGACGGTCAAGATGCACCGTCTGTGCATATTTTGTGTACACCTGGCGTGTGTACACTATGCACATTGAATTTTTGAATAAAAATCATTACAATAGGAAAAGAAATGAGCCCGATTTTGGACCTTAACCAGTTCATCCAATCGGATAGTTCTGTTTGGACGCGGGGGTTAAGGTGGTCCATGTCGGGTGCGGGTTCGAAGTCCATGCCAGTGTCGAGATTCCCTGTGCCGTCAGAATACTGGGTGTCATCTTTGCAAATGAAGGACGGGCCCCAGTCAAGACGGTCGTCGGGGGTCCCGCCTTCAAAGATGCACCAGATGCCTCTGCTGTCTTGTTTTTCGGCTGTTCTGTGGTTTATTACTATGTCCGCGATGCACTTGATATTGTTGTCATGGAAGGATTTGATTAGGGTTTGGAGTTCGGTTTGGGTTCCGTATTTGGATGTGTTGAGGTCGTATAGTCTTCCTGGCATATACCCTGAGAAAAATTGGGGAAATATTAGTTAGACCGTTAATTTCATAAGTCTCCATGTGTTTATCACTTATGCATTAAGGGGACTAGATATGGTATTCCGATTGTCAAAATTTGGTCCAGAAAGTAAAAAATATGGGTGGTGCGCACGGTAAGATCCATGAGAGAGTCCCCAGGAGATCATGACTGATATATATATAAGTAATGGATGCCCAAAATCACCATTCTTTTATTGTGGGATGAGTATGTTGATGGCGGTTGTACTTGATTTTAAATATAAATGACTCGTAGCAGAGAGACCCTGTTGTGATTGGTGAGTTCTATTTTAGTAGTTGTGCCAGTTTGTTTTGGCCTAAAAGTTCGCTGGCTTATTTTTTCGTCTTTATTTGAATTTTTTTTTTGTCTTTTTTAGTTTTGCATCAATTTTTTTGTGTATTATTGGTTTGTCTCGACGAGAGAGATAAAAAAGTAAAAAATTATGATCAAAGCATAATTTTTTTTTAATAAAGACAAAAATAAGTCAAAAAGACAATTTTTTACACTTTTTTCGATCTTATTTAAAAAAAATTGAGAGTTCTGGTCATAATCTTTTACCTTTTTGGATTTCTCTCGCCGAGACGAATCAATAATACACAAAAAAATCGATGCAAAACTAGCAAACACAAAAAAAAATCAAATAAAGACAAAAAAATAAGTTAAGTTGGCTTTTTACGAAGAAGTTAACGGTAGTAGTTTTACGAAGAAGTTGCAACAATTTTATGGATAAATTTCATTTTCAAGATTAATAAAGTTGTTGCAATTGTTTTGCAGTCTATTGTGTTAGCTATTTTGGATGCTAACATGATTTAAAACCGGAAATTGAACAAAACTGGACTAGTAAAACGGTGTGATTGTGGTTCTTAATTTCTTGGAACTGTTAGATATGATTTGGTTCCAAAATTTCTATAAACCCAGTCCAATACAGACCACGTACACCCCTAGTGATTGGTGAGTCCTATTAGGCCACACAAGTGATCATCACATTGAAAGACTCGATTTAGTAAAGCTTCTGACCATAAATCCTTGATCAACAGTGATCTTGGAAGGATCTAGTTGTCTTCTTCAAAATAATGCCACACTGTTGTCTCTGAAAAACTTTAATTGGCAATTGAACCAATCAAAAAAGACTACTGGGATTTGGATTTTTCCAGCTCTATTGACTGCTACAACTTCTGGAACTCGTCAATGAAACATGTGGAGCAAAACAAAAGCGATTCTGCATGAACTTTTCAAATTCATTCAAGTTTTCATAATTAATCAAGTTGCGCGTAAATTGGCCTGCCCGGAATTAAACATGGTGGAAAAGGTTACCTTGAGGCGCAACAGATTGAGAAGGAGGGGGTAGCCAGACATGGGTAATTCCTGCACTTGCCAGTTCTGGAATTAAGGGGAGAAGCGAATTGTACCATCCCCCTTGCTTATTGCTTGATTCCCAATTGAATCCCTGTTCATGTCACCATCGATTCCCATCAATCATTACAAAATTACAAACAAACATATACACATATCAATACAAACACGCGCTTGGACTGCGCTCTCGGGATTAGCAGAGGTGCGCGTAAGCTGACCCGAACAGAGAGAGAGAGAGAACAGTACCTGAAACAAGAGAGTAGGAGCAGCGAGCGAGATGGAGGAGAAGACGGAGACGGCGAGACAGAAAGATGAGAGGAGAGAGAGAAAAGGAGTCATTTCTCCTTGGGGTTTCAATTTTGGAGCTGCTAAACACGACGAACGTGAAAGGTATGTATATGTATGGTAAAGATAGCCGACCCGCTTGACCTGCTTGACTATTCTGGCAACGGACAAAGTCCAAGTGGGAACCAAACGGTTTCACATTCCTTTGGAAGGGGATTTTCTTGATTCCGGAAACAAGAATGCTATACGTAAGGAAAAGATTTACAGAGAATTATAAAGGGAAGGTCCTGTGGGCTTCAGTACGGATCTCGAAAGACTAATTCGAGCCGCTGAAGAATTTAGAAAAATATTTCGACTGGGCTCACTAAAAACCAGCTCCATCCGATATGTTTAGATGCTCGATCCAAACTTTCATTTTTTCTTTTTTTCATCCGAGCCATTCAAAAATAAAAGTTTGAACGGAAATAAGAGGAACGGAATCCTGCCAATTGATTACAAGAATTTTAACCTGCCAAATTACTACAAGAATTTTAACCAAATCCGGTTTGATGATTGTGGACACATCAATTTTTTGCTAATCAAACACTTGCCTTTTTTTCGTTTTTTCCCCCTTAGAAAAACAGAACCAGCACAATGACCCCTTGGACGTGACCGTAGGGATTCCTAACCGATGTGGAATATTCAATTGGAAGGTGCTCTTGCGACTGTTCAGGAATACAGACAATTCGTCACCTCAGCCCTATGAAGGTGCGAGTTGAACAATAGTGTCCAAACACACAACATCTGTTCACACAAGAACTACTATCTCAAGCGAATTCAAACTCCGAAGAGGGAGAAAATTTTGGGTTCCAAACAATGCAACCAACGGTCTGAATTGAAAGTGCCGTCCGGATTTTAAAAAAAAATAGAAAAGAAAAGGTGTGTTTTCATCCGAGCCGTCCGATGCATTTTTGGACGGCTCAAATGTGCCGAAGGGGCACCACGTTACCCATACCCTATTTGCACCCAAAATTTTCTCCCGAAGAGGAAGTTTGTTTTGGCCTTCACCTTTGCCAATTGGACTATCACATGTCAATGCATTGGTTGGGTAAGATATGCTAGTGTAATAGCAATGTGATGCCGAGGTGATTGCACCTAATTACATGGATCGATATGGCAAACCGAACAAGGAAATGTTTAAAAATAGAGTTACACATATTATTTCTAGATGAAGTAGTGGTTTTGGTTAACCCTGTTTTGTTGGATATTATGTATGTTGCCAAATGGTTTTCTTTTGTTTGTACTTCTAAAGTGTCGAGATAATTGGTTGGGTCAGATCATGCCTTGGCCAAACGATACATGGTTTAATCTAGTGGAATGAATAGTCATGTTTTGTTTGTCCAAGAAAAAAAGGAACATTCTTTTGCAATGCTGCTTGTTTTGGCATTGATTGTCTATCCTTATCTTGTGAGGATTGTATGTATGGGTGATGTAGGATGTTGAGTCCTGTGATGTAGGATTGTTGGGTGGTAATTAGGATGGCACTCGTAGAGTCCAGTAAACAGAGTCCTCTTATCCCGTTGGAGGGGGAGCTCTAATAAGGGTTGGACTGTTTATGTTTATCTCCGTGGGGGATTAGGTAATGTAGGAGAATCCTAGTTTACCTGAATACATTGCTTTAGATATGGATCCGGAGCGTTTGGAGATTATAGACCGGGCAGACCAGGTGAGACCGAACAAACTATTTAGCTGAGCTAAATAGGCCTGATCGACTTTATAGGTGAGAGATTTTTTTGAGAGAGATTTTTTTTTATTTTATAGTTTTGAGGCTGTTTCAGTTGTGTTATGTCTTTGGTTATTCAATTTTACTCATGTTAGTGAGAATAAATCCAATTTAACAAACTTTACACACGCGATACTTGTGGCGTCTATCAAGGAAAAATGCCCAAAGTGTTTGGGAGAAATGAAGAAGTGATGGGTCCCCGGATTTCAGAATTTATTGAGGAAGGGTAGACCCATAGCTCTCTTTACAACTGTTCTACTTTGTGGAAAATAAAATTCTCCGTCGTATACTATTCCAACCTTACTTTCCTAATGTCTGTCCTAACGTGGGAAGTTGGAAGAGAAAAAACACTAGATATGCCAAGTAGTGAATTACACGCAGTTCAACTAATTTTGAGATATTATTTCTATCGTCCACTAGCAAGCACTCTAGCAATGGCCCGTTCAAAGTCAAAGTAATGTTCTGTATGGACTGTCTCAAAGGAGTTCTTCATATACAAGAGGTCTGAGTTCTTAGGAGATAACAAACCCTATATTTTAAGCCTTCACCACGAGACCTACCCTTAGAATTTCTAGTACTCCGTACATTGTTGTTTTTCGCAATGCAACTACTATATCTAAACTAAACGCTAGAGGTATGATAAAAGTGGATGCAATTAACATACTTGTTCAGGAGGATGCGTGAATCTTCTAGCTAAGAACGCGATCCACTCGTCCTTTAACAAAAAAGCTATGAGTACGCACGCTTGCGTACGCCGAATGCACGGACGATGCATTTTAACGATTCAAAAGGCTTTTCGACGGTTCGAATTTTAAATAAACTATTCCTGCAAAGAGTTTTCTGAGATGAACGGTTAAGATGAGTTGTGTGCATATGGCATACCCATAGCCACAATAGTCCTATAAACACGTTGGTTTAGATTTAGTGCCTTATTATCTTGGCATATCTAGTGTTTTAGACCTTATGGTTATGGCTAGGTTTCAATTTGATCCTTATATTTTTAATGTCTTAATTTCATCCTTATAGTTTAATATGGTTTCAATTTAGTCCATGGATTTTAAATATTTCAATTTCCTCATTAAGATTACTATTTTTTTTTTCAATATGCACTTTGGTCCTCATATTTTAAATATTTCATTTTCATCATTAATTTTCAATAAGGTTTTTTCCCTCTAATTACAAAGCTCCCCCTTCAAGTTTATATAATTACATCTTATGCCTCTCTAAAGTTTAAAATGTTATGTGGGTATACACCTTTCGTCCCTTAGGCCCAGTTTTCCAAAAGATTTTAGCACCTAGGTGCTAAAATCTTTTGAAAAACTGGGCCTTAATATTGGTCCTTGAAGGAGTTTCAAGTACTTAAGGTTCAATGCACGCCTTTTTAAAAAGTTTTTTGATTTTCAATATGGTTCGTAAATCCTCACATATAAGGCAACTATTAATCATTTATGAGAGACTTGGGAGCTCTGTTGCGCCACAAATATAGGCCTATCTCGGACCGAAAAAGTGATATAAGTCCTTGGTTCATTTTGTTCGGCAAGGTTATCGCTTAGCATGATAGATTACATTAGTCGAATAATTGTAGGAACATTATGTGTTTTGTTTTTGTCCATGTCTGTATTAAAAGCAAAGCAAGACCAGTTGTGCTACAATCATATAACTTGCCCCTCTTTTTGTGGATTAGTCTTTAAAAATGTAACCTTTTTTTTTGCTTCATTTCTAAAGAAGACCAATATTTTGAAAGATTACAAAATAGAACAGAGAACTAACATTGAGGAATAAGGGATTTTAAATATCCATCATTCTTGTACTTTGTAACATGCCATCTAACCAAGGGAGCACTTATTTGACATATGAAAACTCGGGGAGATAATTGAAATAAGGGAGCACTTATTTGACATATGAAAACCTGGGGAGATAATTGAAATATAAACAAAACGGGACATTCAATTGCAATATTGGATAAATTACCAGAATCACCCCTGAGATTTCTAGAAAACACAAATTGCCCTTTCACATTTGGAGAATACACAGCATCCTTGTCACATGACAAACCTCAGTTGTGATGTAGCCGTTACAAAATTCGACAGAATTTTATGTCATCAAATCCTAATTATAAAGGACTGTCCTTTTGTAACCTGTGAAAAATAATTTACACATGTACATCACTTCAAAAGCTACAAAAAAGATAGTTTGATCCATTGTAATTAGGATTTTTATATTGTGAGACAACATTTGTCTAATTTCCTAATGGCTACATCACCCGGGGGGGTGTGTAATTGGTTATGTGATATATGATAACTTGTAATTTCCCAAACGTGAGAGGGAAGTATGTGATTTCTAGAAACCTCAGGGGTGATTTTTGTAATTTACCTTCTTTTTTTTGGTCATACATAAGATCAATGTGTGTAGGGAAATAGCCTATCAAGTCCCTTTCTCATCCGAAACTCTTCTCCTGCTGAAATTTTGCGCGGGCACTTGCCACAGAGATACCCAGCAACTGGTTAGTATTCCAAATTACTCGTAGTTTCATTCGAAAAATCAAATGCGACTCAAAACCCTGAATGCAAATTTCTCACTTTTACTTTCTTCATTGTTTTCTTGAATCGGCATTCCACTTTCTAGGCTTCAAATTTTGTTTATGGGAAGTTTTAATTGGTGCCCATTTTGTTGGTTTTGGGATTAATAGCAGAATGGATATTGTGATCGGCGGTTTTTCCGCCAATAAATTTGCGGTAATGTGATCAACAGACTGGCAAGGATTGTGTAAGAGAGAGAGAGAGAGAGAGAGAGTAAATTATTATTGAGCGACCTAATCTCTGTTGATCTAGTTTGACGTTTGTGGATTTATATTTCGAGTGAATAAATGACGGTATTCACCGAAAACTCTGATATGAAGCGTGGAACTGGAGCTTGATGTTGCTTACTTTGAATAATTTGTCTCGTGGGATTGATCACGTAAATCCAGTATTCTTTGTTTGTTTGTGATTTGGGCTACTTTATTGTTGCATTTGTGATCCCTGGATCTTGTGTTAGGATTACACAATCCCAAAAATACTCTTCATGCACAGTATGCGATATCCCCAGTCGTCTCGATATTTTTCTGATTTTTGACTAGGTAGAAAATATCGGCGTAGAATCTTCTTTTGGTTGTTTTCTGACTAACTGATTTGGTGTCTTGTTCATGAGTTGTGTGTCATTCCTGATGTATGAAACAAATAAGTTTCAATCTGTTGTTGTGTGGTAGCAAAGACACGGTGCAATAGGACTATATCTTTTTTTTTTATATAAATGACACCAATCACTACCCATACTTAAAACTTTTGTAGATGTTCTAATTTATATTTCTATTTTATTTCAAGTTCTACTCCCACAATAGGGACATAGATATTGCAACCATTGTCTATTGACTCTATTCTCAACTGGTTTGAGTTTCTTGGTTGACGCTCACAAGTTTCAAATAACTTCAGGTACGAATGAGCTCTAGGCTCTCGCTGTTTGAGTACTTCCCATTTCTTGAAGCAATAATTGTATGCTATAAGGGAATTGATTTTTCTGTAAAGAACCATTTGCTACATCAAACAAGAAAATCCGAAGTTCATCTGTGTGGACAATTAGCTTGAGATGTGCAAAGATCAATTTTGAGTTCTCTACTCTCAGTTGTAGACTGTTGTTGTGGAGGTTTTTTGTATGATCCCATGCAGAAGCAAAATATTTTGTATTATAAGGCGGCTTTCAGTTTTAGAAAGATTGCAGACGGACATGATTCAGGAATGTGCTCCATAGCTCCGCATTCTCTTCTGGAAAGGCGCATGACAAAATCAGGACATTTGAAAGCAAAAATTCCGTCTATCATCAAAATTGCAGGGTTGAACTGTACGGCAATTGGGAATTCATTCCAAACTGCAGAAATCAAAAGTGTTCCTAATGAAAACCCTGAAGATTTCCCTGAAGAAGATGATGAGCTCTGTCTGGCTGAATGTGTCAGGGAATTTGGAACGGATGAGGAATTCCACAGAATTTTGGAAAAGGCCAAGGAAAGGAATTCTTTAGTTGTGGTAGACTTTTATCGTACCTCATGTGGTAGCTGCAAGTATATAGCGCAAATATTCTCAAAATTATGCAAGGGGTCTGGTAATCAAGATGCTAAAGTAATGTTCTTGAAGCATAATGTGAGTACTCTTTCTGCCAATTTTGTGTAGCTCATTTTAAGTGTACTTGTCAAGTCTAACGATGTTTAGCGACAAAATTTATTAATTATGACAGCTGATAGCTGTGGGATGTGGGAATAACAAATCACCTGCACCATGCCCAAAATTGCAGTGGTGTTGCCTTGGATTTTCTATTTCCACTGTACTTCTGTAATTGAGCTTGAACTTTGAGTGTTATACTTTGACACTTGGGCTTGATGCCTTGAAAACAACCACATACTGTTGTTTTGGATTGGTTTATATTTGTCATAAACACAAGTCTGAGTTCCACGGGAAAGATTGAAGGAAATTAAAAATCGTTTCCGTCATGTTACTGAAAATATTATTCCCAATTTACATTAAGGTTCTGAGTCTGTGCAAATGACTGCAGGTTATTGACGAATATGAAGAACAATCTGAGGTTGCAGAACGACTTAGAATCAAGGTACATCTAGTAGCATAGATGAATTTTGTTTGACATTCAATTTTAAACTTAAAACTAAGGTTGTGAAACTGAACATCTGATTATATCAGTCTACCACATTTTTGTTGGTTGAAATTGGAAAGGGGAAGTATAAGAAAGGACAAGATACTCCTTGTTTGGATACTGCTACTATTTTCACTGGCAAACTCCTCCAAAACGCACCTTGTAGTTTCCTCCTGGCATTGAACTGATATCTTCATTTTCTAAAACATTTTGTATGATTCTTAATTTGAGTTTATATAATTTGTGCTATAGGCAGTGCCCCTCTTTCACTTCTATAAAGATGGAGTGCTTCTGGAAGCCTTTCCAACCAGAGATAAGGACAGGATTGTTGCAGCCATTAAAAAATACACAGCTCCAGCTTCTCCAGATATTTAAGCTGCTCTGGTTATGATTCCAAACTTTGCTTTTGTGCGTTTATGCATTGGCGATCCCAAACATTTTCTGTATCTTTATGTCTGCATGATAATAGTCGCTTGTATCATAATACCAAACAGCTTCTGTTTATGAGAGAGAAATTTCTTTTGATGAACAATGTGGAAACTCTCTTACCATGTACTTCCGTTCATTTGTAATTCTGTCAACAATAAATATCAAATGCTCGTTTGTGCTGTGCATCGAGCTATTGCGTCATGTCGAAGTCACTCTAAATGAATGTAGCAGATATATAACAAATATGGAATCAATAACCAAATGTGTCATCAGTTGCGTTGACCTTAGATTTGTGAGTAGTATGACATTTCATGATCGTCAATAAGTCATTTGAACACCTTTTACCTTAGTAGCAGGGAGCTTCTAAAGTGGTGCCACACTCCTAAGTTGACGGGAGCCCGCTCCCATTGAGATGGAAGCTCACTTCTTACGAAGATGGGAGCTTTTGTACAATATTGGTTTAGAAAAACAGCAATTTAGTACTTCAACAATAACAACAATAACATAACCCATTTAGTCCCCAATAATTGGGGGTATGGGCGGGGGAAGGATAGGAGACAGACCTAACCTTTGGCAATAAATGCACAAAGTGGCTGCTCCCAGAATACCACTGAGACAGATGGATTGGAGACAGACCTAACCTTTGGCAATAAATGCACAAAGTGGCTGCTCACAGAATACCACTGAAACAGTGATCCCCCTATACCGTCGCGTTTGCTGCGGAATCATGCCCTCAAATGAAAGCCAAAAGGCATCAGAGAGGGCAGACCCAAGAATCCTTTTGATTTATGTGCACATTACCATGCTTCTTTCATTCAGCATCCAGAGCATTGGCGTTGCACAATTAGCAATTTAGTACTTAGCTTTATAAATTGGTCTCTGATTTAGCTCATATATGTAGCCTAAGTGATGATATCTTGGAAACAAAACCATAAATTCTAACACTATCCCATTTCTTATACTTAAAGGTAGAGTTGGGCCCATATTTTTTTACTTCCTTAAATGATTGTAGATTTAAAGTGTATTTCCTACGCTATTTATTTTTGTAAAATATGTGCACGTTCCTTTCACTACCCCAACCTTGGAAGCTTCTATTTTTTCCCGCTCCCATGCTTCTGCACCCGCACCTGGTTCCCTTTGTGCAACTAAGGTATGGGCACACAAACTCCATCTGATCTGTTAGAGGAGTCGTTCAATATATATGTTCTTTTTCTTATGACTATTTATGGTTATCGTTTATTCGTTTCCAAGTGATTCAGCCCCATTCCATATCGTCTGATTTGGTTATGCTTTGAGGACCCTTATGAATCAGGGAAAGAATTCAGTTACAAACTCTTGCATGACCGCATCTGTTTTTGAAGGATAAAACCTAAAGTTCTCCTCCCATACTTTTGATAAGGTAATTATGAGTTCTACTTGGTCAATGAACTATTGTAGGGATCCACTTCCAATTTGTAACGCACCAAGTGCATGTCATATGCGTTCCTCTGGGCAAGCTTATTATCATGACGCTAGTGTTTGACTAATCCTTCGTTTGTGATTCTTCTTTGGCTTTTGTCTGAGACGGCCTAATGCATAGAGAGTATAACTGATGGAGATATCATCGATTTGGGGACCGGTGGAATCTCTATTGGACTATCAAAAACATTAGCATCAGAAATCTAAATGTTTATGTCGATTGTCGAGTCATAAGCAAAGTATATGGAGGAGAAGTGTAACTTCATAGTTGGGCGTTTTCCTTGATGATTAGGGTCCTTTTTTCCAGTATAATCAAATCCTTAGAAGTATCATTGTTGAGAGCCATTTGAGGAAATAGGTGACAGTCTTGATGGTACCATTCTCTGCTAGCCCCATCTTGGTTCGTGGTATATTCATTAGAGGATAGGTTGAATTATGGTAAATAAAGTTGATTCACTTTGAGGGTGCCCTCCAGCTGAGAAGCACCTTCTTTTAGATGGCCAATTATGCTGTGACACGCGGCTCTCTTGCAGCCTCTGACATACAAATCCACTGAAGGACCATCCTTGAAACAATGCATGGACAAAAGACACGTGGCACTTAGAGAACATGAACTCGCCGAAAAGTTTGAAGTCAACAAAGCCTAGATATTAAAGAATATTTCACCCAAAAAAGATAGAGAATAATTCACCGCGCGGATTCACTACTCTTTTTGTTCCAATTGAACTCTTCGAATTCCGATTCATCAATGTAATAAATGGTACAAAATACAAAGGTAATACAAGTAGAAGGGACGGAAGGGGAGTAAAATTCTTGATTCAAAATAAGGGAGGGAAATTCTTGATTCGAAATAAGGGGTGATAATATATAGAACAAAAACGAAAAAAGAAGGCATCTTGTATCCCCAGATTAGTTTGGAGGGGATGGTTAAAAGAGAAAAATTGAAACGCAAGTTTAAGGCAGGCATGGAATATGCCATCAAATGCATCCATGCTGCCTTTAGTCAGTAGATTCTCTCCAAAATCTTGCCGGGAGTCCATGCAAAGGGACTGGGAATGGGCTATATTGAATCCCACTTTGAGATCCCACCACTTCCCACCTGCAACCATCAAATTACATACAAAATGCTTTTGTCAGACACTCTTTATAACTCAGGGGGAAAAAAGGTTCCTGGCTTCTTTTTGGCACTTTGTATTTCCTTGAATACTGTTATATGCTTTGTCTTTCTCTGTTTCTTGACTATACAGGAGTCTCTTTGGAAATACGGTTTTTCTTAACTGTTCATGTTGGTGTGACCACATGGCTTTTGTAATTTTATATGCTGGAATTGTGATTTAAGATTGCTGTGAGCAAGAGAAGGCTTATTTGAATTATTAGGATTGTGCTAGTTACAGTCTTACAGAAATCTCAAAGTGTAGGTTTCCTTCAGGGGACCATTTTAGGGGTTTCTGGTAAAATTGTGTCATGATGTGTATGTTTTCTGTGTGGCAGACATTACATCATACATTATCACTGTGATTTTGGATGTTTGAAAACAATACCTGAACTTTGTGACTAGATGATGGGTCATTATGAGCATCTCCAACTTAGCAAGGTCGTTACCGGGGCAGGTGTGAACCCCACTGCCAAACGGCATGAACGTATACGGTTTCAGTGCAGTCTACACATCAAGAACACAAATTAGAAAAGCTAGAGCAAAATCTCCTCTTAGTTGCTTTAACTTGTTGAAGTTTTAACCTTAACTACGAAAATTGTTAAGTTTGCACTCGAGTATAGGCATTAAGCCCATCAATTTTGTATGAAGAATCTGAACTAATACCTCAAATCTTGAAGGATCAAACTTCTGAGGGTCGCTAAAGAATTCTGTATTGTGATGAATATTCCTGAACAAAGGCATGACCTTCCAGCCTTTTGGAATTAGGTATCCTGTTAAAATAAAAATGGTAATTCCAGTAGAAACATAGGAGAATCATTTCAATCTCAAATGCACATATTTTATTCATAATTTACAGGATAATCCTGCAGGGATAAATCATATGCTAGAATTTACTGTGAAAAAGCACTCATAATTCTTACCCTTGTATTCTACATCGTCTACTGCCTCTCTGAATGTGAAAGATATAATGCTTGCCATTCTCAAGCTCTCTAATACAACCTGAAATTTCCGTGGTTACCCAGTGTCAGTCACTCTTTCAGCGTCGAGGAGTTACACATAGTCTAAACGATTAAGGTTCTTTCGTGAAATAAGCTCGTTAATGTACCCTGTAAGTAATCGGCATCTGTCTTGTCTGAGCCCATGTCAATGGAAGATTACCTTCTTCATTTGACAAGTAGATTGCCTTCTGTTCAGCCTGCAATGACACCATCAACATTAGTTTCCATTAGGAAAACATAATCATATATCTACAAAAAAAGAGACATTGTTTTATGAAATTGAATGTCTAGCAAGAAGTGGGAGAAAAGAGACCTCTGCTAAACCCCACATCCCAAAGTGATAAATTTTGTGGCTTCTTCTAGATCGTACCTTTACAGCCTCTAGAAGTTTCGGGTACTCTCGGAGATACTTGAGAATCCACGTCATGACACTTGCTGTGGTGTCCTGAGCAGCAAAAAGCACTCCGATGAGGTTATCTGCTATCTGATCTTCTGTTATAATTTCACCTTTATCATCTTTAGAGTTCAAGAAACAGCCCAGAAGGTCCTTCTCAGTGGACTTCTTTTCCTTCCTCTCACGAATGATATCACTTAGAATCTCATTTAGCCTCTTCCTAGCCTTGAGATAATTCACCATTTAGAAAGAGGGATGAGAGTGTTAGTTTTTATAGCCATTTGGTTTTTCAGAAGCGCATTCCAACAAGGAAATGTAAGAATGCCGCTTACCTGCAGCGCCTTTTTGTATGGAGTTCCGGGTAGTTTTGTAGGTAATGAATTGTAACCTCTCTCAACTATTGTGTAGTTCTTCTTCAGCTCTTCTCTATAGCTAGCCTCCAGACGGCCAAATATGGCTAGTATACCAACTTCAAATGACAACTGAAACAAAAAGCATAAATTAGAAACTCATCAGAGAAACATATTTAAATGACAATAACATTTGGTGAAACAAAATGACAATAACTCTAAAAATTCTATTGATAACATTTGGTGAAACAAGGAAATGACATAGACTCTAAAAACGAAACCCTTCTAAGAATGCCAAGAAAGCCATGGAAGTGAGAAGACAAATCTGACTTTTTAAACCATCAACATTGCAAGAAACCAACCTTTTTCATCTCTTGGAATGTGTTAGTGACCTGACTGCCCGCCCATGAGTCCAAGGCAGAGATTGCTAAGGCTTCAATATCGGTCACTAAGTTACGGATTGACTCTGGGGACAAGGAGCCTCGAACGAGCTTCCTCAATCTAACATGATAGTCGCCTTGGTGGAAAAACAGTGCCGATGGGCCAATCAAGGTTTCCTTACTTTTGGGATAAGTTGGCTTGAAAAGGTGTGCTCTAGTCACTAACACGAACCGAGCTGCCTCAGGGCTTGCTAGCATAACGCACGGGCAACCAAGAATATGGGTCTTGAAGATTTCACCATACCTTAACAAAAAAGCAAACGTATCCACCATTGAAAGTCATGCACTATATCAACAAGAAGGTGAAATTTGAAATTAAAAATGTGAGAATTGAGAACAACATATCGAGGGATAAGAAGAACCTTCTTTGTTTGGTAGCAAAGAAGACATTTGGGTCTTGGGAGTATAGTTGTAGTGTTTCTCCTATGTAAGGCCACCCCATTGAACCCGGAGGGAGCTCGGGTCTTTTATGAGGGTCTCTCTTGTTTCTTCTTCTGAGGAAGATGTGCAAGAGTAGACCGAGAAGAATGATAGGAACAAATGGAACAACCTTCTCCATATATGTAAATATCAGCAGTTGAGTCTAGCTTCTGAGGTAATGCAATTCTGGATTTTGGCTATTGTGGTTTGAGTCATTGTGAAAGGAAGAGGGTGGCTGTTTATATAGAGGCAGAGGTGGGGATAGAGACAAATGAAAAATTGTATTAAGGGATTTACCATAAGAAAAAGGACACATAGGAATCCCATAAGAATTTTAATTTGCTCGGACCAAGCCCTTCCCGATCATTTTTTTTTTTTTGCTGATTCCTCACGAAGACCCTTAAAAACATGTTTTAAACACATTGAACGGCTCAGATCATCAAAATATGTCCGGGAGAGGAGAGGTCTGCACCGCAGCAAAGGGATCCCTTACTTAATCGTCTGTGTGTTATATATATAGATATATATTATATATACAAAGAATTATACACTCCAATGTCCCACATACTACAATTAGTCACTTCCGTGTTTTTTCTAAATCTATCCATACTATGCAGATTTGGAAATATAATAAAAGTTATATTTCAGAAAATCTCTGCAGATGTGGAAATCACTTGATTGCCCTAATACTGTTCATCCAGGAACTGAATCCACAATTTACTCCTGCTGCCAAATAGACCCAATAAAACTTTCCCACTTTTCCAATTTTACCCTCATTACTTCATGTCACATGTCTCCAAAGTCCAAACCATGGACTTATTGGCCTCAAGTACAAATTCCTTTTCTTGACATTTTGAAATTCTTGATAGCATTTCAATTTGTAAACGAATGCTTTTTAGTCTTCTATTTTATGTGGATATGTTTTGGGTACCTACTTGCTTTGTCTCCATTTTAGATATTACGGAACTTGTCACCTGATTGATTTATGCATTTTTGTTAGAGAGGTATCCTTGTCAAGAACAATGTAGAGGAAACTAACCAAACATGTTGAGCTAACTTGTGTCTGTTGATATTACTGGAATATAGCAGACAACGAAACCTTATCTATGTACTGCAGAGGCGCGTCCTAATATGCATGCAAATTTGTAGAAAGGTTTGTCTCAACAGCAAGCTGGATATTTCTGGTATTTAGAAGCTTGCATGATTCAGTGATTAACCTTTATCGCGTAATGAGGACAGGTAACGAAAAATCACCACCGGCCTCTTTATTTTTTTCCAAGAAACTGCTAGTGTTTTCCTTTGACTTTGCCCTGCTTATATTTTACAGACTCTGTTCAAAGGTAAATTCAGAGTATGAGATTTACTTTTGCATCCTTTCCTAGTATCATAACTTCTCTTATCACTACTATCTCCCACGGTAATTTCTAGTTTCGTAAGCTGTTTTCTCCATTTCTTATAAATCGTAATTACCTTGAATAGCTGTGTTATCATGTTAGATTCCCACATATTGGTCTGTGATATGCAAACAGCCAATATTTGCATATTGTAGGCGCGTGTAAGCTAGTCCGGACACCTGTTATAGAAAAAAATTGGATATTGTCTTTTAGTTTGCAGGTAACTAGAGGCTTTGTTCGGTTTGGGTTTTGAGGGAGGGTTTTGGGGGTAATAAGCAAAGAGAGATAGAAAGTGAATTTTATTGGGGACTGTGCAGGGTGGATCTTGAGACTCAAACCGAACAAGGTGTAGATTTCCTGGAGTTTGGGAGTCTTACTTGTTGATCCAACTTTGGTGGATGTGGAAAGAAAGCTAGTTAGTCCCCATTAGGAGATATTTCTTCTTGAAATTAGTTCTCCCTGTGGACCCTCCCTGTAAGTTGTTCTAAGGGTACTGGTTAATCTGTTTTTTTTATTGTTTTTTAGTGATACTCAAATAATTGAATCACCTGAATTTGCTAACAAGTCTAGAAGCCATGTTGTACATTTGAGCTCCTATTTTTAACATTTGAATCTAACGGTTTGTGGACATACTGAACAAAATGTGAATATTAATCTCACGGGGTTGACCTGATGGTGTCAAGACTTGAATATTAAATCTCGTGTTCGAAACTTTACAAGTGCGATCAACCCTTATGAGAAAAGTCTATACGTGACTTTAAATGGGAGCTGGTTTTGGTAGAGTTATCCTAAGTAGAGTTGGTTTAGTTTTAGACATGGCGAAATAAGAGAGGGCCAAATTATGAGTAACGTAGAATATTGAGTTTCTCTAATCGAATTCTATCTGATCTGATGTTTGCTGTCGCGATTCCATGGGCTTGCAATCAAACTGGATTCTTAATTATACTAGAGTTGAGAAGTTTTCTCGGAACAGTGATTTTTAAGTTTTGATTCTGGTTGACGACTAAGGTTAAAATAATTTGGTTTGTATGTTACTTCATATATATATATATATATATATATAGGATGGCGATCCATTGAGGACTCCCTCAAACAAAATTCCGTGCGGACCTCACCTTTCCCAATCAAATTTTGACGATCCGAACCGCTCAATGTTTTTAAAATGCATTTTTAAGGGTCCACGCAAAAAATCTTCAAAAAAAAATACCCGGAAGGGCTTGATCCACACAGTTTTTGTTAAAAACGCTATATATCCCTTCCGGGTATTTTTTTTTGAAAATTTTCCGCGTAGGCCTTGGAAAATGCATTTTAAAAACATTGAGCGGTTCGGATCGTCAAAATTTGATCCGGAAAGTCGAAAAAAGGGGAGGTCCGCACGGAATTTTGTTTGAGGACTCCCTCAATAGATCGGCTTCCAACTTCTAATGAGGGATCCCTCATTTTAAATAAAATGAGGACCAAGCAATTTTTCCACTTTCCGAACTAAAATTTGACGATCCGAACCGTTAGATGTGTTCAAAATGTGTTTTTAAGGTCCATCGTGAGGATTCGTCCAAAAAAAATACCCGTAAGGTCTTCATCCAATCAGTTTTTGTTAAAAACGTTATATATAGTGTTTTTAACAAAAACTGATCGGATGAAGCCCTTACGGGTAATTTTTTTTTTGGGCGATTCCTTGCGGTGATCCCTAAAAACACGTTTTAAACACATTGAGCGGTTCGGATCGTCAAGATTCGACCCCGATTCATGAGGTCCTCACGGAATTTTAATAAGGGAACTCTCATTAGATCATCCTCCTATATGGAGTATATATATATACACACACAATGTATTTTGTCTGCCTCAAAATATTCAATTATTTTATCTATTCACAAAATCGATTGAAATCAAATGCTCAAACTTCTACTTAGGAGTATAACATTCATTGTGGATGAGCAGCCTGCATGTTTATGTGCGTTTTGTACTTTTGCCCCCAATTTTACCGTTGAAATTTCCTTGTATTAAAGGTCGCATCGGGTTGGTGGAATGGGAAAATTGTGCGCTCATGGCACCCTCAAGTGATGACTCAACAACCTTCACAACTACACATTCATGAAAATAGAATGAATCATACGTGTGTGGCTACGGATAGATACCCACGTTGATTTGCACTAATCCGTATGATTTTTACTCAATTTTTTAACCGCGAGTTTGGTTTTAGTTCAATTTGAAAAAGTCAGACAGTTTTCAAATCGTATGTGAATTTGTATAATACCGCACCAGAATCCAGACACAAAATGTTATATATGTGTCCACACAACCACTTTCGTGAAAAAAAACCGAACCGAACCAAAACCCGTTCGTGTATGGTAACAGTCGAGGTTAAAAGAAACTCGTCGAGTTTTGGTTGAAGTTCGGTAGTATTTACAATTTTCGAGTTTCGGTTCAAATTCATATAACTTTGACTGAACTAGTCCGTTGCCATTGCACAGATATTTTGGCCCACCACATAGCGGTATTCCAAAATCCATAAACATATGGGTACCGAACCCATGGTATCAAAATCGTACAAATTGGCAAACCGGGCCCACTTTTGGGTCCGATACAAATGATCCGAACTGTTCAATAATGTTAAAATAGTTTTCCGAGTGCCCTCTGCAAACAATAAGCTCAATTGGATAATGTAAGTACTTGATCAGAACTTCCAAGTTTTTACTTCAAAAATCAAGTACCCACTTGCCGATTGGTACAATTTCGATACCGTGGGGTCAGTACCCGTAATAGAATCGTTGAATAGGGAGGGGGAGGGGAATCTAGGGCGGGGACGGGATATGAGGATAGGGTTTGCGAGCAATGGAATACAGCTCACCACGTTGGAAAATCTTAGGATCTCCGACCTTTCCAGCTCGGATTTCTGGGTTCCACGGGTGTCCGGGCCACATTGTGCTCATCGTGACTAATCTCTCTCCATTCTAGTAAAAAACAAGTCATTCACACTCGACCTCGAAGAGTTTCAAAAAATTTCTTTTTTGCAGTTTGAACCTAAGAATCGAACCCCCGATCGTGCGGTGATCAAACCAACCGGACCAATCTATCGCTCTCCTGCAAGTGGTGTACGTAAATGTGGTCCCTCAATTGATTCGGTTGTACGGAAATTTAGACACACGTGGAACCCTCTATCTCTTTTCCTTTTTTTTCCTCTCTTGTTTGTTTAGTCCGTGAGATGAAAAGGAAAGGGCCCGTGCATCCGCCATCGTTCTTTTTTATGACGAGAGGAGAAATGTTATCACACGGGAAAGGAAAAGGGTGTTGAAAATTAACAGAATTCACACTTGGAGCAACCTTAAAAACAAAATGTGTATTTTTTTTTTATATTTATAATCGGATGTTCGGACTAGCTTGAACACAACTCGCCTAATTGTTAACACACTAAGCCCCGAAATGTATGTCGTATGAAAATGCTATTCGTTGAGAAGGTTATCAAGGTCAAGTACAGAGGCGGCTGAGTTTTTCGCTTGAATCAAACGAAAAACTCAGCTCAGGGTGGAGGTTGCACATGCCATGCACCCCCGGTAACGGAAATATATATATATTTTTTAAACATTGATGGAAGTCAATATGCTACTTATCGGACTCAAATAACTTGATTTACACATACACACACTAAAAATATAATAATTGAAAAAAAAAATGGTTTCGATTATATAAATAATATATCTATAGCTTTCATTTAAAGACCACGAGATAGTTGAATCAAATCTTTATTATTTGTAACAAATAGTTAAAAGTCAAGATAAAGCTTGATTTTACGGTACACTTTCGCTTTGTATTTTTACAAACAAAATATAACTATTACTAGTGGAGTTTCATCGAAAAGTGCAGCCCTCTTAACCAAATCCTAGCCCTATCCCTGATCAAGGTTATATATGATCAACATTATTTTTGGCACATATATTAATTAGGCTTAAAACTGAAATAATAGAATTTCAGCCGTAAATCTTCGATGGGCTCCAATTTGCATGGACGATGCTGTGTGTACAGAAAAAATGGGACAGAAACTGTACTGATCACATTCGGGGACCCACTTTGGGTCCCACACGAGTGATCCGAACCGTTCATTGTTCTTAAAACATTTTTCCGAGGGGTCCCACAAAATTTCAGCTCAATCGGACGGTTGGAAGTACTCGAACCAAATTTCATTGTTCTTAAAACATTTTTTTGATTCAAACGGTGAGACTTTGGTTCGAGCACTTCCAACCGTCCAATTGAGCTGAAATTTTGTGGGACCCCTCGGAAAAATGTTTTAAGAACAATGAACGGTTTGGATCACTTGTGTGGGATCCAAAAGTAGGTCCCCGAATGCGATCAGTACATTTTCTGTCCCATTTTTCTGTACCCGTATCTTTATCCAATTTGCATGCGCAGGAAAATGTCCCCTCTCTTCTAGAAGATCAAAAGTAGCTTTTCTTCCTCTAATATGCGCAGGAAAAGAATTTCATTTAAAGAAAAGTGCAGTTACAAATTATCGGAACAATAACATCATACATGCGAAAAGAACATATAACGTGTTTCTTACTTGTTCACATTGTGTTCATGCCATTATCATTTGAAAAATAAAATTTGTACTCTACCTTACAAATGCACTAAAAAATTTGTATATTGTCTTTGGAAGATAGAATTAGGTGTCGATATTTTTTAGAACTCCATGGTGATTTTTTTTCTGTTTTTTGAAAGATGGATTCACATTGTGTAGTTTGCGCTTATAATTTATATATTTTTTTTCCTTGCCGACTTTCGTCTAGTTGAATAAGATTATTATAAATGTTGACCACCAGTTTCGGCGAAAAAATCGAACCGAACCGGTAATCAATAGTGTTGATTACAATTTTGGTTTTGGTTATAAATTTTAGTTTTGGTTTTACCAATACCCGAACCGTTGCAATCCTTGGATGTCACTATCAAAGCAAGCTGGATGACACATATGGCAATGCTGCTATGGTCCAATTCTAGAGAGTTCCCTTGTTATTACGATAAGACCCCCCTAAAAATCACCATAATTAATGTAAACCCTCCGTCTAAAAAACTGGACCTAAATACTGTGAAAAAACTATGAAGAAACAATGAGACCGAGCTTGGAAGAGTCAAATGTACGAAGTGTTCTTTCCTAGTATTTTTTATTTTATTTTATTTATTGAGGAACACATCTTCCATTTCATTAAAGCCATGAAGCACTTGCAAAGAAATTACACCCGAGGAAAACATAAATGGATCTAGGCACAACACGGCAACAAAGATAAGATAAAAACTACAGCAAAATAAGTGAGTTTCCAAATGCATATAGACACGAGCCTCATGCTCTTAACACAAGCCAAGGAATCGAGGATTAACGGGGGAGAATTATGACCTCTCGATCTCTCCAAATTTCCAAACATAAAGAGCTTAACCCTCTTAACAGGCCTAATCACTGTTAGCAGCCCATATTCTAGAATGCTCTAGCTTTCCGCCTGACCTGCATCGTCTCAACTAGGCCGAGCCTTAGATGCGGGTCACGATTGAAGAGCAAAAGATAAACAAGAACAAATTAAGGAACAAGAATATTCGTCTCAATGCTAAAGTGCCAATCTTTGATCAGCATGTGGTTGGGCCTTACCGACCAACTACAACATGGTATTCAGAGATCGTACAGGCTGGACACATGGCATGGGTCTTCTCATGACACGTGGCTCGCCATACATTGTACCACCAAGTCGGGATCATCCGTAGTACGGTCCGGCCACGTGGTACCTTAATTAATTCATTATACAATGCGTCCCCGAGATCAGACCAGACTAACTAGACCATCGTATGTGGTGTTCGGTCAGGAAGTGGTGGTTGAGCACTGATTGTGAGGCAGAGGATGTAAGCAACGTCATCTCGTCACAAGGGTGGCAAGCGAGATCCTGCCTCTCAAATCAAAGGCACTCGTAGAAATACTACAATGATAAAATCATAGCATGTATGCCCTTTTCTTCCTCCGAAAAGCTCTGCTTTTTCCTTTTGACTCAGGGACTGAATTAGACATCGGAGTGTCCTTTGGTCGTCTTCGACCAGTAGGACACTAACATGGTTTTTTGTTTCGTCGAGTCAAAGGAAGGAAGGCTAATCACAGTCAAAGTCTTACCGGAAAAGTCAAGTCAAAGAGAGAAAAGTTTGGTCACCACACATGTAGTAATGTATACATTTGTTTGTACCCAATTTTGACAAATTTGCCAGGCCCTAGAGTAGAGCGACACGCGGCAGTTGAGCTCAGTCATATTCGGGCAATACCCAAGTTTAAGTGGGTCAAGTCTTGGGTCAAACGGTACGACTTTGATCATGGCAGTAAAGATTGGTTCTGGTTGGTTATCCATAAGAAATAGGTAATCGTTTCCGGTGGCGGAGCCAGAAATCGAAGTCAGAGAGGGTCGCGTTATGAAAGAAATCTTCGTATGATAATTTTTTCAAGACTAAATTTAGTCATTCTAGTTTTAATGGGATGGTTTTAATGAAAGAAATCTTCGTAAGTTAAAAATTAATCACGAGTATTTTTGTTATCATATCACTCAACGAACGCAATATCATTATCGCACCGTATCATTCACCATAATTTAATGTTCTCGAAATAAAAATTGTTCTTACTTTTTTATTATTTTTTAAATTGTATAATTTTTTTTTACGTAAATCTAAAAAAAAAAAATGTAAAATATACTCCAAAATAGGAAGTCGGGAGGCTAGGGGCCGGAGCCACCCCGTCGCCTATGTAACTCCGCCACTGGTCGTTTCCTATTTTACCAGATTAGGTTAGAGGAAATTTCAGGGACAAGTGACAACTTCTCATGGCAACGGCCAATGTGTGCACAACCAATGGCGGATCTATTAAGGGGCAGGGTGCACACCACCCCCCCCCCCCCGGCGGCCACTTGTAATATTTTTTTTTTTTAAGTTTCAAAAGAAAAGCCCCATAACTTTTGTCAAGTATTTTTTTAAGGTAAATGTTAATAACGATCCATTGAGTTGTGAATAAGAGAGGAAGAAGGAAAGAAAAAAAAAAGTTTCCAATGCACCTTTAACATTTTTCAGAACATTTTAACACATTAGAAACTGTGTTTTATTTTTATTTTTTTGTATCCTTCCTCTCTTATTCATAGTCCAACGGCTTGTTTTTAGCATTTTCTTTCTAGTTGACAAACAGTTACTTTAAATTTTCCAATTCAAAACAAAAACACTTTTTTGTACTCCCTGTGTTTCCTTACGCAACCCCTCTCTTAACTATGCAAAACCATTAAACGTTCGATCGGGTGTCGTTTGACAAGCTGCTTGTCTTTCTTCGGTAAGATGTTAGGTTTTCTTGATTTACAACTCATGTTTCATATAGTATTTAGAGTTCGCGGGCCTCTATAATTTTTTGATAAATTTTTTATTTTAGTTTAATAATAGTTTTTTTTTTTAAAAATTATTTTGGTGGCGACCCCCCAATTGTCTTCACTAAATGTCATTTTTTATTATCGCCACGACGATTGATTTAGGTTTTCTTATTATCGTTCTCCCTCCCACATTGGGATATCTTAATCCAACTGGTGACCTGATGTAGGACAATATTGGGAAATTTCTTTATTTTTATTTTTATTGCTTTAGAATAAGATTTTGATTAGGAATATTTTCGTTCAGGTTAGAATTATTATCTTTTCGTATTCGGTTTAATTTTGATTTTCAATTTTATTAGGATTCTTGGTCTAGTTGAATTAGGAATTGTTTCTTCTTTAAATAGTTTGAGTCCTAGTTGAATTAGGATTTGCTCTTTCTTTAATTAGTTTGAGTCTCAGTCGAATTAGGATTTGCTTTTTATAAATAGGGATGTAAACTTTCATAACAATTCAATCAACTATCAATAATATTTCTAGAGTTCTCTCTATTTTCCTTGTTCGCAAGGTGTTTATCTTTTTCTTGTGGATTTAAGAGCCCGTCTGTTAGAACGAGATCTAACCAATTCGTCTACTAGAACGATATCTAGTCACCCATTCGTCTACTAAAACGATATCTAGTCTATTTCTGCTACAACACTGCGTCAAAGTGGTATCAGAGCAAGGTCCTCCTTTGTTTCATTGGCAAAAAATGGAGAAAAACCCTCAGGAGATCATGGGAATGATACAGTTTGGGGCACCATCGATGGGCAACAACAACAACAACTAGAAGAGATACGCACTATGTTGAGAGAGTTGACTGTTACAATCAACACTAGGCTACCAGCAGGTCATGATCCTAACAATCCGCCACGTGATCAACAAGCTCGTGATCAACATGCACGTGAACCAAGGGTGGACAACTATCCTGGACGCCTACAATTTAGGCGTGGTTATAATAATCCAGATCATGCATGGTGGAGATTCGACAGATGACGACCTTGAGGATCTTGCGATTTATCAAGGGCCCCAAGAACTTGTCCAGAATAATAACAACTACTGTATGAAGATGGACCTCCCTTCTTTTAACGGTCAGTTACACATCGAAGATTTTCTGGATTGGATACATGAAGTTGAGTGCTTCTTCGATTATATAGATATCGAGGAGGACAAGAAGGTTAAACTGGTTGCATTCAAGCTAAAAGGCGGCGCTTCTGCATGGTGGGAGCAGTTGCAGATGGCTCGCACACGCCAAGGCAAATCAAAAATTCGTTCTTGGCATCGGATGAAGTAGTTGATGCGGGCTCATTTTCTTCCTCCACATTATGACCAGACTTTATTCCAGTAGTATCAAAGTTGTTCGCAAGGTAATAGAACTGTTCATGACTATGATGGTGATTCAACGAACAATAATTTTTCGCGACAAAACGTTGCGAGTCAATCCGATGAAAGGTTCATAAACATGAAGCAGTTGAAACTGTCTTTACAAACTCTTCACACCAATTTAGATTTCAGGTATTACAAAAGTTTACCTAAATTTAGTGGTTGCGAATATTTTGAGGATGTTCTAGATTGGATAGTTAGCCTTGAGGATATTTTCGAGTATCTGAAAATCTCAGATGGAGAAAAGTGGAGGTATGTGTTATTAAAGCTTACAGGTCTAGCACTCGATTGGTGGCTAGACTTGCAATCTTTGAGAGATCAAGCAGAATAAGCGTCATATTCGTGCATGGTCGAGAATTAAAAAACGCTTGATGGAGAGATTTTTGCCATGGAATTATGAGCAATTATTGAAGGAAAAATACTCATCAAAGCAACAAAATAGAACTACTCTTGCCAACAATGTCGTTGGAGAAGTTGTCAAAGAGGTCATAAACAAAGTTGATAACAAGAAAATTGATAGGGGTGATGGTGAGAAACTGAAAATTAATATCAGTAATGGCGATCAAGTTGCTGAGATCCAGAATGATTTTCTATTGGAGGTGGTCGATAACAACAATAGTGTTGAGGAGGAAAAACGAGTTAGCAACACAAGCGAAGCTACGTCAGTTTTGAAAGAATTGACTTCAATAGAACTGATCAACAATTCATTCGATGCACACAACCAAAGAATGAATTTACACCATGATTGCTCTCTGAAGGGTGTTGATGTTGTTGTTGTGGATTTTCTTGGTGTGGAGCAATTTGATTGGATTCCGAATATCCATCTAGTGAATCTTGTCAACAAGTTGAAGCATGCAAAGAAGAGCTTATCGCCAGTATACTTTTATAGAAATAATTTTTGGAAGAGAAGCAAGAAGTTGAAGCATTTCTCATGTTTTGGGTACTATTTTACTCGTGTTCGACTTGCTAAATATTGGAAGGTGACACAACAATGGTTTGGAGGTGAAGTCGCATGGAGTTCATTTTTTAAGTTCATATTCGAGAAGACTAATTTGAAGTATAAAGTTGATGCGGACAAGATCAAATGAATCAAGTTTCTTCATGCAGTAGAAACTCGAGGGCGAGTTTTTTTTAAGAGAGAGGGAATGCTGTAGGATAATATTGGGAAATTCCTTTAATTTTATTTTTATTGCTTTAGAATAAGATTTTGATTAGGAATATTTTCGTTTAGGTTAGAATTATTATCTTTCCGTATTCGGTTTAATTTTTTTTTTTTGAACGGCAAAAAAGATTTTGTTAATCTTTGGAAACAATTACAAAGATTAAAAGGATCCGAAAGAGACATCACAAAGCAAGGAGACACCCCAACTAGGTTGGCACCCCTCCAAGCGACAATGCCCTCAACGACCCAAGGGCATTAGGATTTGTTTCTTCTTTAAATAGTTTGAGTCTTAGTTGAATTAGGATTTGCTCTTTCTTTAATTAGTTTGAGTCCCTGTCGAATTAGGATTTGCTTTTTATAAATAGGGATGTAACCTTTCATAACAATTCAATCAACTATCAATAATATTTCTAGAGTTCTTTCTATTTTCCTTGTTCACAAGGTGTTTATTTTTTTCTTGTGGATTCAAGAGACCATCTGTTAGAACGAGATCTAACCAATTCGTCTACTAGAACGATATCTAGTCCTCCATTCGTCTACTAGAACGATATCTAGTCTATTTCCGTTACAACGATGCGTCATGACCGCCAATTTGTCAAAGTAGGTCCCCCCAAAATCTAAATCCTGGCTCCGCTACTCTGCGCAACACCCGGGTGTCCGCTTCTCATGGTATATACTCCGTTCAAGAGGGAATTTCTTGAATATTCTTCCTTTATACAGTAGTAGCAACAAGCAATTTTGTTATTGGAGCTATGTTCGCAGGTCGTGCAAGCGTAAAGTAAAGGAATGGTCTCTTCAAGAAAAGAGTCTCGCCTTTAGACTGGTTCCAAGGGGTACACCGTACACGGCAACAATCAAGGGTGTTCCTTTCAAGAATCAAACGGTTGTATATAGATCTTCTGAATAATTGGGAATGGATTCAAAGGAGTTAGAATGTGACACGTTTTCATAGCCCTGTGGCGCTCGTTTCTAGGGACAAACAGGGATGGAATTAGGAAGAGGCCAGTAGGGGCGGTCACCCCTGCAAAGAAAAAAAAATTCTAGTATTATATAAAAAAAATAAATTTTCTTGTGAATTATATAAGCTCGCCCTTACAAAGTATTTTGGAAAAAAAATTCGATATTGCGTAGTGAAATTTTTAACTCCGTCCCTGGGGACAAACAACTATAAAATGGGAAAATTAAAATAGGACAGGCCACAAGTCCTCGGACCTCGCCTTAACAGGCAAATTACTTTTGTCATTTTATAGCTTCTAATTATCTTTCATAGACAAGGTCCGGCACGCCCGAGCATTATACATCACCCCCTTTCCAGGGAGGTGTTGTCTCTAGGTTTTAGTGGAAACAACATTCTACGGAATCATGCATGCATCTGATCATCAAATCAAAAACTCTCCAAAACGAGAGATGAATATTACACAAAGAAATGATGACTAGAAGAAGAGAATCCCTTTAGGATTCTCCCATATATCTTGCATATGAACAATACAGCCAAAATGTATTCGTTCAGAAATTAATAAAGTTTTTAGCTTTTGAATTAAAAAAAAAAATGCAGGAGCGATTGTCCACTTAAAATTTCAATCAATCTAATTACGTACTTGATTTGTTGATAATCTTTTAAAAATAATATGTTTGACTCCTCGAATTTAACCTTTTTGGTGTGAACATATGGTATTAAATTTACATTGGCATATGTAAGGTGGAAATCTCAGAGTCAATAAAAATGACTTTTAGGGACAAAACTCAGGCACGAAATCCGTATTTCCTAAGGAAATTGGATTTCGTCGCCAAAAGACCTCTTTAGAAAATGCATATACCAAGTAACTTATATACATAGATAATATGTAATATTTGTATTTTTATATATGAGATCATCATTCAGTACCAACAAGCAAAACTTTCTTTGAAGTATATGATTAGGCACTGCTTCAAAAGATATGAGTGGGTTCCATGGCAGAAGATACGATTTTCATTGGGCACCCCACACCCCAAAAATGTAGATTCGGGCAAAGAATTCAAAGAACTTGCCCAATATTTTTCACCAACTTATGAGAATCTGGCACGAGAGAAACCCAGATGGGACATACCAAAATTCATTTCTCAGTAAATCTAATCCAACCAGAGAGTTTTTTCAATCAAAATATACCAAAGAGGACAGTTTTATCCTTTTGGATTTAGTTTGTCTTTTGGTTTTCTTTGTTGGGTTGTTTTAGCGGGTGCCTGGCTTTGTTTTTGTTGTGGTGTTGGTTGCCTCCTTTTCGTCCTTTGGGTTGGGTTCTTGGACAGCATTTTGCCAGTTTGCTCGGGATTCTTCTAATCTTTGTTTCCTTTCAAAGGCTAATAAAATCTTTTTTGCCGATAAAAAAGAAGATAGTAGTACAGTAATAGACACCATCTTCTCTAGACACCATGACCTCATTGCCTTATTGTTGCCCTAATCATGAAAAATGTGGCAAGCAATATGGCCCCATGAATCTTCTTCCTGTTTCTGTTTCTGTTTTTCACTATCATCAGATTCGATCTTTCACCATATCTTTAGCAAACCTACATCTAGCCTACGAGGCAACTGAGTTTCATCACAACTCTCATATTGCTTGAGTATTTTTTTTGAACGGCAAATTTTTTTATCAATCTTTAGAAATAGGTTACAAAGATTAAAAGGACACGTGGGAAAACGGTATCACAACGCGGAGAGACATCTCAACTAGGTTGGCACCTCTCCAAGCGACAATCATATTGCTTGAGTATGAAAATATGAAATGAGTTCTGCCCAACTAAACACACATCGACGTCTCCACCTAATAACTTAAGAATTTTTATGAGTTCATAGTCATCGGTCTAATACAGTATCAAATCAGGTAATATACTTCGTGTTATAAAGCTAATCCCTTCTTGATTCTAAAAGATTTGACTTTAGTTAAGCGGCAATAAGAGAGGGTGTGGCAGAGTGTAGTAGAAAGAGTGTGTATGTATCATTGTTCTATTAATATGTAGGTGGATACATATATACTTACCATATGATGTCAGCTTTAAATTGCATTCAAAATCAAGGTGGCCGGAAGCAGTAACTATATTCTATTGGTAACATGTTAGAGATAAGGATGAAAGTCCAGTAGCTTTACCATATAAAAAGAACACGTTCACCTTTATAGATGTACCTACACTGGTTGAACAATAAAGCTCTTGTGCAAAAATATACAACAAAGTCCACCAATCAAACATCAAATCACACTTGATAGTGGCGCAGTGAAACTACTAAAATGTGACTAGGAACATAATATCTCGCAAAATTAATGCTTTTATATGGGGTCAGTTCAAAGGACACATAAAAAAACATAATTTGTTTCGGAGTCCCATAATAATAATTCGGACCGTTCAACTTGTTTAAAACATGTTTTTAAGGATAAGTGTAGAAAAATCAGCTCATTCAAATGACCGTAAGTGCTCGATCCAAACAATTCTGAGAATACCAGTTCCTGTCAAGTTTTTTGAATAACTATTTGGATCAAGCACTTATCAATATTGGATTGAGACGATTTTTTGCAGGATATCTTATTTTATCCATTTAAACAAAGTGAGCGGTTTAGATCGTTACATTATAACCCGGAACAAAAGTGTGTGTTTTTTTTATGTGTCTCCGGAACCGGTCCCTTACATGTTATATTTTATATCACCTAGTTACGTGACGATATAATTGTTTGTGTTTTTTATTTCAACTTATTTATATGACTTTCAATTATTAGACTAATTAATGAAACCCGTAACCACATGTGAGGCCTCTGAAGAGGCCTCACCGAACCAAACAAATATGTTAGGCTTACACACAAGTTTACGTCTTCTTTTACAAGTGATGGTAAGACGCAGAACATGAAGTACTCTTGAAACTAGTAGAAGGGGAAAAATGCCAAAAGATAGCAAATAAGAGATTGGGCCTAAAACAAAATTACTGTAGTTTATTGGTACTAATTATCACTTATTACTCTATAAAAACACACTAGCTAGCATATAAGTTAGCAGCAAGTCTACACGCGCTAAAAATATTTCAAAATTAATAAATGATTCGGATTGTTCACGTGAAACTCCGAAGTGAACTTTTCTGCTTATCAAAAAAACTCCGAAGTGAACTTCATGGAGCAATCTATGCATAAATTGTGTGCACAGATTTGTGCGCATAGCTAGCCTCGTAAGTTAGCTAGCTGTGGAAAAAGAATCCAATACCGAATATGTGGGATTCATAGATCTGTGCGCGTAGCTAGCCGCACAAGTTAGCTAGCTGTGGAAAAGGAATCCAATACCAAATTTGTGGGATTCATAGATCTATGCGTGTAGCTAGCCTCATAAGTTAGCTAATTGTGGAAAAAGAATCCAATACCGCATTTGTGGGATTCACAGACTTGTGCTTCTAGCTAGCTGCACAAGTTAGCTAGTTGTGGAAAAGGAATCCAATGCCAAATTTGTGGGATTCATAGATATGTGCGTGTAGCTAGCCTCATAAGTTAGCCAATTGTGAAAAAAGAGTCCAATACCGAATTTGTGGGATTCATAAACTTGTATTTCTAGCTAGCCGCACAAATTATTTTTTACAGCTGCAAAAAAAGAATCCAATACCGAATTTGAGGGATTTGCATATCCGTTTGCGTAGTAGCTAACCTCATAAGTTAGCTAGCTATCTAGTCGTGAGCAAAGAATCCACTACTGAAATTGGGGGATTTGTTTGGTCAATTGGGGAAATGTTTCCCAAAGCATCAACGTGAACAATCATGCACGGCAAGAACATATGTGAGAAAGCTGGTGTTGTACTGAATGTGCAATCCACTCTAAGCGTGTCAGGCCGTGAATCCTTCCCTCTGTGATTGGGTGTCCGACACTTGGACCTTTAAGCAAAACTTCCACTGACCAGAAGATCTCCAGCGTTTTCAATTATTAGAGGCAGGTGTCTAGGTTTTACATGCTCAATTCGTACTGTGGAGCCCACACTCCTTACTCCTTAGCATTATTTTTTAATTTTTTTTTTTTGAATTATCAAAAAAGGTAAAAAATATTCAAAATATCGTATTGGAAACTGAGTCCTAGAATTTTGGTTTGAGCTATACCTTTGCGCGGAAATTTACAGTTTGGTGTTGCAAGTAGGGACGAGACAATATATCCAGGGATGGAGTCAGTATTTTGGTGTAGGGGAGGACGGATATATATAATAAAAAAATTAAAATTAAGACAACGATATGATTTTTTACTAACTCAATATATATATATATATATATACACACACCGGCGATCCTGTCAAGGATCCCGGATTTCCTGGATTGAAGCCTTTTTCGTTGTTTTGATGCTTTAAAAAATTGTTTTTGGGAAATCCGAGCCGTCCAATGTGTTCAAAAGGTGTTTTCCAAGGTCCACGCGGGAAATCTTCAAAAAAAAAATACCGGGAAGGGCTTGATCCAAGTAGTTTTTCGCAAAAACTGTAAATATAAAGTTTTTGCGAAAACTGCTTGGATCAAGCCCTTCCCGGTATTTTTTTTTGAAGATTTCCCGCGTTGACCTTTGAAAACACCTTTTGAACACATTGGACGGCTCGGATCGTCAAAAAAATATCGAGAAGGTGGAGTCCCGGATCCGGGACTCCCGGACTAGATCACTACTCTATATATATATACCTCACGGTTTCAGTCAGGGATCCCTGACTGGAACAAAATGGGTGTTTTTTTGTGTTGCAAATTGTTTTGGGAAAATCCGAGCCTTCCAATGTGTTCAAAAGATGTTTTCCAAGGTCAACGCAGGAAATCTTCAAAAAAAAATACTGGGAAGGGCTTGATCCAAGCAGTTTTTCGCAAAAACTATATATTGAAAACATCTTCTGAACACATTGGACGGCTCGGATCGTCAAAAAAATGCTCGGATCATGGAGGTCCGGATCCCGGATTAGAACCGCGTCCTATATATATATATATATATATATATATATATATACACAAAATAACACCAATACATATGAAACTAAACATGTTTCTAATATCAACTTAGATTGCAGAAGGTATTAACGTCTATCTAATCCTATCTAGTGTTTACTAAAATCAGACATCTTGAACTATGCTCGACACTCTTTCTTGTTATTAAAAGTTTCAATGATAGAATCTGTGTCCAACCCTCAGCAATATCTTAGTACAAAGTTGTTTCATAGCTTGATAAATATTAAAGTTGTTACAATTATTTTTTTCACGAAAAACGGAGGAGGAACGGGACTATATAGTTTGATGATAAATATTTTTTTTAAATGTAATAGTATGATTTTTTTAAGACATAGGGGGGCGACTGCCCCTACTAGCCCTCAACTCCATCCTTGAGAGAGGGGTATGATTCAAAATCCACTCTATTAAGATAGCACTAAGGGCATGTGCGATGCTCATTCTTGCGTAAAGGACTGAAAACCAGGAAACAAAAACACATCATGCACAAACAAAGAGATTTTGCTATTATAACTCTTCATTATCAATCTCAATTTCTGCTCATCTGCATTACGAATCCCCTAAAAACTATAACCGATACCAAACGAGGCTTAAAGACGATCATCTGCCCTCTAGTTTATTGACGCAGCGGAATTCACGAGAAACTAGTTAGCGTACTAGTTCAAACAATGATAGGTCTCGAATCCACGAGAGTTCTTGAATCCACAAGAAAAAAGAGAATAACTCTGATTTATAATTGATTAAAAGCTAAATATGCCCATAAGCTACATCCTTATTTATACTAGTAGGAGTCCTAACTAAAAGGAAATTACTTAGAGTGGTGACCAAGCAAAGAATTACTTGGAAACCTAGACTATTTGCTAAAAGGAAATAAAATAAAATCTAACCAAAATTAAACTAAAAACGTACAAAATAGGCAGCACAAATAAAATCTCTTAATACTAATCGTAAATAAAAATTATTACTAAAATAATATTTTCATAAATAATAGGGGTCTATATCTTGTCCTACATCATTCTCCTTTTCTTCAAAAGAACTCGCCCACGAGTTGTCGTTGGAAATCTGCCATCTTCCATTCCAAAGGAAAAGATACTTGGAAAACTTCAACTTCTTGATTCCCTTCCAAAAATGTTCCACACCTAAAATTACTTGCAATGATATTTTCTCGGCATGCTTCAATTGATTGATAAGATCCACTATATGAATATTAAGAATCCAATCATATTGTTGCACTCCAAGAAAATCAACAAAGATAATTTGATTTTGTGGGTACTCTTGATCTTGTTTCATCTTGGTATTGGTTGACACATCAACAATTGGCTCATTGAGACGGGCTGGCTTAACCATAGAGTCGTCAGATAAGGTAGCAACATCAATTTCTTCAACTGAAAAATCAATTGGGTCCTCAACAACTTGATCACCAACATCCATATCAATTTTCTGCTTATCACCCAAATCTGTATCATTTGCTCTTCATTAACTTCAATCACAATATTCTCGTTGCTGCTATTGCTGATATCAATTTGCTCTTTACCATCAACTTGAATTACCTCTTCTTTAACAGCTTCTTCAACAACATCGGCAGATGTGTGAATTGTATGTTGTTGCTTTGGCCCATATTTTTCTTCCAAAAGTTGCTCATAATTCCATGGCAAAAATCTCTCCATCATAAGTCTTTTGATTCTTGACCATGCGTGAATATGACGCTTTCCCAATCATTCTCTCTTATCTTGCATATCTAACCACCATCGTAGCGCTCGTCCCGTAAGTTTTACCAGCAAATATTTTCACCTTATTTCAGACGGTATTCTCACATATTCAAAGAAATCATCTGATAAGCCCCTAATATTGTAAATATCCGGGCTTATCTAACTCAGTTATCTCACACACACACGCAATTTCGCGCCTTATATGTTTGATATGCGCGTCGTAGTGTTTTTGTCAAGTTACAGGTTGAAAGCGCGAAATAAGCGCGTTTTGGAGCACATTGGAAACCGTGCCGCATTATCGAGGGCCCCATGCCCCATGGCACGCCAACACCGGGCCTCACGGACCACAAGACGACGATTCGGTAGAGGCCCGGGATTGAGAAAAGTTGGTGCTTTGAAGTCGTTCTTCACGTGCACAAAAACTCCCGGTGGGGTCCGGACTTGAACGAGCACTCACAAGACCGAGGTTCATCTCCCCCGAGGGTCACACGATCCATTTGAGTCCATTGGAAGACATCCGGAAGCACGCAAGTCAAGCAGGTTGATCAAAGGAATGAAAGTCAAGCTTAGGAGAACTTGGATTGATCCAAAGAAACTTGGATTGATCCAAGTTTCATCATTTCCCCAACAGAGCCCTTTGGATCGATCCAAAGAAGGCTTGGATCGATCCAAGTTCAAAAATTCTACATCAAACCTCTTTGGATCGATCCAAACTTAGGTTGGATCAATCCAAGTTTCAAAAAAATTCCACCAGAGCATCTTGGATCGATCCAGGGAAAAGTTGGATCGATCCAACTTCACAAAAATTTCCCATCAGCACTTTTGGATCGATCCAAAGCAAAGTTGGATCGATCCAACCTTGGACGAAACTTCACCAGAGCAGTTTGGATCGATCCAAAGTCATGTTGGATCGATACAAACATCATCAGACAGCCATTTTAAAGCACTTTATGGACTTGCCTTTTATGGAAACTTTTTTGGTTTTGTGAGGACTTTAATAGATATTTTGTAGAGAGAGAGTGAGTGGAAGACGAATATAGTCTCTCCTCTCTCCTTCCCACATGACTACTACTTCTTCTTTATTTCCTTTCCTAGTTTTTTGCTCTCCCCTCTCTCCTCCATTGGAGAGTTTTGGAGCTTTATCTCTCTAGAATTCCCGTGTAACCGTTAACCTCATGTAAGTTTGTCGTTTATTAATCTTGCTACTCTTGTTTAGCTCTTTCAATATATGTAGTTTATTTTCAATTCTCCCAAGTATTTAATGTTCATGTTGTTCTAGTTATTTCCTTGAAAACTCTTGGTTCTAGTGGTTGTTAGTTAATTTCTCAAGACTTAAACTTGTAGGCTAACATAGTAACTTCATTAAAAATAAGTTTTTAATGTCACTTGTTATGTTCTTTATTTCCTTCATTAAAATGGTCATGATCTACGTAGCTATGATTGAGTAGTCGTTATAGGCTCGGTCATGGGGTGACTAGCACCCCGTGACTTAGGTTGATTCGTCCTCCTCGCCACAATGAAAACATTGCTTGTTAATCAAAGAGTATGAATCGATTTTATGTAACAAAATTTGGATTTGTTAATCTCTTTGATCACACGTAGCCAAGGGCTTGACCACTTGGCACGTGTGATGCTTAGGGCGATGTCAATCCAAATGTTTGTATAAATGGCACAAGAATCCTTCTCTTTGAGAAACACCATTTCTAGTTAAACGAGTTTAAGTACCAAATCTTCCGTTCGGGGTCGTTTAATGACGCCCCGAGCCGGTTATTTTAGAGGAGAACGAATCGGCCTAAGGAATGGGTGTTGTGAACCCCATGACTTGGCCTTGTTTTAATTAGCTTTTTAATCTTCCGAGTCGTTCACGAAGTTAAGTGAATTCCACCCCCAAAACTACAAACGCCAAGTTTGCCGCTTTAAGGCTAAAACCTACACTTGCAAGACAACTCTCACGCCGGGTGCGTTCGGTCCCTGTGGATTCGACCTGGTCTTACCGGTTATTATGCTACTGCCGACCTAGCCCTACGCTTGGGGCGACACTCTCTATGACACAATCTAAGGTCGCAAGCATCATCAATATATAAAATCCAATCTAAAATATCTTCAGAATACTCATAACCACTTAATTTAGGCAAATTATCATAAGACCTGAAATCGGGTTCTGATTCCTCACTTTCAGCACAGTTAGTTGGGTGTCTCCCAACTACAATCTGGGTACCAGGCTGGCGTTGGACAAATCCCACCGCTCGTTCCAGAACCTGGTTAAGAGGACGGGCGTTGGGCAACTCCCTCCGCACGATTCTCTACAACCCTCCTTGGTCTTTGGTTGAGGTGAAGAATCAGCAGCCGCAGCGATTCACGGATTTTTGTCATGATACTTGTCTGTTGTTCTTCCACCATCTTCCTCGGATCAGCAAACCTTTGAGCAACGTCAAAGGGTGTGTCATCTACTTTGTTTCGTGACATCGAGCCAGGAAAAACCCGCTCTGATACCACTTGACGCAACGGAATTCACGAGAAACTAGTTAGCGTACTAGTTCAAACGATGATAGGTCTTGAATCCACGAGGGTTCTTGAATCCACAAGAAGAAAGAGAATAACTCTGATTTATAATTGATTAAAAGCTAAATATACCCATAGGCTACATCCTTATTTATACTAGTAGGAGTCCTAACTAAAAAGAAATTACTTAGAGTGGTGACCAAACAAAGAATTACTTGGAAACCTAGACTATTTGCTAAAAGGAAATAAAATAAATCTAACTAAAATTAAACTAAAAACGTGCAAAATAGGCAGCACAAATAAAATCTCCTAATACTAATTGTAAATAAAAATTATTACTAAAATAATATTTCCATAAATAATAGGGGTCTATATCTTTTCCTACATCATTTATGTTCCATTGTGGTTTGCACGATGACAAATTGAAAATTCCTTCCACAACACCAACCAAGAAAAACATCGGATTATTTTTCTTCCACCATTTTATGTTGAGTTATACCCCATCCACTAAGATGGATCAAAGGTTCTAGCTGTGTACCATGTACACAACACCATGTAGTGCAGGGATTCGGCCGTTCATTGCGAAAATACACGGCTTGAATTTAATCCAAGCAATAGACGATTCGAATTTACTTGGGGCTCGGATTAAATCCGAGCCGTGCATTTTTGTAATGGACGGTTGGATACCCCGTACCACACGGTGCTTTGCACATGGTACGCAGCAGGAACTCCACTCCCCACTGAGATATGTAAACATTTCCTTTAGAGTTCTATTACGTGACGGATGGTGCCTAATGATGATTTGATTAATGCATGAAAATAGGTAAGTCCAAGGTTTGTATATATGCGATGTCCAATTATTCATTAGTTTGAAGTAACGTCACGTGGTGCTCCAGATCACTCACCACATTTTTGTAAAATCTACAACTATTTAAGTGTATGAACTCTATATAAATGTGCAATTCTAAATAATTACTCGTACCAGATGGAGACACAGAATGTGGCAATTAGGTTGAACATTAATAATCAAAACGAGAAAAGGCACAATTGATGGGGTGGCAAATGATGAAATTGTGGAATCAGTGTATTTGTTTCTTTGTGCACGAGTTCTTTTCAGTACCTTGAGAACGACTTGTGTACGTTGCATTATACTCTGACTAGGAAAATGGCACTTTCAAGCAATAATTAACTATTTTTGACAAGATACCGATAAAGTGATAGAGAAAAGAAAAGCATAATGTAAAGCTTAATTACTACTTATTAAAAAAAGGGAAAAGCTAAATTAGATCCTAAGAGCAACAGCAGCTGCCGCTCCAGATTTGAGGCAAAATAGACAAGAAAAGAGAGAAAAGAAGAGTGCAGCAGCTTAGGAAAAACACTGTACATCATACATATATGAACATTGCATAGGTATACCATAGCACTATTTATCATCCATACATTTTTTTCCCTTTCTTTTTTTTTTTTTTTCTCTCTCTCTCTCTCTCTTACCCAGCTAAAAGCTCAATGATGATGGAGCTCCCAACCGCCGGTGACGGCGACAGTGATGACGAACAGTGCTATGGCGACCATCGATGGCGATGGAGGCTTTCTAATCCAGATCGACGGTGGTGGAGGCTCTCGAACCAAGATCGACGGCAACGGAGCTTTCGATTGACGACAACAGTGATCGACAGCGATGGAAGAGGTAACGATCAGAAAAGGTAACAACGGCAATGGAAGAGGTATCGACGGAAGAGGTAACGATGGCGATGGAAGAGGTATCGATGGCGATGGAACCTAAATTGTAGGTTTTGGTTAGATCTGAATTTTTATTGGTGTGAATTTGCAATTGGCGGTGTTTGCTAGAATTGGTTGCTTCATTTGATACACACTTATTAAAAGTGTATATCATATGCACCTATTATATGGTCAAGGTAACATTTTTTAATGTTTCGTAACTTTCAAGCAATATGATTTGTAACATTTTCTATGATTCATGACATTTGATACGTCTCACTTCTATTAATAAGAGGTAATCAATTCGTAACTTTGGAAAAGGCTACAATACACGCCCTTTATTTAGGTGTGTATCATACACCCCCCATAAAAGTTACGAATTTTTTGTAAAAGTTACGAATTTTTTTTGTAAAAGTTACGAATTTTTTGTAAAAGTTACGAGACACACCAAAATGTTACGAATCATAGAAAATGTTACGAATCGTATAGCTGAAAAGTTACGAAAAACTAAAAAATGTTACGATTGCCGATGAGGTGGCACAATCTGGACCATACAATAGGTGCATATGGTACACCCAAACAATGGGTGTGTATTGTAGCCATTTTATAGGGGTGCATATGATACACACCCAAATAGGGGTGTGTATTGTAGCCATTCCCAACTAACAAACATATGTGAAGAACAATTAAGCAAGAAACAAATAACACAAGATAGAGATCCGTTTTAAGGGGGTCAGGGGTGTGTGCTTTGCGGTGTTTGCACAACACATTTGTTGTGCAACATCATGCAGCCCACCTAGGGTTCTTTTCTCTTTTTATCTGAACCGTTAATTTTATTTGCCTCGTCGAGTATGTATATCACGTAAAAATTCAGGTTGATCAGGCGGCAGATGTAACTATGTTTTCCGACTGCATTTTCATGGAAACGAAACAGTTAAAGAAACCGTTGTAGGTGATTTTTTTCACAAAACTATAAGTGAAATGATTAACGATCAAAGAGTTTTCGATGTCCGATTAACCTGAATTTTTTTGTGACATACATATTCGATGAAACGAACAAAAATGAACGATTCTGATCAAATAACGAGACCAAGGGTGGGCCCCCTAGCACTGCACAGCACATACAAGACACCCGTTTTCAATTGTCCAGTATAAGAATACATGCATTTTCAAACCCCAAAAAATACTTCTCTATATAATTTCACCAAATAAAAGTGCTCATTGAGCGTACAAAACAATTAAAAAACTCTATGAAAGTACATTTTTTTATGTCTAAGAAAATACACGTCTCTAAAAAAGGACACTTAAAAAGAGATGGAGGGAGTAGCATTATTATTACAGGTGGGGGGTTTTGGTTGGGGGTACGTGATCCGTCGAGTCTTCAAAATTTTCTAATATGGTCCTAAGTTTATAGGCGTTTCATTCATTTGCCCACAAATGACAAATATTTCAAAAGGGAATTTATATTGACACTTTCCAAAGTGTTAATGACACTCCAAACGGGGGAGCGAGGGACTGATATTGACACTCTCCCTTTTGGAGTCCCTTTAACACTTCGGGGAGTGCCAATAACAATACCCATTGCTTGTACGACAAATCACAATACTCATTGCTTGTACAACAAATATGATTCGACCAAATTTGAGTGATATCCATTGTCCGATAGTCTTGATTTTTTGCATGGGCGGTGCATACTTCTAGATTTACAAATGAACGATTTTCGGGTCATAAGGAATAAGACCGTAATGGGTCTCATTTTGCACATTACGTGAAGATGCAAGGAGTAACGGGTCTCATTGAGAGTGCTAGAACATTTAGCTATTCTGGCCTGGAGTAGCATATGATTGTCGTGAGAATTGGGCGCATGCCAATCTCGTTCGAATAAAAATAAAAAAGGAGGTATTTGAAGATAAAAAGGGAGTGTGAAAATTATTTTCCCTTTTAAATTTGTACTAAGCAAACAAACAAAAAAAAAAAGGTTTTCAAAAGAAATCAAAAGGAGGAAAGCAAAAGAAACCTCGACTCATTGCCTCCTTCAGTGTGCTGCACGGTGGATAACGACCTTGCTTACCATCGACATTGATTTCTCAGTAAAAAAAAAAGGACAGATATTCCTTTTGATGTTCACAAGTCATGCATATGAGCACTGCTACCCCAGAATCTCGACCGTTGAAGTTTAAATTCTGCACATCCATTCTGGGTACCTAGATTTTTTGTATACATATTGAGTACTTTTTTTTTTCCCGACGGTTATGGATGTGTAGGCCAGTTTATGTTCACATTAACTAATTTCCTCACCAATCTAATTAAAGATGGATTATCCACACTGGGATTTAGAAAATACATAAGAAATTGCTGTCTTGCAACTCACCATCAAAAATTGAACTCAGATGAATTGTGTGGCGAGCAAAATCTACCAACCAATCGTACTAACCCCATCATGTTCATATCCAACAACCTATGGTCAAGAATTTTTATTTACCCAAAAACATTTTTGTGGTTGAGGTAAGAACTCAGCTGATATTTATGGGCCCCACGGCCTTAATCTTTCTGCCACATCAGGAATTCCAGCTGGAGGATCTCCGAAAGTGGCTGAATTATTGATAGTGTTTTTGTTTTTCGGTAAAAATGGGAATCTAAAATTTTATCTACAGCCATCAAATTGGAAAGAAAAGGCCCAATGACCTTGAATGGTCCTTGACAGCTCTTTCAGCCTCCACTTCTGAACAGTGAAATGTAGTCAAAGTGTGGGCTCATTCAATCATTTATATTCTGTCCATTTCCTCGATGGGAGATTTGCCTAAATTTCTGATTTTGATCCTCTCTAGTTTTTTTTTTTTTTTTTTTTTCTTTCTCCTTCGGCGAATCAGTATTGAGAGTTGGAGTCGGTGGAGTTTGAACCACAGTCATATGAATGAGAGTACATGATAACTACCTCTAGACTACCACTCCAGTTGCATCTTCTCTCCAGTAACATGAGATATTTGGACTTCTTACTCAACAATATGGTTTTAATAAATTTGAGGCTCTAAAGTTTATGATTGTGTAAAATTTATGAATTTTTTTTTAAATAGCCCCTGAACTTTCAGCCAATTCGCAAAAAAACACTTGGACTTTAGCCGTCAACAACGCCACACTTGAACTTTAAATTTCGTCAATAAAAAAACACATGCCGTCCCATTCGATGCCTTTATTAACAGAGAAAGCTAACGGAAAGACTTAACCCAGCTATTTGTGACAAACTGATAGCAAACAAACAATATACAGGCTGATTCTAACAATTTTGAATGCAATCACTAGCTCACAAATATTTCTAGCACTGGGTCGAGGTTATTTTTGGAATTTTCAAGTACGAGAATGTAGTTGTAGCGATTTCAAGGGTCAATGGTGGCTTGGGTTTGGTTTTGAAAGTCATCAGGGTACGATTTTGAGGTCTAGGGTTTCGTTTTCGAAGGGTAAGATTATGTTTGGGTTTTTGAGGGTTAAGGCTTTGACTTACTGGTCGATTGGGTATTGGGTCAGATTGTTAGGGGTTGATTGGGTACTGGGTCAGATAATTAGGGGTCGAAAGTGAGTAAGGAATGGATTTTGAGTATAATTGTAGTCGTGAGTTGGAGTTTCAAGAGGTATACTAGTCATGATTTGGGATTTTGAGTTTAGTTGTTTTTTTCTTTTGACAGGTTCCAACGTCTAGGGTTTCGATTTGTGGGAGATGAAGTTTCAACTCAGGGTTTCTAGGCTGAACGATGTTGGTCGGCGATGGTGAGGTGGGCGACAGTGGTGAGGGCTAAGTCTCTCCGTTAGTTCCCTCTGTTAAAAAGGTCATCGAATGGGACGACAAAGATTTTTTTGTTGATGGAATATAAAGTTCAGGTGTGGTTTTGTTGACGGCTGAAGTCCAGATGTTTTTTTTTTTAGAATTGGCTAAAATTCAGGAACTATTTTGGAATTTTCCCTAAAATTTATACACCATTTTTTTTTTAGATGTAGTATGAAACTGTTATATTTATTTCACCGCTAAACTCGTAATTTTGAGCTTTTCTTATTCGCGGTATGATCCATGCAAGATTGAGATATTCTTTCCATTGTAGACCTGAGTTTGGATGGCGGCAATCTTGAGGGGAATGTGAATGTGATATGTTCTTTCAGTAATTCTAACGTTTGGAAGAGACATGAACTAGCATCATAGGAGGAATGAGAATATGATACATTCTTTCAATGATTCTAACGTTTGAAAGAGACAACAGAGAGAATGTGATGACATACTTATATAATTCCGACGAAGAGACATGAATAAGAATGTGATTCCTTATGTCATATTCAACTAGGAATCATATTCCAAACTAAGTGAGAATTTGAATCCCTCCCTCACCCTTATGAGAATCTTTGATTCCTTGCTCATTTATCAAGAAAATGAGATGTTGATTTTAATAAATTTTTAAAATAATTGTTTCATGTATAAGATTACGGAATTAATCCAGACACCAAAGTGAAATTAATCAAGATATCTAATTCCTAGAAATTCGATTACCAGTAATCATATTTCTATACATAATCAAGATTTCGGTCACCGAAACATAATCTGAATGCTATACCAGTGTTTTGGTTATACTCAATCGTTCGAGTAACTACCTCATTTAAATGGTGCTCAGTGTTTCTAGAGAACTCTTAGCGATTGCTTCAGGAACACCAAATAATCTCTCATTTTAAACAATTTATAAAATGGAAGCATCGTACGCCAGATATGATCGATCTTCTTAAAATCATCGCCTCGTGTCTCATCCTAGGTTTGGGCTTATCATCTCACTTTGGTAAAAGTAGTTTTCTCATCCCAAAGCAAGTTTAAACTTCAATCTTACCAAAAACAGTTGTCTTTTATCTTGCACTTTAATTTCCAAACCACAGCTTTTTTAGAGGGGCCAAGGCCGAAAAAAGATTGTAAACTTTTCTTTTTTTATCCTAAAAAGATTGTAAAAATTTGACAACTCACCTTGCATTAACTTTGTTCAACAACTATAAACACAGACAGCCTGTTCAGCACAGGTAAATGGAAGGGTCTGGCTTGCGCATATCCTTTATTTGTTTGCATCTCATCTCCCGGATATTTTTTGGCCGGGATACTGGTTATGTATATTCACGAAAGCCTTATTTTTGGAACCCCCACCAAATCGTATTCGGCATCCACTTTACCAAAATACCCCTGAGCCCAACTTAATTTGCTTTAATCATCCAAAATACCAAGGCTCACTTTGTGTTCACAATCCCACTCCATCTCTGGAATTTCCTATAGAATACGCTCGTTTCATCCAATTGAGCACCCAGAAAACCTAACTGATTCTATTGATTTTTCAAAACCCAATTGAGTGGCTTCACCAACCGATTCAATTACCGCACTAAAAAAACTATACATTTGAGTAGCTTCACCAATTGATTTTTCAAAACCTGCCGAGTACATATGCACATTCCAATTGATTTTTCAGAAATTCACCAGATTCATGGGTCTCCGACTACGGTTTCCAAAACCACATCTCTTAATCTCAGCTCCGCCATCAACAATTTTGATATTGTATACGATCACATCACACCTCTGATTTAGATTTTGTACGTGAGAAAGAGAGAATCCCTGAGATTCCGACGATCTTGTCTCTTGTTACCGGTGGATTATTTTTGCATACCAGAGCGATATCAAAGAGGAGAGAAATTATTAAAAGCAACGAGAGTTTTAGGTGCAAAATAAGAATTTCACACAATTGTACATTCTCCACTCCCTCATATCCGCTTCCAAAAAAAAAAAGATAAACAAAGTAAGTAACTTTTAATCTGCTTTCCCCTCTTATTATATCATACTTTTCCCCCTCTAAAACACATCCCGCTAACAAACGGGCCAAGAGGTGGCAACGCTTGCCATCTAACACAGAGTGTTCTGAAACCATGTTGGGTATTTTGGGCCATTTTCAAGGCCCAATTGTTCTCTTTCGTGCTATCACGTGAACTGGCCCATAGTAGAAATAAAAAGCTAACTCACAAGCCCTTACACACCACCCTTAATTAGGACGGATAAATGAGCCTAAATTGTTCAGTGCTTATTTGAAAATTTTGCGGACTTCATAAATATATTCAAAGTTAACTTGCTTTTCAGATGAGCCACGACGTGAATAGTGGGTTAGTCACTGGCTACAGCGATTAAACCTTAACAAGCTTCAAAAACAATATTCAAACTCGATTTGTTTATGAAACAAACCAATTTTGAACAAGCTTCTGCGGTGCGAAAACAACACGAACTCAAACTCAAAAACATTCATCCGTCATATTTTCAATTAGCTTCTCACTGTACTCTGAAACATAAAACCAAAAAAAGCTGCTATGCCTTTTCCCTAAAACAACAACAAAGTACTTTGTTAGCCGAAAGAAAACTGGAAAAATTGCTCCGATTATTCTCTTGTTCGGAACAATAAAATCCGGCAGTACATTTGGACACCAAGGTCAGCAACCAAATCAAATACTGAAGGCAACTAAGATTTGGAAAATATAAATAGAAACTCATAAGCCGAGTAGAAAAGGCAAGTAAAATGGAAACCCCAACCAAACTCAGTATTCTGCCCATGGATCTCTAAATTAGAGCTATTTCACTTCACTAGTTTGCCTATGTTCAAAATTTCTTTATTTGACCTGGTGAAGGTACAACTGACATTAATCCTACCTATCACACAGAAACGCACAATCCAAGCGAAAAGCTCGCCATTTCTGAGTACAAAGAACCATATAGTATTAATAAAACTAAATGAAGCCACACAAAAAAAGAACCAGAAGATGCGGGAAGACCATCAATCTAATTCTGTGGTTTTGAACTGGGGTCTTAGAATGATGCATTTGGAACTTAAAACTTACATGTATAATCAACTACAACACAAACTTTATGCCTTCTATTCAATGTTCATAAGTAGTTTCAACAACAGGAACTCCTGGTCCATATATCTGGCGACAACGGTCATGAAATGATCCAACGAGTCGAGAGACTACCTCCTTAAAAAACACGGAAGCCACCTGTCAAACATATCGTGTTTGAACAAGTCAGAATGCTTCAAACTGCTATGAAAACTTGTTTCGATACTTGAAGTCTTCTACAGTGAGGCTTGGACAGTTACTGATATCATGTTGCACAAAGTAGATGAACAAACAGGCAAGCATCAAGCTAAGAGATATATCACTGGGTATATGCTGGACTAAAATATATAGACCAATAATTGCCCGCTTAGATTGGAAAAATCCCACCTAGGATTCAAATTGTTCGGAAACACAAAGCTCTCCCCATCATTGCATATTGCTGGGATACAATAGACACATCCAAACAATGGAAGAAGACGTAGGATAAGGTCATCCTTAAGTAAAACCACAAGGATCATACATATTTCTCAAAGACGGTGATCCCATGAACTTGGCTACAGCTGTAGAAATCAAATATGAGAAGATCCTCTCGATTGATAATCTATCATTTGCTTAGCCATTGTAGCGTTGCTAGAAACGTGGTGGAGTATACTATAATTTGGCCATGTTATGATCGGTTGGGTGTTCGGGAGAGATGTGGTAAGGGTTATTGCTAAGTCGCTAACTACCATAAGTAACTTGGAGTTTGATAGGTACTGGACACTCAACCAAGTTGTCACAGATCCAACTATGTACGTTTCAGCCACAACGACCATTGACATAGCCCTAGTTGGGTGAGGCATGTAAATCTTGTGTTTCTTCTGTGATTGATCTTGATTGTTGCTTTTCTTTCTGCATTCAAATTCTCATAATCTTTGTTATGGTTCTGCATATACCTAACGTTTAAGTGGAAGGCATGGGAATTGAATCCATTCTATACTTCTATTTGATATGATACTAGGAACGCAATAAATCTTGGAAAAACAACAGACAATGCACACAATTAGCTATGGTAGTGAAGTTCACACACTACAAAATTTACTGCAGAATCAAACTAATGAAAGAACCATAACCTGTCGATAGAGTGGTGATTGGAACTTGAAATCCACCAAGAAATAAAGGTCGCAAGTTCCAGGATTAGGTCCTGGGTTGAATTCCCAAATGTTTATCAAATGATCAAAAAGACCACTTTCAGATGCAGTTGTCTGGAAGAAAAAACAACAAAGGACGTGTCCATTAGAAGCAGAATAGCAAATATATTCATACTGAAAAAAAGAAAAAAAAACACACTACACAAAATCAATACCAACAAGCAGAATGTAAAACTAAAAGGGCCACTTTAGACATCACATGTACTAAAGCAGGCCTGCGAGGGAAATCGGAAACTGAGAAAATCCAAAGCATGCAACAAAGACCCCAAGAATCAATGTTTACAGTTAGCCTTTATGATAGTGTAACAAGAACCTTCATTGTTATCTCGAGTGAGAAAAAGATGGATGATGTAAGAGTTCTGAAAGCAAGTGTGAGAAAATTCAAAAAAAAAAAAACTATTACCTTAATGGACTTTGGCTTGTTTAGTTCAACATGGGAAAGATAGCTTTCAACAAGAAATTTGAAACCAATCTCCAGCTCAGCATCAAATGATCCATCTGGGTTGCGTTGAATTATATCTGATCGTCGGCACCAAGGAACAAAATCCTCATATAAGTCCGCAGCAGCAACCACGGAAAATAACTGCTCTGGAGAATACCTGCAATCACAAGCTAGTGAAGCTACAACTCATAACTCATAAAAATACAGAGCAACCAGAGACAACCAATCAAAGATGTCAGCATCCCAATCCAAGAACAAAATTTGATCTCATCTATGTTGGGGAAGTCTGATCTCATTCTTGTGGGATTAGAAATTGTATCAGATGTGGGTGTGTATCCAAGGGTCGGACACCTCAGATTCGCGGATATGGATCCTAGTTTCGACACGGGTGCGGGGATTCATCAAATAATTAAAATTTTATTTTAAATAATTAATTTTATAGGTAAAACTATTAATTTCTTATTTTAAATAAAATTTTAAGTAAAGTCATTATTTATTTGTTTGATGTGGTATTTGAGAACCAATTACTACATGATAAGCCTTTGGTAAGGCTTTGGATCATTTGGACTTTTTGTTTTGGGCCTAGGTCCATGTGAACTTTAGTCCAACTAAAAAGTTAGTAGATATTTAGACTTTAGTGCCTGGCCCATTTAACTAATAACCCAGTGGCCCAAATCTCTTCCCATTCAAGCAGGGGTACTTCTAAAACCCCAATGTACTCGTACCACACCGTACAGGGTACCGGTTCTTCATGGGTACTTCTGAATACGTACCGGGTACTCTGAAAACATACCAGGTACATTTGAGTTTTTGGGTACGGCAATCGGTACTTTTAGGCCTATTCGTAAAGATATAAAAATTTAAGGGAAAATCAAACAGCTGGCCTTAATATGCAATACTCAATGCGATAGAGTCATAAATTGAAGACCAAGACTCAAGTAGGTTGTGGGACATTGCTGAAGATGCATTTGATTCAATGGGGGGTGCTGGTATTCTTGAAATCGCTGATATTTCACTTGATGAGCTAGAGATGGCAGCCATGTTGTTTACAGATGAAGTGGATGAAGTTTGTTAGAGCTTGTCCCATGTTGAATAATTATAACCTCAAAACCTAGTACATGAGCCTGAGCGGCCTCTCCACTTATTGTTAATTGGTTTTGAGTTTGATGCTTTAACATGTTATCAGAGCAAGACTTTCAGAGACTTTTGGACAAGACTTTGTGTCGTTGATTGTTGGTTTCCCCATATTTGTCGTTAATGGTTGATCATTGTTGCATGTGTCAAATTGTTTGTTTACCTCACCATGTGCCTGTCAGGTGCGGGGAAGTGTTAGAAGTGTTAGAGTTTGTCCCACATTGAATAATTATAACCTCTAAAGCTAGTATATGAGCCTAGGCGACCTCTACACTTATTGCCAATGGGTTTGACGAAGTTCAAGATCCTTAGTTCTTAGGACTATTTTCTTTCTTTCTTTTTTTGTTGGATCTTGCTTTAAGTGTTGTCAGCATGTACTAAAACTCCAAAACGAAATTGCATTGGATTCTAGGCACATTGAACTTGATCTATCAACTCTTAGTCTCTTAACTTTATTTATGATGCTTTTTGTTGGCAAAATGGGTTTATTATTTAGTTTATGCAATGGAACATAGGAAAATAGGAAAAAATAAAATAAATTACACTGACGTACCCAACCGTACCTGTACCCTACTTTTTTTAGGTTTTTGCCGTATCGCATACCCATACACGTACCCGTGCTTCATAGGTTGTGGCCCAATAGAAAACCTAGCAGTCAGCATATCTTACGTTTCTTTCTATCACGCAAGTAACGTTAGAGGCAGTCATGGCAGACCAAACCCTATCAGAGTCGTTGGAGATTGTTGGAGCTTGAGAAGATAATCTCAAATCCAAATCTCGAACATGCAGACCCGTCGAGGTTCATTCCTCTTCTTGTTCTTCTTCGATTTGGTCTTCTTCACTTGGAATCATCACGTGTCCGAACATAAATAGCCAGATCTGGTACATATCCCACACCTGTGTCATGTCGACACGTGTACTTCGCCCGACGCCCAACAATGCAGACTTGTGTATCATAGGTGCAACCTCTTCTGTCAAAGAGTTTGAATGACCACATTCAAAGAATCGAAAGATTCTAAAAGGGTGGATGAGGGAATGTCAGTGATGAAGTGTACACGAGCAATTTTGCATATTTATTTAGGTCTCTAATCTTTATTCACAAAATCCATTTCTTTGGGTAGCAATTAGAAAGGATGCAAATTGATTTTCAATGGTGAAGGTATCATTTATTCGAGTGTCCAATTTTGTTACATCAACTAGAGCAGGAGGCCTGAGCAAGGATATTATTTATTTTGAGTCAAGCCCTCACGAAGTTTTGGACAAGGGTAGTTGCTCCTAAGTATGGTTTGGTTTTGGGGAAATTGATTCTGCGAAAGTCGTTTTCATGCATGGAAGGCCATTCATGGTAATAAGAATAATTAGAGATAGCTATGTTACATGGATCCTTCATTTTGGCTTAAGTACCCGTGTCCTGTGTCCGACACACATATCCAATTTGGACACTCGGATCCCTAATTGAATGATATTTTACAGAAAAAATTAGCTGGAAAAACGACATTTCTAGACTCACAGGACATGAAATAGAAAAAACACATTTTTCTTAACTCTTCTTGTTTAAATACATTACTAAGTATAATTTACAATATATAACATGCTCTAGTCATGCAATATATACTACAAACAGGTGTTTAGGACGTGCCCCCGTACCTGTACCCAGTTGTGGGACACATATCCCAGTATCCTAAGATTTAAGGATAGGAAGGTCTGACGCTTGGACATGCACCCGCACCCAATACTCATACCCAAGTCCATGTAACATAGAGAGATAGTACTTGTCTAATTTTGGTTGGAGGGGAGAAAGTGAAATTCCATAGAGAGATGGTGTTGAGAACGGTGTTTGGTTGGCTTTCCCAACTCCATGTGGGATTATTATCAATAATGACCAAGAGATAGTAGATTGGGAAAGTGTCGTTGAAACATGCTTTGATTTGAATTTAGCTTTAATTTACTGTTTGCTCTATCAGATGCATGCAAGGTAAAGCTCTCTATGGGGAGGGAGATGTTGAAATAGGGTAATTTTAAGTGGAATCCTTCTGTCTTGCCTCGAGAGATAGTGTGAGCAGCTCTTTCCCTTGAAAATTTTTGGAGGTCTACCAATCCTTCCTTCTAAGATTGCAGTTTTCTGTGGTTACTGCTCTTGGTGAACTACTCATTGCAGGACAAGTTGATCATTGTATTATAACGGAAATAGTTGCAAACTGATATTGCATGTGCAATTAACAGTTGATTAACTGCCTCCTCATCCAATAGCTAGTGCCTTTGTGAAAAGGATGTTCTTTTTCAGTTTTGCTAGGTGTCCTTGGGTTTTCCCAGGGAGACAGATAAACTTAGGCACTGGATTGGATTTCAGAACGCAAAACCTAAGGAAAGAATAGACAGTTGCACCACTAATTGTGGTTTATGCAGATTATTTGGGGTGAAACGATTCACAGATCCTTTGCAGTTCGACAGTTTAGGATCTATTCGGATATAGTAAAGAACATAGGGAGCTTATTGCTTATACCGCCTTTCATTTGTTTTGATTAGTTTTACTTTTACTGGTCGTATCCCCTTGATGCAAATTAATAAGGGGTAACACACACTTATCAAAGGAAAATAAAAACCTTATCAACCTAAGATGCATAAAATGCAATGGAGTGAATTCTATAAGTACATAAACCAAGGTTGCCAAACAAGAATTGACTGAAAGCTAGTACCTCAAAAATTCCGATTAAAAGCAACAGCAAGCTTTAGGGTGAGTTTCTGCTGAATTTTTTGCCTTCAGACTAATGACAATAGACAGGTTTTTTTTTTTTTTTTTTTGGGTTTTTAGTTGATGTATGTGAGTAGAATGACTTGCGCTGAAATCCGTGAAAACACGGACATTAGTCAATTTTGCCAACTTAAATCATCTACACGAGTCTCGCTACTCTCTCAAAATCAAGGCTTTGCCGAGGAAAACGCACAAAACCCTTACCCAACAGCCTTGCCTCTCTCCTCGGTAGTTTCTCTTCTGCTACAGTACCCCTCTCTCTCTCTCTGTCTCTCTCTCGGTTTTTTAGTTGATGTATGTGAGTACAATGAGTTGTGTTAAATTCCATGAAAACATGGGCATTAGTAAATTTAGCCAACTTACAGCATCTACAGGAGTCTCGCTACACCCTCAAAATCATGGCTTTGTCGAGGAAAACACACGAAACGCTTACCTAATAGCCTCACCTCTCTCCTCGGCAGTTCCTCTTTCGCTACAGTACCTCTCTCTCTCTCTCTCTCTCTCTCTCTCTCTCTCTCTCTCTCTCTCTCTCCGGCTATTGACTGTTTCTCTTTCCTTCACTTTGTTTGGATTTCCTTTTTCTTACCTGATGTTAGGAACTGCCCAATTTTATAAGGCGAGTAGGCGACTTCAGCTGGTTGGTTTGATTTGGGGAAAATCGAAACCAAACTGGGTTTGATTTTGCAAGAGATATGGGTGATTTGGGATTTGATTTCGCAGAAAATTTGGGGATTTGGGGATTTTGGATGAAATTGCAAACCCTAAATTTCCTAATGCCTAGGCTGTTGGGGTTTTCACATTATTTTTTGGTAGCTATCCATTCTAAAATATGGCATTTTCGCTCTTAGACAATAGGAGAAACTCACCTTGAGAATTTACAAGGTTTTTTTTTTTTTTTTGCTAAGTAAAAGAAAAAAGAATTTATTATGCACAAATCCAAATGGGAATATCAAGTAACAAAGGAGAAAGATGCAAACAGTGATTACAAAGAGACGCAAAAAGGAATACGATTATGGGTAGCATAAAGTCTCATCATTAAACAGAAAAAGTTCCCTTATTCTCCATGTTTAACAGCAATGAAAATGGTATAACAACTCAATCGAACATAATTCCAACAAATAGAAAGGAGAAAACAAAGCAAGAATTAGGTCAAACATACCCCATAACACGCCTCTCTTCATACACTTTGGACAGCACATTGCCTTCGTCCCCATCACCGCACCCAAGAAAACCCCTCCTCTGAATAACCCTATTGAAATCCTCAAAAGATCCAATGTCCTTATTAACCTTCAAAACCCTAGTACCCGCAATGCTACTCAAAACTCGAATCTGAGCACATTTTCCCAGCTCAGAATCCTTCCCCGTATACCTCACCAATCTTCTACCACCGTTCCTACGCGAAATTAATTGCCGAAAAGCCTTTGATGTCGAAACAAACGGCCGCATTGCTAAAAAAACAAAAATCTGCTATTTTTAACCGATTGAAAAACCCAATCGATTGGATTGGAAAGACTGCCCTAATCTTCAAGTTTTTGCAACAAAATTGGGTACTATTACAGAGGGATGGGAGCTTGAATGAATTGAAATTGAGAGCGTAAAAACGAATTGGAGAATGATAATCGAATAAATTGAAAGAATGATTGAACCCTAGGGAAGTTTGATTGGTTTTTCCGACGAAGAACAAAATTAGAAGTACAATTCAAAGTTCAAACACGTAGAGAGGTTTTGCGGACTAGTCAAAGAAGGTGGCCCATTGGGTTTATAGATCCAGCCTTTTGGGCTTTCTTCCAATAGCCTTAGGTTTACCGATTAATTAGTTTCTTGGGCTGGACAAGGCTCCTGTCCAGCTTTAACCCGGTCCAGTTTTGGGCTATCGTGGGTTCAACTTCATCACATCGTATCCACAATAATGAGCGGAACAGTTCATTTACTGGGCTGGGGATCCTGCTTCATGCCATGCCCCTGCTCTTTGCCCATAACAATTTCATTTTGGGCATTTTCTTAATACACCTCCAAAACTTTCAAGGGTGCTATTTGGAGAGTTAATTTCCCAGAGTGCGTAAACCTTAAGGCTGTGTTTGGATGACCAAAATCTTGAGTAGGAATAGGAATGTGATTACCGGGAATCAAATTCCTGGGAATTTCTTTTGGTAGGAATAGGAATGTAATTACTGGGAATCAAATTCCTAGGAATTTGATTCTTGGAGTAATTTCATTACGGTGTTTGGATTAATTGAGTAATCTTACGTAGGAAACAATTATTTTGGAAATTTATTGAAATCAACATTTCCTTTTCTTATTGAATGAACCAGGAATCTGAGATTCCCATAGGGTAAGGGAGGAGTCAAATTCCCACTCAGTTTGGGAATGTTATTCCTAGTTGAATGTGTCATCAGGAATCACATTCCTATTCCTGACTATTCCAAACGCCGGAATCATAAGAGCATGGAATCACATTCCTATTCCTATTTGATCCAAACATTGGAATCATGAAAAGAAAGCATCACATTCTCATTCCCCCTCAAGATTGCTGCCATCCAAACTGAGCCTAAACCCAAAGTCGTTTTGGGTTTTTTTGGTACACTTCCAAAGCTTCCAAGGGCCCTAAATTCGGAGAGTTAATTTCCCAAAGTGCTTAAATCCGAAGTGCCTAAACCAACTATACTCTGCCCTAAAAAGTCTAAATCCCCTAAAATTGAACTCCGAAATTGGAGAAATTTTTCAGTGCCGAGTAGGTACTACCTACGTGGTACCCGCTCGGCAATCTAATCCGTCCAAAATGCGATCCAACAGTCCGGAAGAGGAGAGAGAAAAAAAGAGGAGAGAGAGAGTGGTCGGGTGAGAGGAGAGAGAGGGAATCAATCTCGGCCGTCCAAAATACTTTTGGACGACCAAGATTGTGGTCGGCATGGCCACGTGGTACACATTCGGTACCCAAGAAAAATTCTCAAATTAACTCTCCAAACAGGAGCCCTTGGAAGCTTTGAAGGTGTACCAAGAAAATGCCATCTGCTTTGATAGATCCCAAACGGAATCAGTCATGGCTTCATTATAGGTTTCTAGCGCCGCATCAAGGTGCAATCATAACGAAGAAGTCTCTTTCTCTCAAGCCATCTGGTTCACGAGACTACTCCAGCAAGCGAATTTAATCGTGCCGTTGATGACACTTTTTCAGTTCAACTGCTTTGCCAACTCGTCCACCGACTTTATTTATGACATGCTGGGCTTGATTTCGTTTTGTATTTTTTCAAAAAAAAGGGTCAAACTAGAATAACGGATACCGTTGTCATGATTGCCCTTCTATATTTATTTCGTTATTATATGGGATAGAGTTATACATTAAAAAATAGATCATCGATTTGACAATGGTGCAATTTTGTATTAATCTACAAGGAAATAAGTCGTTATTTTTGTAGATCCGTTTTATTTTTCTAATGAAAAAAAAAAAAGAAGCAGAAGTGGCACTACTAATAAAGAAACTGGCTATAACGAAGAAATAGCCGAGATGTGGTCATAAATCCACAAAAAAGTCCACACTGAATTGAGTATTTTGTTCACTAGCAAGAGTAATATTTTTTTTAATTTTCATACTAATCTCTTTTTTTCTTTTTCTCAAGCTTTATGAATACTTGAGTAGTGCCACTTCTACTTCTTTTTTTTCATTAGAAAAAGAAAACGGATCCACAAAAATAACGACTTATTTCCATGTAGATTAAAACTCCTACAAAATTGCACCATTGTCAAGTCGACGATCTATTTTTTAATGTATAGCTCTATCCCACAGAAACTTGAAATCAGATCATCTTTCACCAAGACGGGGAATTTTGGTGGTAGGAGAAGGGCTACCTAAAATTTTGATGGGCTTGACCACAGAGAGAGAGAGAGAGAGAGAGAGAGAGATCTTATTATGAATTTATGATCAACACTGTTAGCTTAAACAAAAACCTAATCCGTGAGAATTTTCTTGGACTAGTTTATAGTACTCCCTCCGTCCCATAAAGTTAGATCACTACGAAACTACATGCAATTTTCAAACTAAAAAATAATGTATTTATCAAAACAATTTTTGAATTTTTTTTGCACCGTATAAAAGTTCTCGATGAGATCTATCAAACAAGATCCATATTGACTCAAAAATTATTTTCGTAAGCACATTATTTTTTAGCTTGAAAATTGCACGTAATTTCGTAGTGATCTAACTTTATGGGACGGAGGGAGTAATTACGTACAGTAATTAACAAATTTGGGTGTGATTTTTGTCCTTTTTCAGTGTTTGGTGGTGTTCTAAGAATTAAGATATTACTAGCGTGTAACCCGTGCTATGCACGGGATCAAGTGTGTCAGTTGTTAACCCCGTTTGTCTACATCTTAATCATGTGGGTAGCATGGGTTATCTAATTTTTTTTTTCCTTTTTTGATAAGATGTCTGGGCTAGCTTTCGCACACCTCTACTAATTCCGGAGCCATAGAGTTAACAACTGGGCATAACCCCCGTGGCTTCAAGAGTTTGCTAGTTAGGGAATTCGAACCTAAAACCTTAAGTGGGAGCAAACCCCTAAATCCTAAGGTAAGACCATTTTCCCAATCTCTTGGGATTGGGTAGCGTGGGTTATTGCGAGTAACATGCATGTGTACTTGTGTAGCACACGACCAATTTGACCGAGTAATATTAATACATTGATTCAAGTACAATGGTTTTTCTTTTTTTCTCTTTTTAGCATATAAAAGTATAGTTAAAAAGGGCTAGCAGACGCTCCACGACATGGCGATTATTTCTTCTCCGGCTTTCCCTCTTCCGGCGGAAACTTTCCCAGATCTACAGCTTCTGGAGTTCTTTCAAGCATAACAACCTTTGGTTTCTTTCTCCCTGGATCGTGGGCTGCACTCTACCGGCGTCGGTTCCTCTCCGGCATATTTCTCCGGCGTACTTTTCCGGCGAACTTGGCACTCTCCTATGGAGTAATGGGTAGTCGAAATGATAACCAAGCTGATGGTGGATGGACTCCAGTCATCAATAGTCACTCCAGACATGGAGGTATTTCTAGAAACCAACCTCTTGTTACACTTTTTGTGGATAATCTGCCAGATAATACTAGTCAGCCATGGCTAAAGTTGATGTTCAATAATTATGGGGTTGTTAAAGACGTCTTTATTCCTCAAAAGAGAAGCAAAGCCACTGGAAACAAATTTGGTTTTATTAGGTATGACTGCCCTGTTTCGGCTGATATGGCTGTTCGTAGAGCAAATGGTTTATGGCTTGATGATAAGAAACTTTTTGTCAAGATTGCATCTTTTGATGCTAAAGGTAATACTCCCAATTCGTTTAGTTCAACGAGAGAAGGAGTTAACTTTAAGGCTGGATTGAGGCAAGCTAAATTTGACAAACCTGATGCTGATACATGTCAGGGAGGGGTTAATAGAAATGGATCTCATAATGAAGTTTTGGTGGATAATGGTAGATCTTTTGCCCAGGTCCTTATTGGTAAAAAGGCTCCAATCGGTATTGATAACTTACCTAAGGCTGCTATGAAAACCATTAATTTACAGCCTATGGGTAATGGCTGGTTGTTCAGAAGCGCTGTTGCCACCCTCCACAGAGTAAGGTCTATGGTGGACCTTAAACAGGAACTTCTATTGGCAAAGATTAACTTCTCAGATGTTAGGTCTTTGGGTGGAAAATTTGTCCTCATCACCTTCTCTAATCAGCAATTGAGAGATGATTTAATCAAAGGAGCCTGGTGGGATCAATGGTTCAACCTCATCAAACCATGGAATGGTGAAGCCTCGGGTATGGAAAGATTTGCCTGGATCTCTTGTAGAGGTATACCCCTCAACGCGTGGGGTGTCTCCACATTCAAGAAAATTGGGGAATCATGGGGGACATTCATGTCAGTCGATGATGATACTATGAAATATCTTGCTTTCGACAAAGCCAAAATTCTGATATCAACTACCTCCCCTCATAAGATTGTGGACTCTATTCAACTGATTGTAAATCAGGTACAATACCTGGTTCATGCCTCAGAAGAAGAACACCCTACATTTTCTCTATCTATTGTGGGGGACAATGGCTCAGTAAAGGGAGGACATGAAAATCGGGAGGTAGAAAACGATGATGTGGATAGCAACCCTTCGGATGGTAGACCAGAAGGAATTCTAGAGCAGAACCCACCATACAAGAATTTATCAACATGCCATTTAAAGGAATACGGAGAAATTATCGGGAGTGGCAAAGAAGACCAACAATCCCACGTTCCAGAGGTGGCTTTTGAATTAGCTGTGGAGACTGATGGAGGAAATAATGAGGGAAACTCAAACTCTTTTCATGGATTAGAATCATTGGTGGGTTTAGAATCGTTGGTGGTGGAGTCATTTGCCCATTCCTTTCAAGGTCAAGGCAGAGAGGTTTGCATGAGCTCTGAAGGAAGTGATCCTATCCAGAACTCAACTTTTTCAGACAAGGCAAATTGGGATCAAGAATTTCAATCAGATTATGACGATGATTGCCAATCCTTCGATCTTATTTCAGCTGACCCTCTCATAAATTATGTGGAACTCAAGCGTCAAAAGAGGAAAAACAGAACCAAACAAGGACGTCGAAAGAAATATTTTTCCTTATGGAGGCATAATCCTTTGAAAGCAACTTTTTTTTCCAGGACGAATAGCTTGGATAAAAAAGAGAACAAGTCGAGGAGGTTGAAGCGGGGCTCGCAGAAGATTGGAGATAATGATAAGTCTACTGTCAACCTTGGATCCCTTTCTTTGGGGGATAATCGGCAATCTGAGATTAGACCCACGCAAACGTCCCTAGAGGTTGTCCACAGCAGAGAGAAAAGGATGGAGGAAGATCATATAGCAACATTGGCCACCGGGAAAATCCTTGGAGTAGCTGTTCGCCCGGAGGATGAAATAGTCTTAAAGGAAATGATTGAAGATGAGTTCGAAGCATTCTCTCAGGAGATTAAGAGATGGGAGGTAATCTATTGAGATAATAGGATACTTTTGAATTTTGATGGTGAGTTGCAGCAATGTTCTGGTGTGGCAAGGGATGAAGTAGTTTGTTTGGGCTGGCATGAGCAAGCATATAGGGGTTGATCTTCCCGTGGCTCTTGTGGTGGCTGTTTTGGATTTGGTTCCCTTGGGTGTTTTTTTTTCCCGCTTAGGCTGCATAGAGGATCTGGGTGTTTTCATGTTGTAATCTTTTGCTTTGAATGTTTCTTTTCCTTTCTTTTTTCTTTCTTCAACCTCGGTTGGATGTTCCCTCCCCCTCCCCCTTCTCGGTGTACCCTTATCGAGTTTCTTTTATAAAATTTCCTATTCCAATCAAAAAAAATAAAACATATAAAAGTATAGTTGTTTGTAACCCTCTTATATCAAAGCATCTGCAAAAAAGATGTGATATGATTTTTTGCCAACTTAGGAACGAAAGCAAAGTTGAGAATAGGATGAACACACTCCTCCAATAATTATGGTTTTGTTTGAAACATCTTTAAAAGGAGGAACTATTCCTCTTATAAAACAGCATATGTATGGGCTGCTTCAAGAATAAGATCTTGGGTTGACATTGAAGGAGGAGGCACTCATTTATCATATTTCCTAGTTGCAACTTCTTTTATTTTCATTTGTCAGTTCTTAGAATTTAACGTTCACAGCATGTAACAAACAGAACTCAAAATTCTTCCTTGCATTGAACAAGGAATTCTTATACAAAACCTTGCAATGAACCCGTGCTATGCTCATTTGATCAATTGCTTTCTACAGAATGCAAAAATCGTCATTTTTTAATTAATCATTTCCATTACAAAATGGCAATAAAAAATATTTTCTAAAACATTTGCATTGTCGTATTGTAGAGGTCCAAATTTAATTGATAGAGGTCAAATGGACAACCTGGCATCGCCAATGAAAGGACATTATATGAAGAATATTTGGTTAAAATATTAAATGAGAATCTTGAAAAAAAAGTAGCTGCTAAATTAAAATTGGACTTGGTATAACTAGAGATCTTCTGCTTTTGGTAAATTAAGAGGTAATGTCTCACAAAAGACATGCTAATGACTTGACCCTTTTTCCATTTGAATTCAAACAGAAATATGACATCTTATCCTATTTCATCGTTAAAAAGTCAACTTTATCTTAACAGAATGCACTTGTGAATTTGTAGCTCAACCTGTTTACACACAACATTGAGACTTTGAATGATATTTGGATCCAAATGATCAAATAAAATCCTACTAATTTATTAATACAAATCTCTCATGCATTCTTTTTGTTTTTACGGGCACCAACCAGGACATAAATTTGCAAAACAGGAGATCTGTGTGCTCCCTTGATACACATGGATAAATATAAATGTTCCAATGTTGAAAATTTTCGAAATTGCATTATGAAATAAATAAATAAAAATACCAGTGGTTAAGAATTTTAACATGGACACAAAGTAACGAAATTGAAGCATTAGATTCGGTAAAGCAACAATAACATTGAAATCCTATTGTATTGCAATGATCTCTATCTTTCAATTACACACACAAAAAATGAGGATTAGAAGTTTTCACTAACACCTTATTGATTTTCAGGGTTCCGGTTTAAGTATAGCTTCCTTGATTACCTCCGTGATTGGAACCATCGAGACTTCTATTTGCACCCTTGTAGTGTTCGGCTAAAACTCCTGCAAAATGAAATGCTATTATTGAACTTCATAGATCACATATGAAGTCATTAATTTAAAACAACTTTTCATGATCAAGTTTTGGGCACAAAACAACAAGAATGCAAAAATGGAGGAAAATAATTATAATCCCTTCAAACATAGAAGAACATAATGATCTATTCATTGTTACTCAGAGGATTGGAGAGGAAGAGATTTTATTTCCGCTTAGATATATATAAAAGATTTCAAAGGTTTTCATTCTATTAAGGAAATGATAATCTTAGATATTTCAAATTTTGTAATATCTATAGAATGTTAAGATTATTTTCCTTTTATCACTTTTAATTAAAAAGCATAATTATGGTCTTATCAATTGCAGCCACTTATCGCGTTCGTAGCTCCTCTCATGAAAAACCATCCTGGCAATACTATATAAGATGATATTGCAGTATGAAAATCTCAGCACCATGTTTAACAGAGAATATTAAAAAGATGCAACATATCGAATATTTTCTTTTTATCACTATTTTGTTTTCCAATTTTTTTCATTTAGCTAAATGCTTATAATTCATTTTTTCATGTTTAGAGTGGGTTATAATTTTGTTTTTCTTACCCATATTTTGTCCTGTGGTGGGTGGATCTGGGAATCCTGGAGATCACATCTGAACCGTTCATCTCCGCAATGAATGGTCCGGATTTAAAAGACTCTTTTATGGAAGAGTTAACTCCTACAACATCGAAGAGTAGTTTTAAATCTGGACCGTTCAAAACATATTTGGACGGTCCGAATAAGCTCTCCAGGAGGGTGATCTCCAGCACCCGAATTCGGGGGTGGGACACATTTGATTCTTCAGAAGATATCAATTTTCTTCGCCTGCCTGACAGGTGTGAACACTATCCTCCATTATGATTCGTTAAAAGAATAAATCTCATTTTTAAACGAGTGAATCATATGTAAAGCACTGAACCAATCATACAAGCCACTTTACGCATTTCAACTAATCTAGGTAGCCCAATCCCACTGTTTACTTGCGAAAAGCCCAATTAAAACCAAAACAAAAGTCCTTTTGGACTGATCCCAAAAAAGTTGATAGTACCTGAGAGGTTTCAAATCTAAGATATTAGAAGAGATCAAGTCCTAAAATTCCAAGCCTTCAACACCGGGCCAACCCTTGGGTTAGTTCAACCAATCATAATAGGGAATAATGACCCACTTGTCAAACGAGTGAACAAAATTGCACCAGTCTTCCCGATAAAGTTAAAAAAAATATTATCTAAAATAGTAACCTCATTTTTCCGGATCCGAGGATGCTGTAGTGCGACTCCACACTACAACCCAATAGAAGCCGCACTATGACATTATAGTGCGGCATCCGAACCGTTGATTTTGTAATAACAGTTCAAATTTCATCTCGGCTTGGACAACTCGGATCATATAACTACCGAGATAAAATCGAGACCATTAATTGCGCAATCCACGGCTCAGATGCTCCATGACAACCCTATTGTGCAACTCCGTACTGCAAGATCTCCCATTCTCATTGTTCCAGAATCCATAACTAAATAGAAAGACCGAGTGCAGCAGACAAGCGCATGATTTTTCGGTTCTTTGCATCTTTCACTTAGAATCCATGTGCACTTTTTCTTTTTTCTTTTTTTTAAAAGCATATATATATATATATATATATATATATATATATATACGCACTGTTTACAAAAGAGAAAAAAAAAAAAAAAAAGGGGTAATGCCAACTTAATTCCCATGAAAAGATAGAAAGGGCATATACTGTACAATCACTTGTACCGCAAAAATTACGACTACGAAATTTGTAACCAAATACAGAAAAACAAATGGAAAGGAAAAGAATGCAATACATTCACCAACTATCTTAACAAAATTAGCTGCAATACCAAAAAATAAAAAAAACTCATCGAAACCTCTCATTTTTCGTAGTCAGCTCCTCCAATTTCTAACAGTCTATGCATTGGTAAAACAGTCTCTGCATCGGTAGTATGCAGAAATGTAGCAGCATCCACGATTTCTTTTATCTTATCAGTGGGTCTTAGTCCTCCTCTTCATAGCATAATACTGTAATTTTTAATTTTTTTGACAGGCAACAAGAAACCATGTGGAATTGCTCCCAATCTCGTTCGAATGGACTCTTTTTTTTAGAGGCCCTAAGAAACGGAGTAGGCACAGAATTCAAAGTCATGAATTCGAAGTTATGATGTCTATCTCACGCTAACGTACCCATATTGCAATTACTAGTCAGCTATCAATAGGTGATCAGGTACCAAACTTTAGTTTTCAAGTTAGAATAATAGTTGAATCTGAACATAGAAAGCCATCTTCATTGGCTTATTTTAACTCACTGCTGCTAACATCTGCATTTGCAGGAAACTTGCCTAAAGGAACAACCTGAAAGAGTACATGGGAAATAGAAAGAAGCATTAATGGCATAATCGCGAAAAGAAATTGAACGATAATAAGTGCAGAAAAGCATACTTGATCATTGCTAGGAGTGGAAACAACTGAAGTTTTCATCCTCTTCGCATTGACCATATGGCTTGCCTTCTCTACTTCAGTACCTTCATCAACAAAGTTTTGATCTGTCACCTCTGCAAAAAGAACAATGATAGTCAGAACCATTGAAAACGAAAGAGAGAACATAAATATAGGAACAAAAGGATCAAGTCGGAAGTATTATAGACTGAACTATGCTCAGGGTGAAGTCAAATTTCCGAAGCAGTCAAAGTAAAGGCGAAATTCCGTATAGAAGGCATTTCCGAATTAGAAATGAATGGCAGCCTTTTAGAATTGGTAATAGGGTTGATCACGCATGCCCTCTACTCGATCAAAGTAATGACTCTATTCAGCGCCTGATTTTCTCGCATCCTTCCACGAACGATATACGGAATAGAATTTGACAGAAAGAAGTGAATAGAGTACCTCAATAGTGGGACGAACAAGTACAATGTGGTAAACGATGTATTAGCTCAATTTAAAAATGAAATCTAAAAGCTATCCCTAGAGCATAGGAATGCCTGTTTTCTCCTGTGTGCAAAGGAGCTCCATATATAATAGTAGTATAGGAATGCCTGTTTTCTGGTTTTGTTTCGTGTGCTTATTGGGGGCATCCTCTCCCTTTTATGGTCAGCAATCTTGATTATTTCTGTCAATAACAACATTTTCTTCCAACAAAATATTCACCTTCTCTTTCTGCTTGGATTTGTGTCCAAATTGCTCAATGCATCTCAACTACTATTATCTTAATCATCTTTAAATGAAGAAAAACTTTTTCAACTGAAGTAAATAGATAGCAGCAAGCAAATTTTGACTCTGCAAATAAAATATTGGACAGAGATATGAAATTACACAAGCCCACAAATGAAAAAGTAAAATAAGACACGGAAGCTAAGGTGAGGAAATATACATAGAGGAAATACCCCAGCATATTGTTGAGAGCTACCTGTATTGCTGCTGTCAACTGGATCATTGTAGTGGCATAGACGAGAGTGAGATGCGGGAGGTCGCTCCAAATTGGCAGCTAATGCAGTAGAGGTCAATGCCATTTTCCCACTCACATGGACTGCCAGACTTCCAAATGCTGTTTTTTCTTGAAGAGTAGAAGATGATACAAAATGTTTTTTGCACGAAGATCTGAAATGTCGAATCCATGGATCTGCTAAAATAAGACCGGACCCCTCTGCCTTTTCCAGCTGGGATTCATGTCTTTCAAATTTGATATTTCCCCAGCATCCACTTTGAAGAACCTTAAACTGAAAAAGAATGCAACAAAAAATGGTAAATATATGCAGGGCAATCAGAGAAGCAATACAAAACATTTTGTCTAGCCAAATAGGCAAAAACCCAAAAGTAGCACATAAACAAGAGTGCATCGATGTAAAACCTGGCCAGAAGAGCTACGAGAACTGGCATGCTTTTTGCCTGAGAATATTTGACCTGATGAGTGCTCTCTTTGTGACCGCCAACCAAGTAAATCAAATGAATTATACAATTCGTCGACAAAGGATGCTTCCATAGACTTTAGGTACAAACTGTGCTTCTCATCTGTCCAGTCTGTGGAAATTGAATGTCTGGCTGGAGAGTCCTGATTTACAAGAAACATAAAACCGTGAGGGACCCTTGTCGTGCATTTATCTACTAGAAGGATAGAGAATTTAAAGATGTAAGCGTAAACACATACACACGATATACGAATAGTACAGTAAAGAATCAACACACAGATATACGTGGTTCCCCAAAAACCAGGTATGTCCATGAGAGCAAGAGCAAGAGCAAGAGTTTCTTATTGATCACTGTAACAAGGTTTATATAGAGAGTATTTATATCCCACTCTATTCCTAACCCTAACCCTAACCCGAGTATATGGCGTGTGTTCCCAGTAAAGAATCCGCTCCGCTCCGCATCTGGCCCTCTTAGTAGAACTTCCTGGTATCTCTCCATATCTAACATATGAGCCATACCATATCTAACATATGAGCCATAACTTCTAACAAAAGACTAAACCAGTGACATGAGAATATATTTTTGTTTCTTAAGATGACAAAAATAGCGTGGCATTCAGGTATCATGAAGAAAGCAACCCGAATTATAAGCCCACACTTATTACCAGAACGTGAATAACCTAGAAACCCATGTCCATTAGTATTGCTGCGAATTCCACCCAACGTACACACACACACAATTGCACGAAGAATAAATCAAGCAAGAACACAAAGAAGATTTTAAAGTCAATAGTAATTAGGTAGATCCACGGCGCACACTTGTTTCCACTATGCATCGAAAGAAGGAAGAGTGCAGATTACATCGGCAATTGCATATGAAGTGAATTTATATCCTAGGATTTACACAACCAAAACTGATCAGGCTTCACAAGAATCACAACCCCAATAAGTATCCCCCAAATTCAAGAGGTAGCCACTAGCCTAGGTCCCGCTTTCCCTTTTCATTAGGCAAGACAGTCAAAGCAATTCATTCTCGAATCCGTTGGATGAAAATGGAGTTCAAGCCAATAGCATGATCAGTTGAGATAACATAGTTAGCTTCATTTAGGACTCCCCGGAGAGAGAAAGAGAGTTCCCTACACACTTTGTTGATATGCAATCTTCAATCGGGATGAGGTAGAGACCGTAGAGTGGTGGAAAAAATTGTAGATGTGGGATTTTAATGAACATTCTCAAACAAACACCAAACACATCAAAAGTTGTGACCTTCAACCTGCTCTGATATCAGTTTCTAGCTGTATGTATGGGCTTTGCATAACTGTATCTAAAGTTATCCTTCCCCAGTGATTCTTCTTCCCCCAACCACTTTTAGGGTCATGTTCTCCAGCATCAAGTTCCTACACCTCAAACTTCTTTTCCTAAATATCCCTCATAGAGACAACAACTCTTTCCTATAATAGCAAAAAAAAAAAAACTTCGATCTACCCGACGAATCAACCGACCATAAAAACGGTTCGGTCGGCCAGGCGAGTTTACATACATTTCCTCAATGAGCATGGAAAAATCCTTTACCCAACGTTAATATCATAGTCTAGGCGGATACCCTTTTGACAAACCCTATGCTTTCCAGTTTCATAACCCAAACCATCTTTAGGTACTTTCCCTTTTCCCTTTCCTTTTCCATCCCCTCTAATCGAGGATCGGTACATAGCGTAAAAAGGCTAATGAGCGACTAAACAAGACGGTCTTCGTTTCCTACAAATAACGATTCTTCCCATTTTCCTGACGCAAACAAAATTTTAGCTTCTTTCATTTCTTTTCCTTTCCTAAAATAACAAAATCCAAGATCCAAACATATCCGTAAATCAACTAAAAACAAAAAAAAAATACCAGACACAAAAAATTATCCGCTTGAATCCCACAAAACATGTTCATCTTCATACATAAAACCGCACAAGATTTGTAAACATGTGGATGAACATGTACCTGACTCGAAGGCTGTGGGATTTCAACAGAATCGGCTGAAGCGCTTCCATATTCCATAGCTGCTTACGTTATCGATCGAACACTTTCTCTGTCTCTCTCGAAAAATCTAGAATTCGATTCCGTTGGCGTTTGATTGGGATTTCTGGAGTTCTAGAGAGAGAGGGGAGGGAGATATAAATGGGAGGTGCCAGATGTTATCGCTTTTACAAGTGTCGTGGGCCCATTAGGGCGCCACGTCGACTGACATCGATGATGAGAGGGTAGATATTTTGGTGGAAAAAAATATCAATCTTCTTCGGACTGCCGAAAAATATCTTCCTTGTCTTCCGTCCACGTCATCAGCGAAACTTTCTTCTTTCTTCACCCTTTTTTTTTTTGACCGCTTCAATGGATATAGATGCTCCATTTGTGTATTGCGTAAAGACCGCCTCGGAGATTCACTTTTTGGGTCTCACATGAACGATCCGATCCGTTCATTCACAATAGATTGAAATTTCAAGGCCGCCCGCCCTCCGAGATCACCTCAGTTGCACGTTCATAAGTGATTCATCCAAAATCACCTCATTTCATTCATCTTAAAATTGAATGAAACGAGGTGAATTGGGATGAATCACTTACGGACGTCTGATTGAGGTGATCTTGTAAGGGACCATTCAGAATTTCAATCTAAGATAAATGAATGGCTCGGATCATTTGTGCGGGACCCAAAAGTGGGGCCCCGAGGCCATCTGTATACAATGCACAGATGGGGGATCAGTACCTCTTGTTTTTCTGTTTATTTATTTATTTATTTATCAGTTTAGGTGTTCGGACCAGCTTCCGTACACCTCTACTTATCTCTTACTTGGTCCGGTCAAAAATAGGTGATCTACGTTAAGAGTCTAAGATTAGAACAAGTTTTCAGTGCTGAGCAGGTACCATGTGGTACTTGTGCGTGCGATTCGGCAATCCATTTCAATTTTGGACAGTCCAAATTATGGAGAGAGAGAGAAAGGGGATAGAGGGAGGGACATAGAGGGTTTCGATATAGGACGTCTAATACATTTTTTGACGGTCTGGATGCTATATTCGGGTACAATGTACACTCAGCCACCTAGTACCCACTTGGTATAAAAAAAATTCCTAAGATTGAGTGATTCACAAGACATTATCTGTTCCAATAATCGAACGATGGTCAATTATGTAGAAAGCAAACCTGCCAACCAACCAGGTTTAACCTTTGGGCTCACGACTCCAAAACAAGCGACATGCGGTTTCTATACTTGGGAAGTTTTGCTTTGCTGTGCTATTGGCTGTGGCGATATCGTGAGAGATCGTGGATGAGATTGAGACGACAAGTAGGATTTTTTTTTTTAGAGTAATGTATAATGTATTTATAATGTCAAAAAGAGAGCATAAAGTCAAGTATTTATAAATGTCAAAATATAATTATATCCGATAAAACTATGGATACAAATCGTGTGAGTAAATATTGGCCGGGTAGAGATGTTGTGTGCATGGATCAACTCCAGAGATCTACACAAATGATCTGACACGTTTTTAATTTCAAAATGATTTTTGGGAGTGAGCGCATAAACAATTAGCTCAATCAAATAACTGTAATAGTAAATCTAATTGTCTAACTTTTTCTCAAAATTTATTTAGAATCCAGGATCCTATGAATGAAAAATTAAAAGATTTGTTTTCATACTCTCACTTGTCTAATTGAGTTAATTTTTTTAAATAAGACTTGAAAACTATTTTTAAATTAATGAACAAGAGATCCTTTCAAAAAAAAATTGAATGAACGACTTGGATCATTCGTGTGGATCCCTCGAGTGGGTCCCACAAACCCATCTATGCATAATCTGTGCCCAATGCAGCCCAAATCATATGTACTCGTAGACGTGTTGTAATTATATACTACACCGGTTTGGTGTCATTTCGATAAAATCTCAAATTCCAATCGGATAATTCATGTCAATTTTTTGTTGGAGCTGTGCTATGTGCACAGCAAGCTGTGCACAGCAGCTGTGCACAACAGCCCTTTTCTCCAGCCTCGGGTCGCACAAAGATGATCGGAGCCGCTCATTTTGTTCAAAATATGTCGTTTAAGGTCTCTGTAAAAAATGAGCTTCGTTCGATATCGATAGAGGCGTTAACAAAACACCAAAAATCACTTCATAATTTAGCCTAAAAAAGAGCAATATCAATTTCCCTCAAAAACAGAAAGACCGAAAAAAGAAAAGAAAAAAGAAAACCAAGAGTCATAGTCATCGCGATAGGAAGATTAACTGAAAGGGGTTTCATGATAGGATATTTTTCGATATTTTTCCTGTAGGAAGCATCCATAGAGGTTGTGTTATTGTAAATGACAAAATTCCATATGTGTCAAAGTCTTAATCAAGCCCCAGGATATTATCAACATCAACATTGGAGGAAGAAATTTTGTGGTAGAATGTTCTAATCTGTTCACTGTTACTTTTGCCCCACAGAAAAATTATTATTTGTTGGTAGGGCTACAAACGAACCGAGCTACTCACGAGCAACTCGTGGCTCAGTTAGATAAGTAATCGAGTCGAGCTTGAGCTCGATTTTTAGGCTCATTTAATTAACGAACTTGCTAAAACTTATTAAGTAAATTACTCTGACTCAGCTCGTTAAGAGTTACATCCCAACTGTCAAAAGCTGTCCAATTCAAATTGCTAACATGCTAAGACTACAACTCCTCTCCTACTAGGCGAAATGGCCCTCCCCCTAGGTACAGGAATTGACCTGCTATTTGCTAACAGCCTTTATATATGCAACTCCTTCTCTTCTGAAAGAACTTACTTTTGACCGAACCGAGCTTGAACTCGATTTTTCGGCGCAATTACTTAACGAACTGAGCTCGAAGACTATAAGCTCGGTTCATTTACATCCCTACTTGAGCTCGAACACTACAAAACTCGGCTCATTTGCATTCCTACTTGTTGGGCCTCCTTCACCACTAAGTGTTCAACTTCCACACAAATGTATGATGGAGCTAAATTTTTGTGGGGGCTCTCGGAAAAATGTTTTAAAAATAATGAACAGTTCGAATTACTCGTGTACGACCTAAAAATTAGTCCTCGATCATCGTCTATACATTTTCTGTGCTAATGCCTCTGTACCCATAGCATCTCCCAAAGAAAATCGACCGACCATCACGATTTGACCTTTGGGCTCATATGCGAAACTTTCAAAACGAGCGACATGCGGTTTCTATGTTTAGAAAGTTTTGCTTTGTCATGTTATTGGCTGTGGCAATATCATGGATGAGATTGAAGGGGTGTTTGGGAGCCTCATTTTCAGTCTTTCATTTTTAATTTTTTGGCTTTTTGACTTTTTAGATTATGGTTAGAATATATTTTGAAGTTGGTAGGAGTGTTTGGAAGAAATGTACAGAATGCATTTTGCAACAGGAAATAGTGTTTGGGAGAATAATGTGAAAATGAATTATGAATTGATTGTTTACTATTTTGCCCTTGTTTCTTTATTATGGTATTAAAAATGTTATGAATATAATTTTTTTGTGATTTTTTTAAAGTCGAAATATTTTTGTAAGCCTTTTCCATCAATTTTGACTAATGTTTTTTTTTTTTTTTTGTTGAAAGATATTCTTTTCTCTTCTTATTTATTGGTAATTGAAAGTCTATTGCACATCAATATTTTTTGTATTTAATTAAAATTATGTAAAAGGAAAGAAATTGCCAAAAAAGAAAAAGAGTTGGTCCAAAAAGATGTTGATCGAACAATAATAAACATTGCACAAATCAAAGGCCTTAAATTTAGTAGAGCTAATCCAAGCCATAGACTGGAAATTAGAACACTGGATATATATGAGCGGAATTCGACATTGGCGCAACTCTTGACAACAGTCAACAGAGATCAACCATGGATGGTATGTGAACCTACATCCACTAGAATTTCTATTCGCTACATAAGTTTTTTTTTCTTGGAACACTAATCAAGGACGAACAAGGCCATTATTCTGAACAGTCAATGAGGTAAAGATCAGAATGATTTTCGAGGAAGAACAGATCAGTGGCGACGAGAACTGGTGTAGATCTCTCTCTCTCTCGCTCTGTTGTGGTGAAAGAAAACAGAAAATTGGAAGACGAAGAAGATAACAATCAGAAAAGGTGAAGAGAGAGAGGGTAAAATGGTCTAAACTTTTGTAGTGAAAAAAGGAGAAGTAGAAGTAAAAATGAAAAACTCCTCAGGAGCTCATTTTGGCTTCTGTTCTCAATTGTGAAATTGTGAGAATGAGTTTTGCCAAAATGCATGGGTTTTGGGTTTTGCGACCAAACACTCAAAAAAAAAAAAAAAAGAGAAGTTGAAAATGGAATAAGTGGTCGCCCAAACAGGCTCTGAGAGGACAACTAGGATTTTTTTTTTCCTTCAAATTAATGTGAGTATAATGTATTTGTTGGTTTATAATGTCAGAGAACGTATAATGTCAAGTATTTATAATGGTTAAAACATAATTATATCCGATAAAACTATGGGTACAAATCGTTTGAGTAAATAATGTGCATGTGTGCATGGCCGACTCCAGAGCTCTACACAAATGATTTGAGACGTTTTTAATTTTAAAACAATTTTTGGAGAAAGCGTATAACAATTAGCTCAATTAACTGGTTTATCCAATTGTGTAACTTTTTCTCAAAATTTATTTAGATTCCAGGATCCTATGAATAAAAAATTAAAAGAGTTCTTCACAAAAAAAATAAACCTTGAAAACTATATTTAAATTAATAAACAAGTTCTTTTAAAAAAAAATTCAATAAACGACTTGGATCATTCGTGTGGATCCCTCGAGTATGCATAATCTGTGCACAAATGATATATACTCATAGACCTGTTCTAATTATATTACTACACTATTTTAGTGTCATTTTTATAAAATCTCAATTTCCCATTTAGTATGGTATAGTCTTTCCAATGCCTCCTTCCTTGCCACCAACGTACGCTAGGAGAGTAAGCAAAGCTACCTTGCTTGTATTCTAGAAACGGTAGCTTTGGATAACTCCTGTCATTTTTTTGGTGTAGAGCTGTTAGTTTAAACAATGTAAAAGATTTTACAATACTAAAGCCTGTTCTACAGAATTAACTTATTTTCAAATCGATTTATTGCGTTTTACGAGACAGATCATTCTCTAATAATAAATCAACTTAAAAAATCAACCTAAGCCAGTTCCTTAACTGCTAAATTTAATACTCAATATAGCTTCATCACTTTTTATAGCAAATTGGAATAACAAATGGATTACCAATTATGAGTAGGGCTGCAAACGAGCTGAGCCGAGCCGAGCCAAGTTTTACTGTATTTAAGTTTGTTTATTAAGTTTTTAACAAGATCAAGCTCTCAGTGAAAACTTAACGAGCCGAGCTCGAATCGAATTGGCCTATGCTTGACTCAATGCTCGAACTTGTTCACGAGCTTTAATGAGATAGATAATTCTATCACAATACATCAACTCAAAAAGTCGACTAAGCCAGTTGCTAACTTAATTGCTAAATTTGATACTCAGGTTATATATATATGCAAATTTGTTCACCCTCACTTTACCATCGGCGAGGGTGTACTCATTTTGTATCTTAATTAGATGATCAAAATCATCATTATGTCCAAATTCACTTGTTGGGAGGTCATGCAAAAATTTAGCCCAATCAGATATAGGCAATTATTTCATCAAGAGCTTACCGATATTGGATTAAACTCAATTTTCGCATGGGCTTCCAAAAAATGAATCTAGCAAAAATGAACGGTTTTGATTTTTGATGTGAGCCATAGAATGAGCACCCTCGCGAGGATGAAGAAATTTGTTTCTCCTTTTTATAACGATCTGGAATTTCAGTTGAATTTGCTATTAGGGTTGGTGCATGCACCCATGCTGAAAATCAGCTATGAAGTTCTTCTCCACATGTCCAGAATCATTTCAGTACCAGAGGAATCTTCTTCGGACGTACTGCCGAAAATATCTTCCTTGTCTACCGTCCTCATCACTTTGCCAAACTTTCAAAACCAGCATCGTGCCATGTTTTACTTGTAAACCAAAACAGCATCGTGCAGTTTTCTATATTAGGATGACGTTTTGTTGTTTTATTATCTTTGGCGATGGGATAGAGTCACAGGGCCGGCTCAGGGGTAAGCCCCGCAAGCCCCCGGGCTTGGGCAACCCCCTCCGGCTGGGGCAAAAAAAAAAAGAAGAAAATTATGAAAGTTAGATATAAATTAAAAATAGCTTCCCCGTAGAGCACAAAGCTGGAGCTTGGTACGGTGGCAATGGGATGATGCCCTCTTGCATGTGAATGTAGGTTCGACTCCCCACGCCCGCTCCTCCACCTTAATTTTTTGACTTTGGCTTTTTTTTCCCTTTATTTCTCCATTTTTAATAGTTTTGGCTCTTTTGGTTTTTCTTTCGGTTTCTAAATTACTTTCGTTAGAAATTTGCATTTAACAAGTGTACCATTAAATTTTGATTAATAAAAAATTTATCAGCATGGTGGGATTTCAAAAAAAATAAAATAATCGACCCGGGTTTATTATTATTTTTCACACATGTTCAACTATGAAGCAAACATTTTTTATTGTTTTTTTTAAAGAACTCTTACAATCATATCTTTTTAAGTTTATCTAAGTTCAAATTGATAAAAAATTTACTTTCGTTCTAGGCTTGTCAATGGACCGGAATGGATCCAAATCTGATCCAGATTAAAAAAAAATGCACGGAAAAGTTGGTTTCTTCTTCTTCTTTTTTGTACTTCGGAAATGCAAAGTTTGGTTTCTTTTAATTGGAATCATAAAACACTATAATTGTGGTTACATTTTGATATAATTCAAGTTACATGGGCAATGTAACCATGATTTTTTTTTAATTTTTAACTTTTATATATTTTTATTTTGTATGACTATATTAAGTGGGCAACCAAGCCTGCGGTCGGGCTTGGGCAACCTAAACATCGGGGCCAGCCCTGGATAGAGATGACGATTGAGACTTGGAGCTGAGTGTATCCGTAGGTGTCAAAATAGAGATAAACTTATTTACAGAGTTCGTGCAAACCCGTTTGCACCGATGCAATCTGGACCGCACAACTCAAACATTTAACCAAAACCCAACAACCTAGCTTCAAACTCGGCGATTTTGAAGACTGCTACAAGGAACTATCGGAGATACTCTTAGTTAAGCGTATTAAATTTAATTTAATTCATTATTAAGTAGTATAAATGAATGATGTGACAGATTTGACAAAGTTGTTTTGATACTTTTAAGAGTTTTCCTCCTCTTTTCGTTTCGGATAGTACGTAGTTATGCTCCCCACTTTGCCATAAAATTTTCCAAATTTTTAATTTGACAATTCAAATGGCTCATTATTGAACTTGTTCTCACGTTTGATGCTCCAATGCTAAGGCAGCACGGAGTTTATTCTATAACCATTAGATTTAATCAGAATCGTTCATTCAAATGGACTTGTCAAGAGTCAGTAATCATGTAAATAAAGTTTTTGATGTCTAATTAAATTAATTTTTTTATTGTCCGACCAACACAATGAATTCTTTGTATGTGTTACATTCTTGATTTTGTACATCAAGCTTATTAATTTTGTCCGCGATAAATTGGGTAATCCTTATTAATAAATTAATTCTTTTTATTTGTTAACATTCTTGATTTTGTACATCAAACTTATTAATAAATTAAACTAACATGTGCTTAGAAGTGAACAATTTCTATCGTTGACACCAATTTTATGGTAAGAACGTGCTAGAACCACAAACACTTTGTACGCTTGTACGCAACTGTGAGCGATTCTATCATTTTTCATGGTAGACGCAAAAGACCAACACCACAAACAAGCTATCATTTGAGTGAGTTTGATAGCTTGATCCAAGGTGCATGCATTTCAAATAAGAAATTAATTGAACTCAGGGAAAAAGTCAATGAAAGAAGTCGAATATTGAAGTCCCTTTCTACTTCATAAGCTATCGTTGGAGCTGATCGAAGTATTAATCCATCACTTCATTCATGTGAGAAATAATTTAATATAAATAATAAATCACTTTTCAAAACAGATATTTTTAAAAAGAGATAAAATAGTACTACGAATTTCGTGAGGTTGATAATGCAGTTTGCGCAAGTCCTCGAGGAGAAACAAACCCTACGAAGATTTTTTTTAGAGGTTGTCTTCTTTACGGAGCTTCTTGAAAATGGGAGTTTATAGAAACTCCTTTTGGAGGCTCCACCGGCATCTCATCACTATGGTCCGAACCGGACCAACTGGTCACCTTGAAGGGTCCGCAGAGTAATGTGCATTTGCAAAAAATCAAATTGACCCGTCATCAATAGGTATGTCAAAAATTGAATTTTGGTGTCAAAAAAACAAGAGTCTGGAGTGTCAGTGGGGCCCCTTCTGGGGGCTTCCGTGAACTCCCTTTTAGGAAGCTCGATAACAAAGAAAAAGTCTTTTTTTTTAGGGAAATGCTAACGGGTGCCATAGTGCACCTGTTAAGAGTACAAATAAATACACTTTAAAAGTATATTTGTATTTTAAAGTACATCTTTAAGTATACTTCAACATACAAATGTACTTTTAAAGTGCACTTTTTGTACAAATAAGACCCACAAAAGTGTACTTTTTGTACCTTTAACGGGTGCACTATGGCACCCGCGGTCAACAAAATGCCTGTGTAGCATTCTAAATATCTTGTAGCATTTGCTGGAAACGACAGGAGTTCTTTCTTTTCTACAATGAATTTAAATCTACTCCGATCTATGCTACCTATATATATACTGGACCTTCAACCTGCAGGCATTCGATCCTTCTGTTGGAAAATATGTTTACTTTTGTGATAAAATCGAAAAATACGAATGCAATAAAATCGGAATGAAAAACCTGGAAATCAATGAAACGAAATGATGATCAAGGCGAGTGTTTAACACTCTATACTTAAGACAGATTCGCCCCCGCTACGGTGCTTACGGTTTGCATGGACGTCTATCTCCCAGCACTACTTGATCTTCACCGAACGGAAGTAGCACTCCAATCTATTCGGTAGGCGAACCAAACTTGTGTTTGTACTCTCTCCAATGAAAAGACTCTCAATGAAAGTGTAGAAAAATTAACCACCTTAAAATGAATGAAAGATGCTATATATATAGGCAAACTAGTGACTCTACGAATAGTCACCAGGGTGAAAAGACACATCTGTTCACGAAAGGACGTGTCCGTCCACAGCGAATAGGTGCTAATGAAAAGATGCAACTCCAAATCAATCAATTTTCATTCACACTTAAATTAAAATATTATAAACAAAATATTTTTTCCAACAATCCCCCACATGAATGAAATTGACTTAATAACCAATGCAAAAACAATGCAAATGAGAGAGAGTACATGTGGAAATTTCCTGCATGGGGTTAGGTAGCTTTTGGCTTTGAACCTCGCCTTGTGAATAACTATCGGACTTACTAGCTAACCAGTGAACGCGATGTCTTGAACTGTTCAGCCGTTTGTGTAAGCCAAGACAATAGTCAACACACAGAATCTTTCCGAACACAGTTGGTTCTTACGGTTGTGCCCATTTTGGCCCTGGAACACATAACTGGTTTCAGAGAGTGTTTTTTAAAGAATTCAGCCTTAAAATTCTCATAGAAGCGGCCCACTTCACACTCACATAGGTGATCTCTTATTAAGAGTATCCTGCAATATACCCCACTTGGATTTACCAAGGTATAAGAATCATTAAAAGTTAAAACTTAACCTAAATCGCTGCAGGCATCACTGTTTCACCATAGGAATGAGCTGGAGAGATATATCTCCTCAGTGATACTTCTAAGTCTCATATAACTCGGTTGTCCCGTTGAACCTAGATCTTGGGATCTCCAATCAGCTAGGTTGGGTTGCCGTTATAGAGACTTTTAATTGGTAGGCTTTAAACCCATTCCCCTCAATGATCACTTGTTCTCTGGTCAAAACCACTTGGTAACGGATCCGTTTTTCATTATTGACCTTCAATGGTGCTAATTTCAATTGAGAACAAAGTGTTGTATGGTATTGTGTTTGCAATAATCACGTCAGAACTTACCATACTATCCCATGCCTTGCTAACTTTGAGTGTCAAATTTATGAACACCAATCAAAGAATAATCTGCAAATTTTTGGCACAAAATTAATTAAATTACTCGTATAAGTAATTTTTCAAAAAACCACGTATGAGTTACTTGCAAGAACTGAGTTATTTGCAAAAAAGTACCACTTCCCCCACAATTATGTGATAATCTAGAATATTCACATAATCACCTATAGTTTGACATGATTGTTTTAAGTCCGGACAGGTATCAATGTCACAACTATTAACTCATACTTCTATTTTACTCAAAAATACTTGTGACCACCAAAAAATGTCACTACATTTATTTCGTTAACTCATTCTTTAGCGAAAACAAATATTTAACGGTGCATCTCAACAATATTGAGACTTACCGTTCTTCGTGGTCCTCTATGCCTTTCCAACTACCGATGACTATCGTATTATAAATCTTGGCCCAAAATTGAACCACAATGGAACATCCTCTAAGAAATGGCTTAGCCACTCCACTTACTAGCTTTTGTCTAACGCAATGAGTTGATCAGGCTCCATTGTAAACATTGCTATACACGTGTGAGGATTTCCAAATCACTGTTGCACTCCAATTGTAAACTTAAATCCACCCTTGAATTCTAAAAAAAAATTTAAATTGGATACTCATATCGCAATACTTTATTATTCAAGTATAGTTGACCAGTTCCAAGTGCAACAAACCATTTAACTCTGTGGAAATTAATGTTGCTTCCCCCACAATTCTGAAATCAATTCAGAATTTATCAAAATAATTTTCACAATTCATCTCTTGTGTTTCAAGACACACTTGCAAGAAACAACCCCCACATCGAGTAATTTACCCCAAATTGAGTAACTTTTTACTCAATTTTCCACGGTTTTCCTCAAAAAATGGCCACGATTTTATGTTAAATGCAACAAGCATTCTAGGTACTTTCTTAAATTCATTGGATATTCTCCAAAACATAAAATCGATTACACTATATTACAAACAAATATCGTGTGGGGTGTAGTTGCTTGATAACTACAAGACATCCTAGAAACTAAAATGTTTTAACTCGTAGTTTTCATGCCAAGTAGAACATAGCAACCACATCTATTGAGTCTAGCAAAACTCAATTTCAAATAATTCGAAACATGAATTACTTGTTTAAAGATTCTAATTAATTTGGCCCAAGTAACTTTTTGAAAAGTTATAGGATTTGTGACTTATTCATCAAAAGTTACACCACTTCACCAATGGTTACACCTTTTCATCTACATCTCTTTATTAAGCAATGGTCACATCACTTAGTTTAAACCAAATGGTTACATCTCTTAGTTTTTCAACCAATCGGTTACATCTCTTGATGTAAACTCAAAAGTCATATCTCTAATTTTGAACTTAAGGGTCACATCTCTTGATGGAAATCCAAAGGTGACGCCTTTTGATTTAACCATAATGGTTACACCCCTTTAGTCACACATTTTGGTGTAATCTCAACAGTCACACCTTTTTGGTTTAACCCCAAGGGTCACATATATTCACATATGAAACATAAATGGTGACATTTTAAAAGTCACACCTACTGAAACCCCTCTATTCATGGCCGAAAATCCAAAAATAGAATTATATATAATATCTCTAACTGTTAATTAGTGTCTTGACACTAATTAACCAATAACCAACAATACAAACATGCCAGCAAGGAAAACAAATTCACAGAATGGTCATGCAAGCCATTGGTTCTCCATTACTGTTAGAGAACCGTGCCTACGGTTTCCATTAAGTCACTACCTTTCGTTAAATCTCATCGGCTATAGGCATGCAACCAAAAGTGGCTTTGGATTTTAAACATACATAATGATCTCTTTGCATACATTCAAAACGAATTGTCACAATAACAATCATTCCAACATCAGTATATCCTAATATGCATATGCTCTGAAAAATTTGTTTTGTAAAAAATGACAATACTGATTCTCATACATGGAGATGAACATGACTATTGGCTGAAAGACGCAACTGTCAAAAGAACGGTGCCTGGCCGAAAGGCCATCACTTAAACCCGAAGAGGTATATATATGCATCACGCTGATTTATAAACTACCAAAACAAAGGGGTGCACTTGTTGGTTTCTAAACCACTCACCCAAGGTTCATATACAAAGCCTTCTACAGGAATTTAATCAAGTAATCGTCCTAAGGATAAGCCTCTGAACCTACAATTCCATACCAAGTCTGGCTCAGTTCAGTGCAACGGTGTGAACAACAAATCAAACTTTTGCATCCACTCAAAATTTATTAATTTATCCAATGCAGGACAAACAAATTACAACCATTTCAAAAAGTTTATTTCGGACTGATATGAAACTAAGCAGAATGTTCAAATTGAATTTGATCGTATTTGCTTCAACACGACATAAAACAAAAATGGAAACCGGCCCACTGTATAAACAATGATACACAGATATTGAAAAAACCACGAAATAGTTGGTCCTTTTTTTCCGAAACCCGATAACAAGCAGTTTCTAAAAATCCATTTAAAGCAAAAGTACAAAAGCCATTCTAGTATAAGACAACAAATTTTAGAGAGAGTTCAACGAACCTGTGTCTTTAACTCAATTCATATATATTAACAAATTATGTATTCATATCCATTCACTAAAGGTTTTGCCTTTTGGAAGGTCGCACCTCTTCCTTGTAGGAAACAACTGTTATAACGAAAAGATGCCCAAGCACTATTTCAAAACATCAATTGATCAACAAACCCAACCTCACAGCCTTTGTATCAAAACTTCAATTTTTTCCTTCATGCAAAACAGTAATTGTATACTTAAAAAGAGTACTAGCCGACATATGCAAACCTCAAAATAAAATGTTACGGCAGTAAGAATAGGAACCGTAATCCAATCGTATGAGTCACATATGCAAACACAAAAAGGCAAACAAGAATGGTAATTAAGCAGAAGTGAGAAACTAAAACACTCTCTGAAATTTTATTGTCCAGAAACATGCATAGTGATGTGGCGATTCAAAAAAAAAGGAAGACAACTTTTCAAATTCCACTAGCACTAGTTAGAACTGAGAAGAACTGGTTCAAGTTTCGACAAGGGACACTGCCAATTATGAGACTCATGCCCATCATGAGAATTATCATCTTATTCATACTAAAGAATAACAACAGTTTTGATCAATATATCCGTGACAATGATGTCACCTACATGAATCCTTAAAAACATGGAAGAAACTTTTCAAGGCATCATATTTTGGAAAGCAAACAATCAATATTCAACATAGTAAGCACAGATGCCGTAACATGAATAAAAAACAAATATGCCAATTCATGTATGAACAGTATTTCCGAATATGTGCATCCTGTTTTCCAGTTTCTTCTTCGTACACGAATAACTCAGTAATCTCAAAATCACAAAATGTAAACATGAAGTCTGTCTTAAGATTGTTGGAAAATATGTTTACTTTTGTGATAAAATCGAAAAATACGAATGCAATAAAATCGGAATGAAAAACCTGGAAATCAATGAAACGAAATGATGATCAAGGCGAGTGTTTAACACTCTGTACTTAAGACAGATTCGCCCCCGCTACGGTGCTTACGGTTTGCATGGACGTCTATCTCCCAGCACTACTTGATCTTCACCGAACGGAAGTAGCACTCCAATCTATTCGGTAGGCGAACCAAACTTGTGTTTGTACTCTCTCCAATGAAAAGACTCTCAATGAAAGTGTAGAAAAATTAACCACCTTAAAATGAATGAAAGATGCTATATATATAGGCAAACTAGTGACTCTACGAATAGTCACCAGGGTGAAGAGACACATCTGTTCACGAAAGGACGTGTCCGTCCACAGCGAATAGGTGCTAATGAAAAGATGCAACTCCAAATCAATCAATTTTTCATTCACACTTAAATTAAAATATTATAAACAAAATATTTTTTCCAACACCTTCCTAGTAAAACGCGCCGCAAATGATCGGTATATATGGATATCCTTTTAAGAAACATAAACCATTGAAAGGATAAGAAAATCCAAAGCTAGTCTAAGCAAAGGGGATGAGAGAAAGGACTTCCCTTGTCCCATTCCTTGCAGGGATAGTTTTGAAGTCATCATATTTAGTAAAGCCGAAGTCAACGAGGGTACTATCGCAACTCATGAGTTAGTATAGTTATCATTCTTTTCTCACAGTAACACAATATTAATCAATAGTGAATGAATTCAAATATTTGAAATATTTAGCAAAGACTCTGAGTAAATAAGAATAGCAAATTAGCCCGTGATGCATTCACCGACAAAACCCCTGTAGTAATGCCGTCGTTCAATTTCAACCTAGTGTGCGATAGCTAGATACGGAGGGAATAGAATAATGGGACTACAGGAATCTATTTGCCGCGTAAGATATGATGATGTTTTACAAAAAAAAAAAATTGTAATCACTTCAAATTCTGAACGCGCTAATCACTTGGTCATGAACAAAAGTTCGTGTTACCAACCAATGAAAATAGATGAACTACATAAGGTTATATCAACACTAGTTATAAAAACATGAGCAAGCAAGTTGTGGCTAGCTCATGCGGTAAAATTCTTGGATATCCCACACTGCATCCCGAGATCGTGTCTCATGCCTCCCTTTCCATGTCCTCCCTCCGTCCCAATTTTATAGTCTCTTTTGAGAGTTCGTGCCACTTTTCAAAGTATTATATCTTATAATCTACAACGTTTTAGGTAATTTCGAAAACTTTGTTTATTAGATTAAATTAAGATCTATCAAACAAGATTCATATTGCATATAAAATGTATTACCGATTGAAAGATATAATCGATTTTTTATTTGGTTAGGATGGAACGAGGGACTATAAAATTGGAACGGAGGGAGTAATTGATTAAAAATGATGAACGACAAAAAAAAAAAAAAAAACCGAGCAATATCAATTTCCCTCAAAAGCAGAAAGACCGAAAAAAGAAAACCTAGAGTCATAGTCATCGCGATAGGAAGGTTACAGAAATGCTACACACACAGCAGCTGTGCACAGCAGCCCATTTCTCTGGCCTCGGGTCGTAGAAAGATGATCGGAGCCGCTCATTTTGTTCAAAATATGTCGTTTAAGGTCTCCGTAAAAAATGAGCTTCGTTCGATATCGTTAGAGGCGTTAACAAAACACCAAAAATCACTTAAAAATTTAGGAGGCCGGAGAAACAGGCTGCTGTGCACAGCTTGCTGTGCACGTAGCACTCCTCGGAAGGTTAACTGAAAGGGATTAATAATGATAGGATATTTTCCTGTAGGAAGCATCCAGAGAGGTTGTGTCATTGTAAATGACAAAATTCCAGGTGTCAAAGTCTTAATCATGCCCTAGGATATTATCAGCATCATAAATTGGAGGAAGAAATTTTCTGCTGGTAGGAAAAACCTATGGGTACACCATTTTGATGTACACCAATTGTACACTACCTTTGTGTAGGGTTGGCAAAATGCCCCGCCCCGCCCCGCCCCGCCCCGATTAGGGCGGGTTTTTTATAAACTTTTCAGGTACCGGGGCGGGTAAGGGGGGAAATTAGAAACACCCGGCCGGGTTCGGGTCGGGGTCGGGTTTATATTACCCCACCCCATTACCCGCCCCGAAATATATTTATATATAAAATTATACTTTTATTTTAATCTAATTATCATTATACTAAAGATATTATATATTTATCCTAATTTTATTATCATTCTACTAAAAAAACTTTCATTCTTACCTTAATATTTTAACCATTACACTAAAATATCACTTTATTTGTAGGTATTTGTTTTTATTTTGCTTTTAGATTAACAAATTTTTAAAATTTCTTATGAGGCGGGGCGGGGCGGGTAAACCCGTTCCCCGATCGGGGCGGGAACGGGGGTACCCAAAAAATACCCGGTCGGGGTCGGGTCCATGTAGTAATTTTCGGGTCGGGGTCGGGTATGCCAAAAACCCGCCCCGCCCCGCCCCATTGCCATCCCTACCTTTGTGGAACCTATTTCGGGTCCCGCACGAATAATCGAAGCCGCTCAATATTCTTAAAACGCCTTTTTAAGGGCCTCTGTAAAAAAAAAAACTGATTTTAACATCGGTAAGGCCTCGATTGATTTTGCGCCCAGTTTCCTATCAATAAATTAGGCGCAGAATCGATCGAGGTCTTACCGTTACTAAAATCAGTTGATTTTTTTCAGAGACCCTAAAAAAAGTTTTTTAAGAATATTGAGCGGTTCCGATTATTCGTGTGGGACCCGAAATGGGTCCTACAAAGATGGTGTACAATTGGTGTACACAAAAATGGTGTACATCTAGCAGGACTCTGTGTGGTAGAATGTTCTAATCTGTTCACAGTTCCTTTGCCCCACAAAGAAAAATTATTACTTGTTGGTAGGACTGCAAACGACCCGATCGAGCTGCTCACGAGCAGTTTGTGGCTTAGCTCGATAAGTGATCGAGGTGAGCTCGAGCTCGATTTTCAAGCTCATTTAATTAACGAGTTTGCTAAAGTTCGGGTCGGCTCGCAAAAGCTTGGAATCGATTGTATAAGAGGTTTATTAAATAAATTATTCTGACTCAGCTCGTTAAGAGCTCCATCCCAACTGTCAAAAGCCGTCCAATTCAAATTGCTAACATGCTAAGACTACTACTCCTACCAGGCGAAATGGCCCTCCCCCTAGGTAAAGGAATTGACTTGCTAACAGCCTTCATATATGCAATTCCTTCTCTTCCGAGAGAGCTTACTTTTGACCGAACCGAGCTTGAGCTCGATTTTTCAACGCATTTACTTAACGAGCTGAGCTCAAACACTACAAAGCTCGGCTCATTTGCATTCCTACTTGCTGGGCCTTCTTCACTGCATATTTTTGTGGACTTCACCACTAAGTGTACAACTTTCACACAAATGTATGATGGAGAAGACCCCTAAAGCATTACGTGACAATCCTCTTAGGGCATCCTTATTTGACCCCCGAGCCAAACCCCCAAAACACCCAATATCAGCCTCTTTATTCTCACTCCTCAAATCATTTTTGCTACAGTACCGCACCAAATTTGGTGCGGTACTGTTCACGCACCTCTTCTTTCTTTTTCTTTTTTTTCCCCGGGTTGCTTTTGTCTGGATGGCTGCACGTCAAAGGAGAGAGAGGGAGGGGAACAGTAGCCTTGGGGGGGTCATAACACACGTGGAGCATTGTGTGTGGGGGGAGCAATTATAATGGCGGGGTCCACTCCTTTGTTTTTGTACCGCAACATCTCCCCAGGTGGGGAAATTACCTTTTAGGGAGTTTTTTTTTTTTTTATATAGATTTGAAGGGAATAGTTTAATATAATAAAGTTAAAATAGAGAGACTGATTTTGTTAGTTTTTTTATAAAGTGACTTGCTAATTTATAAAAGGTGTTTTTGAAGTTAAATTTGGTATAAAAATTTTGGTGTTCCAGATAAGGATACTCTTAGAGCACTGAATAATCGCTCCAAACAAATTCTGTTCTTCTTTTTGAACTTTTTGAGGTTTTTTTTTTTTAAATTTTAATTAGGCATCCTGTACCAATATTACTATTTATGATTCCGTCTTATGAGATTTGAATCTTTATGATTTCATCTTGAAAATGGATAATCGGATTATTGTGCCATTACTAGTAGATATAATAAATCTTATAATTATCTGATCCCTTTATCATTGGATATTATCTAATCTCTTTATCATTGGGATTTTGTAATATATAGGAACGTCTATATATATATATATGATCAACTTCTAATGAGAGATCCCTCATTTTAAATAAAGTGAGGACCAAACAATTTTTTCACTTTCCGAACTGCATTTTGACGATCCGAACCGTTAGATGTTTTTAAAATGTGTTTTTGAGGTATATAGCGTTTTTAACAAAAACTGATCGGATGAAGCCCTTCCAGGTATTTTTTTTGGACGAATCCTTGCGGTGGTTCGGATCGTCGAAATTTAGTTGGGAAGCATGAGGTTCTCACTTTATTTAAAATGAGGGATCACTCATCAGAAGGTAATCCTATATATATATATATATATATATATATATATATATATATATGAACATATATATTTAACTTAGACATGATAAAGGAAAATTCCCTTTTTTCCAGCCTTGAATCAAGGAAAGGAATCTACTGAGAGTAATTTGAATCCCACCACTTCCCAAATCATTTCAATTTTTGAACCAAAAACTACTTCTACACACGGCTGATCTTCTCCTTCTCTCTCTCTCTCTCTCTCTCTCTCTCTCTCTCATATTACTTCCTTTTTTTCGATCAGCAAACTCAAGAAGAATTAAGGCGATGACCATGGGCATTTCTTGAAGACTTAGCATCCATTAACGCCATTATTTTACTAATCCAAATGACGAATAAAGCAATCCAAATCCAAAAGTAGGAGTAGATCCCCTATCGATCACTACTGATTTCACAACTGAATGGTCACAACTGGCGAGATGGCGAAACCCGCTACACTCGATAAATTCGCCGCTCGACAGATTAGATCACTCGGTGCACCGCCGCCGAACTCGAAATCGATTGATCCCGGCGGCGATTAATCCAAAAAAATATTAAGTGAATTTAACAAAGATTCACAAAAATTTGGCTGTACATTAGCACGTATGCATTACAGAATCAACATAAAATTTGTAAGTAGAGTTTTCGTGTGGATAGTAAATATTGCTCAAAAAATAACGAATACGCAGGACAAATTCGTCCGATGCACATGACCATGAATGGCATTGTGGGGCCATGTGCATGGACGGCTCCAGACACAATTTGTTCAAGATCACCCGTGTGTCCCTTGCACTGTTGCTCAAAATCGTATCAACTCGGGAGTTGACATTTTTATTTATGTTTTTTTTTTACATCTTTTCCAAGTTCACTCTTCTATTTATAGCTACTTCTTTGGATCTCAACCGCGAGTTCTAGTATAAGCTAGCAATGGTAAAAAAGCCAATTCAAAGGATGATACTCAAGTTCCATGCTTCTCATCACCCTCGACCAGCTCATTTTCTTCCAGGTTTATCTGGCCTGTGAAAGGAAGAGAACCCATCAAAAGAAATAAACGAAAAAGGAAATTAGCTATTAAAAGAAGAGCATTTGATTGCATCAAACTGTTTTGAATCTCGACAATTGAGGTTATAATTGTAAACATCAATTGTATCTATGAAAATTTCACCATACCAAACAAGGATGTTAGAGACGGCGTCTTTGAAAGACCGTTTGATCTTATCATGTCTGCACCTGCAAAGAAAATAGTGAATTTAGATCGGAAATGATCTTTTTGTAACTAGTTTTGATCTGAAAATATAGGGTCACGGCCATAATAGACAGGGAACAAGGACTTCATCAGTTCTAAGAGAACCACTTCCAAATGAAGCTAAACTATTTAAAAGAATTAAGGCCACGTATGTTGACATAACCGCGTTAAACTTTCATTAAGCATCTTATCAAAATAAATAAATAAAACCTTTCATTAAGCACTTGTTTATATTGACATATCTCAATTTTAGAGTTTAGTTACAGCAACTTTCGCACTTGTTCAAAATGTTCCATCGTAAATCATTCATATACAGAAAAATAAAACGCCAATGAGGCAAGCTTTGTATAGGAGGGAAGGATCACAGCATGCAGTGCCACTAAATAATTTCGGCAAACTATCAATCCTAGACTCAGTTCCTTGGGCTGTGGTAACTTGTAACAAAGTGTTTTCATTACGTCTGGATCCGCATTTTTTCACTTTTGGGACACAAATCAAGATGCTTCAACTAGGCAGAATTATATACCAGAGCTCAAGAATAAAGGAGTATCAATAACAGTACTTAACCAGCTCACCTGAAGTCCGACCTGCTTTTAGCATGTCCGAGTTCTTGAAAGTATACCCTATGAAATTAGCATCTTTTGATGTCAACATCTGCAACATTGGACATGCAAATCTTATTTTCAATGTGGAACATACAATACCAAGAAATAACTACAACAAAGAGTGACAGATGATATGCGATTGGTATGAAGTTGCTAAAGCACTAAGATAAATAGATTCAACATTAAGCTTCATCTGGCAGCTACAGAAATCCCATCTTTCCTGCTTGGGCCCTTGTTTTGGTTAGAGCAAAGAACCATCAACTTCCTTATTACCTCAACCAACATCTATGGCATACTCTTCTTCTATACTCCCAATCAAATTCAGGAACACATTACTCTTCTAGGAATCTAGCTTTCGTTTTGTAATGGAGATGAAGGAACCACTTCTTCTTCCCGGTCAGATTTCAAGAGGTAAGCACGACACTTTCCTTCTTTTTCTTTTTTTTGCTTTAGTGGAAAGAGATCTTTCTGCTTCACGGAAGAAGGGGGTTACTGAAAGTTGAAGCTCCTCTCAAATATATCTTAGCATAAAAAACCACACCCTCAATCAGAAGAGAGCTATTAATGTGGATTTCTCAACTTTTCCCTTCCAAAAACCAAAAACCAACCATGAATGCTAGATAATTCAAAGTCCAATTGCTTTCATTTTCCAAAGGAGCAGAATCTAACCCTGGCATTTGGGATCTCGACACAAAATGAAACCCAAAAGCCATCTTTCCTTGCAAAGTTGACATATGTGACTGTAAGCATAAAGAAGCACGATAAAAACCAGGGATGGCTTGGAAGGTTTCTAGTTTAAGTTTATGTACTACAATTGTCTTAGCACTTGTAGATTGCAATACATCATGCGCAAGCTGCATTACATGGTCAATTGATCCGAAAGAATTTGAAGTTAACAAGCACCAATTACCTTTCGCCAAGGTCCCACTCTAGGTATTGTGGAAGGTGCATCTTCTACCTATTAGGCAACAAAGGTTAATCTATGTAATATAATCACTCTGCCAAAATAAAAATAAAAAAGGAGAGGAGAAAGGAAAATTTGTAAATTCAGTAGTGACAATAGAAACTTCCAATCCAAGGTTTAAACTTTGAACAAAATTTCAAGGTTGAGATGGATGAGCGGTAAAGGCAAAATAATAAATGAAAAATGACTATATTTGTGGCATGTTTGCTCGGTGTCGTAGTGAAATGTGGGGTTAATGGTAAAAGAAATGGCTGAGATTTTTGTTCTATTTTGATAATTATCTATTTTGGGATGGGTATGACAGCGTGAGTGGTCTATATGGCAGGTTCTTCAGCTAACAGAACAATTTGCAGATTACTCGTGTTTTAAGTGATATGAAGGAAGAAGAAAGGCTAACAAAACATGGGCCAGATCACTGAAGAAGAAACATGACAAAATATGGGCAGGTTGGGTCCAGTTTTACATAATTTAGCAAAATGATGAGAAAACCCTGAAATAGATTTATTTAATAATCCATGTACTCACTTCAGGAAACTTCTCAAAATTTTGAGTGTCCAATTCTCCAACAACAGTAGGTTTGTAGGCAGCTTCCATTTCATACAGCATGTCCCACTGGATGCCTTTAAACCATGGATGTGCCTAGAGACACACATAAATAATACAAACAGATTGGCAAAAGCTCAACTTTTCAGCGACAAAACGAATTCATTGTTCATAAGTTTGGTACCTTTATTTCTTCCACTCCTCTGGTTCCTAACCTTGTGTCCACATCACATAACAAACGACAGATTAGATCCTTAGCCTCATTTGATAATTTTGGCTCCTCTGGAAATTTCAGGCATTTCTGCCACTTGGTTATCTGACACAAAAGCAAAAAAGGTAAAAATGACACATCCAGCAAAATGAAGGATACGCACAGACCAACTCATAGAAATTGAAATCAAGGTTTAGCATCTTTTGTGGATAACCTATTCTCCTTCCCGAAAGGAAAATGAGTGACTAATTTTCATTACTCTATTCAACAATACACGAAAACAGCTTCTGAAAGAAAATTTTAAAGGCATTTTTCTAGAATGCTCGTTGTGCAACGCCAATGCTCTAGATGCTGAATGAAAGAAGCATGGTAATGTGCACATAAATCAAAATGATTCTTGGGTCTGCCCTCTCTGATGCCTTTTGGCTTTGATTTGAGGGCATGATTCCGCAGCAAACGCGACGGTATAGGGGGATCACTGTTTCAGTGGTATTCTGTGAGCAGCCACTTTGTGCATTTATTGCCAAAGGTTAGGTCTGTCTCCAATCCATCTGTTTCAGTGGTATTCTGGGAGCAGCCACTTTGTGCATTTATTGCCAAAGGTTAGGTCTGTCTCCTATCCTTCCCCCGCCCATACCCCCAATTATTGGGGACTAAATGGGTTATGTTATTGTTGTTGTTGTTGTTGTTGTATTTTTCTAGAATGCTCGACCAAATGTATTTTCATGTCATTCTCGTGTTCCTTCCTGAAAACATGAAAAATTTCTCACATATAACGAGAATCAGCCACTAGTAACTACAAGGGATTAAGATACCTTGTGATATGTGATCCTTGGGTCATCTGAACAGAAGGGAGGATAGCCAACAAGCATCTCATACATGATTGCCCCCAACGACCACCAGTCACACTCCACTCCATATCCCTTTTTAAGCAAAACCTCCGGTGCCATATAATCGAGAGTCCCAACGGTAGAATATGCCTTGTAGAATCAACAATCACTCAGATCAGGATGAGGTGAAGAATAAATAAGAGAGAAAAAGAACGTTAAAAAGTACTAATTTACATCCTCCTGTATATGCAAAAAAGGGGTAGATGAAGAAAATACCAAGGCACGACGATTACGTTTCCACTGTTGTAATTGTTCTTTTGGCATCAACCAAGGAGGCCTCTCACCGGCTTCACTGTCATGCGTTGAATCCTCGTTCAGAAAACCATCATCTTCCAACAATATTGTCGAATATTTATTGTCTAGGGGCTTACACAAGCCAAAATCTGAGAGCTTCAAATGGCCATTCTTGTCCAGTATTAGGTTATCTGGTTTTATGTCCCTGAAAGCAGAGAAATTATGCATCACAACATTCCTTTGTCCACACATGATTTTAGCAGGTGTCTGCATAGCAAGTATAGTTGAAACTTCGTTGAGGTAACAGTACCACAATTGATAATGCATGAATGGAAGGAAAACCAGTAGGCTCTATACAATAGTGGACAGAGCATAGAGAAAAAAAGCTTCTGAATGATACAATTCAGGTGCCAGAAATGAGCAACTTTCAAACTGAGACTACAAGAAAAGGAAGGAAAAAAAAAAAAAAAAAAGGAAAAAATCTATTCATAACCTGCAAAAGTTGGAAGGAGCACCAAGAAACCATGGACAGACATCTTGATTGTTTTTATGCAATTCAATGCTTTATATGAAATATACACTCAAAGATGCAAATTTACTCCGTCAAGCAAAATAAAATGACTTTAGAAAGCCGAAATTTTGGGATAAATGCACCGGATGTTAGGGTTTGGAAACGAAGGCTGCGATGAGGAAAGAGTTGGTGACAAGATTCATAGGTAATAAAGTAATATAAGGCTACACACATGCATAGCCGTAATGTGTGCTCAACATGAACTGCAAATAATATCATGCATTACCAGCATACCTATGCACGTAGTTATGTTGGTGAATTGAGTGGATAGCTAAAATACTTTCTGCCATATAAAAGCGTGCAACATCTTCAGAAAGAATATCCTCTCTCATCAGTAAGGTCATAATATCACCACCAGGTAAATACTCCATGATAAGGTATAAAAAATCCGAATCTTGGAATGAATAGAAGAGTTTCACGATGCACCGGCTATCAACCTCCACTAGCAAATTCCTCTCTGACCGAACATGCTCAACCTAAATTAAGTAAAAACGAGTAATATATAAGAAATAAGCAATAAAGAATCACAGTCGACTTCAGAATTCCAAAGAAGTTTAGGAAAGCTCAGCAAATGTCTATTCTTAGTGTTAACTGTTAAGTCATAAGGGTAAAAATGAAGTCCCATTAAAAAGGTTTATTTTCACACAATGATGAATTACCACCTTCATAAACATAGTAAAAGATGAAGCACGAGAGTACGCATTTAGCATTTTCTATTCCATAACTCCTCCTTCTACCAATATCCTTATTGGGTTCAGAACAGAAATGTGATGGAAGAAAAGAAAAATAAACTAGGAAAAAATTGCTCGGGTACAACATTTAATTTTGTAGAAACAAGTAAAGTCACTTATTTTTATGAGAAAAGATGGGAAGGAACAGTGGAAAGTGTTTTCGACTATTCATCTAATGGCTTTGAAGAAATCTCCAATTTCATTTAATTGATATTTGGTTTCCCTAAAAGTGACAATCTTCATGAATGGTAAAAACCTGCACAAATAGGAGACGGTTTACATCACCTGAAACGGAAATGAAAAAATCTACCTTGGGTAATTATCATAATAACCACCTCTTCCAAGTTATACAACGACGTTATGAATTGTCCAGTTGTACACTAAATGCATCTCTCTCTCCATCCATAGTTCTTCTTTTTAAGCTAAGAGTTGCTAAAAGAAGGCGGTCTAGACGAATATATAAAATGAACGGCTACAATAGTCCTACAAGGGAAAGCATAATCAGAAGTAAATGTGTTATGACCTAGCAAGTTTACCTGTCCACGGCTAAGCATATCTGATTTCTTCAATTTCTTCATCGCATATATCTCTCCTGTACTTTTAGCTCGGCATAGCCTAACCTGTGGTAGTTAGTTGAATCATGAGTCACAGAGTCAGTTAACCTACCTATAAAAAAATTAATTACAATGTCTGAAACAACAGAAGAAAAGACAAACACTAGGTTTAATGCCATATCTGCAAGTGTCATGCCTAAATAGCTTGTAAAGTTATAGATGCTGTTATCCAGGATTTCGAAATCATTACAGTGATATCCAGTGCAACAGCGGATGCAAAACCAAATGTCTCTCTGGATTCAAATATTAGCATGACTTGGAGTGAAAGATATGTATTCCATGAATACTGATTCATAAAGGAACTTTGGATATGGATTGGTGATCATTACCCAAATAGAATTGCTAATACATATTGAGCAAGAGTTGGCTACAAAGATAATTTTCCACAGAAAAAGAAGGCATCGGACATTAAACCAATTGCTCTGATTGCGGAATCTTGAAAGTTGGCCACATCCACATGACATAAATTTCATATATTTCATTTCCTAAACATGGAGATAAATTTAACAAAATGCAATTCAGCATTGCTATAAAAACTGTGCAAAAATACACGCATTAACCTACCTCACCAAATGCACCTTTACCAATCACAGTCAACAGCTCAAAGTCATCAATTCCAACTTTATGCCTCTGCAATCTCATAAATTCTGTCTCTCTTCGCTCCAAATCCCTCAGCATTTCCTCCTCTTCTTCACTCGAGACCTTCGCTTCTTGCGCCCTCATCTGCAATGCTCGACGCCTAAACCAACAAACAAGTCCCCATAAGCATCCACCACTCGCATATTTTATGCTTGAACAAGACAATTCGAACCACACAAAAGCTGAACAAATACAATCACATAACAATACAGCTGAACAAATACAATCACATAACAACACAAGTAGCTCATTCTATCGGGAGGGCAAGAACAATCTGCGGAGATAATCTATTAAATAACGGTATCGGGACACTTTACGGTAACTTTTGCGGTGTATCGAACCTGTGTAAAAGCATCCAACTCAAAATATAATTGGCAATGAGTGGAGGGACCGCCCAGGCTCATATACTAATTTTGGAGTTGTAATTAACCAATGTAGGACAAGCTCTGCCAGTATGTAACTAACAGGACTTGGTTGTAGCGGGGTGAGTTATTACAAAAAAAAAAAAAACAATAAACTGTCTAAAAATCACCCATCTTATCAATCGGAAAAGGACCGATACGTAACAGAAACCGGAATTCGAAAAGGACCGACACGTAACGGAAGCCGGTCATAAGCATGTGATTTTCCCTCTCACCAGTACGTCTAGGTGCAAAGGTGTCGAAAGCCTCAAAAACGTTGTGTCAGGGTGTAACAGTAACAAAAGCCTCAAAAACCATATCCAACACGACACGTAATTTAAAACCTTTAAGCTAGAATAAGACAATTCGGTCCGGTAAAAAAACACAGAACACTACAGCAGTACGGTCAACTGGGAGAGAAATAACAATCTACCACACGAAATACGAGGCACAGCACACAAGCCCCACTCAACCTCCTTCCACTGCTCTCTCCTGTTAGGCCCTCAGGCCTCAACAGTAACTATAGGATTGTAACAACTACAAAACACCTCATAAAAAGTAGTAAATCGAACCTCTCTTTACGATCTTGCAAGCCTTGGAGGTAATTCTTGTAATGATTCTCAATCAACTGCTTCGCGGCGGCAGCTTTCTGTCTGGTGACCGGCGAAGAAACAGAGACGTCGGGTTCCAAGTTGAAGCAGCGATCGGGCCTCGTCGCCAGAGTCCCCAACCGAATCGTTCCATCTCCGCCTTCCATTCCAAAACCAGATCTACTGAACAACAGCACGAAGAAGAAGAAATCGAATACTACTATCACTACTACCAGAATGTCGCAATTACTACTGTTCAGTGAGACCTAGAGAGAGAGAGAGAGAGATTCGGACGAGGAAGATGAGGGAGGGGATATTGATTAATGACAGTTATTGAAGGTGGAGATCTGGAGAAAGTGGGGTGTAGGTGGGGAATTGAACTGTATGTGAGACCTGCAGGAGAGAGAGAGAGAGAGAGAGAGAGAGAGAGATGAATGAACTGTCATGTGTACGGCGCAAGGCTGTAATGAGTGATGATCTGTCTTTTTTGTTCTGGGGAATGGAGGAGTGCCACCGACGCCATTGTTTTCCGTATTATCTGTGACCTTGTTGGAAGAAGTACTACAATTTCTGACTTGTAGACAGAGAGAGAAAAGCATGAGAGAGAGAGAGAATGAGAGGAGACCGACCAATGGAGATCATGCTTGCAAATTACTGTAGAAAATACAAAAAAAAATCAATTGGAAATTTTCTCATAGTAGAGTAGAATATAAAAGGTTAAAGAAAATAAATAAATTACAAAATCTATCCTCAATATATTCATTTTTCATTTTGGAGTTTGGGAGATGGAACCAGGGTGCTGCGCAGCATATTGTGCGGCTATTGTCGGCGCCGCGCTGGCATCATTCCGTTTACGGGTGACATTCACTGCGTAGAGCTCGTCGAGTATCACAAGTGTAAAAAAATCAATTCGATCAGATATCGTTAAGTGCCTCATCGTTATATTTTTTTTTCTTGGAATTTATGACAATCATTTGCCTATTCTACATGGGCTTTGTTGAACAACAATTGCAGTAAATAATTTTATAAGTATTTGGAACCTAATATCTAGATATTTGTTTGAAAATGGAGTACCAAAAACCATTGAAATGGTTGGTAAGAGAAATGGAAAAGGGCAAAAAAAATGCACATGGTCAATTGTCGACTTGGTCAAGTTCGTGGTTTCCATAATGTTTGAGGAGACTAGGTGCTGGGCTATTCTCAGCCGTTGGATGATTCCATTATTGTGTTGGCAGCTTACAATTAAAAAATCAATTTGTCTTAAAATCACGTCCAAAATTTACACTCAAATATGAACACCACGGTTTCCGGCAACCCCGTGGTGTTCGAGTTTCTCTCATCTTCTTATGGACGGTCGAAACCTGATTTTTAGGCAAAGGGGAGCCGTATCGGGGATTTCCAGATTCGGACTCCTGACATCAGCGGCGGCGTGACTACTCCGGTGAAGGCTCCTGCTATCTTTCTTCTTATTGTGTTTTCTGTTGTTTTTTTTTTATAGTTTCCTATAATTTTTGTTTTTTAGTTTTCTGATTTTTTCTCTTGTGGCTAAAAAAAAAATACGCATAGCACAGTGTTGTGCACATGTTGCACAGCAGCATCCCCTCTTCCCTCAAATACACACCCACTCACAAAATCCAAGAGCCCCACACACTGGATCCAAATCACTGAACCCATTTTTTCCAAGTTATTTGTGTTCCAATTGTGCACTTAACGATATCCGATTAAGTTAATTTTTGGTACACTATAGTACTCGACGAGGACTATCCGCACCCTCCCAGCTTCCCCACACACTACACATCGGGGAGAGAGGATCCGGATCCATATCTTTGAAGTATCGGTTACATTTTTGGTTAGGACTTGAGCAGACTATTTTTTTTATTTTTATGCTGAAATAAAAAAACGTCTCTAATCTATACTCTATTTCTCTCTATTTAAGAAGGTGGAATTTTTTTAAAAAGAACACAGACGATGGAGTTTGATTATTTAAATATAGATTATAAAACATTAATGGATCCTCCTAATCTTATTTTAATTTCGATAGCTCGGTCCTCCAAATGTTCAAACATGAAAAAGAAAGATAATTGTATTCAAAGTACTGACGAAGGCTAATATTTGTTTAAGAGATAATAAAAGAAGTGTTTTCAATGGAGATCTTTTTTTTTTTTTTTTTTGGAACTGAATTTTGAATGGAGATGAAAAATGGAGATAAGGACAAGCGGGGTCAGAGTTGACATGTATTGTCCAATAGTAGCTAAACTCACATTTTCAATAGAATTGTCTTATTGAGATGCAGCCCATTACCACTTGGCTTTTAAGGAAGGTCTGAGTTTATGAAAAAATTTCGAACTTTCTTTTCTTTGATTGTTTTTTTTTTTTTTTTTGAACCAAGAAAACATGTTACATTAATTAGCAATAAGATTACAAAGACGGCTTCGCGCAAGATTAACATACTAACTTTCACTAACCCCCGCTCATATCCCCCGCTCATACATACAGTGTAGCAAAAAAATAAAATAAAATGTCTAAGTACTGTGATTCTCACCATATAGAGTACAAATCCGGATTCTCTATGAGGATTTCCCTGTGAGGATCTTGTGAGGATTTTGTTGTGAGCTTGACAACACAACAAAAATGAGATCCAATGGCTCACAATCCCCTTCCTTGTTTTTAAATCAAAACGGCGTCGTTTCATTGGGAAAAAAATCTAAAGGAATAGTAAGCCACCACAAACGACGCTTTCTTCTACTTCTTCTTCCTTCGTTATTTTCTTCCTCAAACTGTTCTTCTCCATTTCATCATAGCAAAGAAAGAAACCCCTTGGTTGTCATTTTTTTTTCCTTTTTTTTTCTAAATAAAAAAGACACCGTTTCATGGAAAAAAAATTGACAGGATGGCAAGCCACACAAACGGCAGTTTATTCTTCCGTTAATTTTTCTTCTTCTCTGTTAGTGTTACTCAAATTTCAAGTGGCTTAATCTTTTTTCCTTTATTTATTTTTTCCCAGATTTGTTCTTCTTTTTTAGCTCAAATTTCAATTGGCGTAATTTTTTCCTTTATTCAATTGGGGTAGGTGGGTGGAAGGGGTGCGATGGGGGATGGGGTGTGGATCGGCCGCCAGGGGCTGAGCCGCCTGGGGAGGGGCCGCCGCCCATAACACTCATTCTCACACACACACACACACACACACTCTCTCTCTCTCTCTCTCTCTCTCTCGAACTTCCTCTCACTTCTGGTTTGTGATTTTATATGTGCTCGTGGTTAGTTAATGTGATATTTATCTTGTAATTCAAATCAAATTTTAACTTGATTTTGTTTTTGCAAGATTTTCATACAGTTCATCCATTTTTCCATTTGATTTTATTAAAATCTTTCCTCGTTTGCTAAAATTCACCCAGTAATTTTAGCAACTCTCCTTAAAATTCTCACACACTCAGGTGATTTTATCTAATTAGAACACAAAAGTGATTTTACCAACCCTCCTTAAAACTCAACTTTTATGTGATTTCCCATTTTAGCAAATGGAAAAGAAAAACTTAGTGATTAGGGTGATTCTACTATCATATCTTAGTAAGGGTGATTTAAGATTGGCAGGATACTAGTTAAACAATAGTGAAATTTCAAAAAAAAAAAAGAAAGAACTTTGAGCCCAATGTCTACTGGACACTTATTAAACTTTCTTAAACTTCAACTTTACATCAAAACTATTACTTCGTTAATCAATTAGACCCTAAAATCTGTCAAATTGAAGACGGATTTTGTTGCGGTGGACTAACGGCTCATATAAATAGCCGACCAACCCACCAGCCGAAAAAATAGCTGACTAACCCCTCCTTCCCTCGACATATCCTCAACCCTAATTTCTCTGATTTCCTTATCTCATTCCAAATGACTAACCCCATTCCTCCTCCTCCTCCTCGGATCTCCTTGTCACCACCATCGTCATCCCTCTTCTCCACCACCGTAGAGCTACCGACCTCGCTTAAGCTACAGTTCTCGGAGACTGAATTGAGCAAATGGTTCCGGACTTCCAAAGCAATTCGAAGTATTAGAAAACTACAGACTTCGAAACATCCAATTTCCTCACATTTCACTCCTATCTAATGCAGTAAAGCTGGATGAGGGTAGCGATCGCAAAATTGAGAACAAACCATGATTCACCTCCATCGCATCACTATTACGAACCTGAACAATAATTCGAACACGACGTGCCTATTTGATGAGCGAAACGCACCATCGCAGAAAAATTCCAACAGTGCAAGAGGACGTTGCCAAAGATTGGACATTACAATCCCCATGAAAACTAACCTAATGGATAGTTTTTTTGAGAAAAGGCTGCAACCAGTCACACAGATAAAATCCCCATGAGTTTGACTTCTACTGTTGGGATTTTCCTACTAAGGCAGGAAAATCGGACCACGGCTTCTAGCTCAGTTAGTTAGTCGTGTACCAGTAATTAGTGATTAAGAGGTTCTGAGTTCAAAATGATAGAAGAGCATCAATAACCCTCGTAGACAAATCTATCATTTGGACAAAAAATAATGAAGGGAAATCAATAAATTCCATAGTACATAGTAGAGGACCGAGTGATGAAGCTCGGACTTCAATCTTAAAAGACGTTTATATCCTTGCCATTTGAGTTAAACCCCGAATTCGGGCATCCTTTTGGAACTAATAAAGAAAGGCATCATGGAATAAGGAAACCACTTTTTTAAGCTACCGGCTGATAAAACATTAGGCCGAAAAGGGAATGGATCTGATCTTTTAGTACATGTTAAAGTGTCCACATACGCCCAAATGGAGTTCGTTTCGCTTATTAAGTACTTATAGTAAGGAACCCATAGAAAATTTTATGGGCTAAAATAAACATTATCTAAAATTACTACACCACATAAAATCTCAAATGCATTAGTCGGTCGATAAGGTCCACTCTTGAATGGCTAAAAAGTTGACCGGATTGGCCAGTATGGCTAAAAAGTTGGACCGGATTGGCCAGTACTTTCTCAACTGCTAAAATTAATCCTTAAACAAACCTAGCCAATGCAAGATAAATAAGAAATTAACACCTTGCACTAACTTATCCTTCAAAGGGAAGATGTGTGTTGTGCACCTATGCAGAGTACACGTGATGTGGATCCATTAAGGGGCCCACTTCGAGTCTCATTATTTGATCTTAACTGTTCATTTTTGTTTGTCTCATTTTTAGTACTTGGTCCACATCAAATTTCAAGTTGATCAAATACCCATAACTATGTTTTCATAATGCATTTTTCTTAGAAAAGAAACAGTTGTAAAGGAATTTTTTTACAAACCCCAAGTTAAATGCCCCCCGTTCAAATAGTTATCGATGCCCAATTAACTTGAAATTTAACGTGAATGAAGTGTTTGATGAGATGAATAAAATAAACGGTTTGGATCAAATAATAAGACCTAGAGTGGACCCAATAACTGGTGCTTAGGTGCACGAGGCACACACTGAACCTACATAGTGGATGCCTTGTTCAAAACGATTGATAATAGAATAAGAAAATACTTCTGTGATCATAAATGTGGTTAACGTTAACTTTTTTTTGCCCCTGATCATGATGGTTAACCTTAACCTTAACTTTTTTCCCTGATCATCATGGTTAAGCTTAACCTTTTTTTTCTTTTATTTTTATCTCGAAAACCAGATGTTTGGGTCAACTTACCCCTTAAGTACATGCATCACTAAAACCTATACCAAATTGAGTTTTACTCATAATTTTATTCAAAATCACATAATTTTTTACTCAAACTTACAACAATGCCATGAATGATTCTTTTACCCAATTTGTGCTTAGATTCATGCTTGTCCGTTAAAGTACTTCATGAAAATTTTAATCAAATTCTAGTAAAATTATGATTAAGGGGCGGAGATGCTCTACTATTTACTAGATTAAGGGGCGGAGATGCTCTACTAGTCTTTTGGCCACGTAATGCTAAGATTGAGCCCTCTAACCCTCAAGGAATAGCTCAAGTGGCAATACGAATGAGTTGTAAACCCAGACATTCTGAATTTAAAACTTAGTAACCTCTTAGGCCAGGCCTCTTGAGAGAAATCTCATAGTCTCGGTGTGGATGAGCTCCCTTTGACCGGACTGAGGAGGGGAATAATCGAAGTGTGCATAAATTGGCTCAGACAACCTTGACCCTTGAACCAAAAATAAAACAAAATTGAGCCCTCTAGAGTCCACAAAGTGGGGAAAAGGAAGAGATAAAAGCAGAGACAGAAATGGATAAGAGTTAAACGGGTCCAGAGGATGTGGATGAGTAAATAATCTTAATCTTGCTTTCTTTTGGGCAAGACATACAGATTTGATTCTAGAGCTTGCCCATCGACATCATTACCGACGCTCTCCATGGTTTCTAATCTTCTGGAGAAGGATACGCACGAATAAGGGACTTGAGTCACTTGACTATATATGCTGGTTTTAGCAGAAAATTTTGACCGGGATATCCGCAAGTAGGCGGTGCGATTACGCCTCCAAGATTAATCGAGGTGCGTATAAGTTGACCCGGACAAGTGAATTATAGAAACAGTCCTTCTATGGACAATAAAAGTATTTTTTTTATCTGTAAGAACGCTCTTTGACCAGTAAGAGTGCAAATACTTTTACCGGTAAGAATGCACTCGTATCGTCCGTTCATTAGGCTGATGGAAGAATTTTCCTTATATAGAAAAGAATTTGTTCCCTTGTCATCGAAGTCGTCATATTAGCAACTGGGCCAAATTTATATAACTGTATGGATCACAAAAATAAACCACAGCTTTTTACTGTTGTGGGACTCACATGCGCATGCAGGTGTTTGCCAAAGTTGTGAATTTGGGTCTGGCTTTTTTCAACAAGAATGCTATGTTCCCTGGGGTTATTTAAATTTTGTTTGAAAGTTCAATGAATTTAAAAAACACATTCCAGCTTAATTGCCTGATCACGAGTAGCTTGAATGTTTTTTTAGTAATGCAGGTTCTCTCGGGCCAATTTGTGAGTACCTTGAACTAATCCCTACAGTCTCATAGCTATTTCATAGACTTACACGTGAGGTGAGGTGGCCCTAAGAGTTGTCGGCAAGGAGAATTAATCTAAAACCTTACGTGTGTGCAAACCCTTAAATCATAGGCCAACACCACTAGGCCAACTCCTTGGACATAGTAGCTTGAATGTTCAACAATCATAAGTTGAACGAGTTGAATTACCACTTTGTTCAAGCTTGAATTGAAAGCTCATTAATTATTCAAGCTCGGTTTCTTTAATTAGCGAAATTAATCTCGGAAAAAACTTTTAACAAGCAAACACAAGCTCAAATGTTCATCAGCAAAGTCAACGAGTTGCATAATGGTAGTCAACCCACAATTAGGGACTTCGAAAAGCATTTGATTAGGGATCAACTCTCGGACTCGGGTGCTGGCGTGTGTCCCTAGTGTGTGGCGCTGGTGTGCATATTCGAGTCGTGAATCTCAACAATCAACGACTCAGATTTCATCTTGGCAATAGACGGCTCGAATCTGCAAAGTGCCGAAATCAAATCAGAACTGTCGAAACACATCCGACAACTCGGATGCCGCACCTAGGGCCGCACACCAGCACTCCCCCTTCCTATTTTGAGTCGAGCCAAAGAATTTCCCAATACCAGAAATGGTAACAAGTGGGTGAGAATTGAGGAAGGGAGACCCCACATATCCTCCCTAAAAGTAAGGGAAAGATCTAGCATTCTAGCTACAGGGGATGGATTCTATTTCTCTCAATTATCTAGTCACAAGAATCCCACTTCCTTACCCTTCACTTCTCTCTCTGAGTCTCTCTCTATATATATTAACTACTCTCTCTACATATTAAATACTCATTCAGGACTTTTTACAAACACCTTCACTTCCTTACCCTTCACAATTCACTCTCTGAGTCTCTCTGTATATTTATTAACTACTCATTTAGGACTTTTCACGAACACCTTCAACGCAAAAGCATAGTAAGTAACAACAACAATGCCTATATGGAGTCCAAAGAGTGTAGACTTACCTATAACGGAAGTGCAGCTGAAGGGTTTGTTAAAGAGGTACGACAAAAACGGCGACGGCCGGCTGAGCAGGGCAGAGCTGAGGGAAGCATTCCGAGGCTTGGGATTGAACTTCAGTGGTTGGAGAGCTGGGCAAGCACTGCGCCACTCCGATAGAAATGGTGATGGGTACATTAGCGAAGAGGAGATGAAGGAGCTGATCAAGTATGCTGCAAGTAAATGGGGTTTCTCTGTTACTCTGTGTTAATGCTAATAGAACGAACTTTGAAACCCTTCAATTATTACATGTTTTGCCGTGACTAGCGGTCCGACAATTTTGTTTTTAGAGCGGTCACAGAGAGTGATATTGTGTAACTACTCCGGGCCTAACAATATTGAGATAGGGAAGTAGATAGTCAAAAGCTATGAAACTGGTCATTATGTAGCCCCTGCAACTTTTCTTGTATATAAAAGGGAGAAAAATGTGTAAGTATCTCTATGTTGCGAATTTTCTTTGTATATTGAGCGGAAACCATGTGGCTGAGCTTACGTGGTGCCCCAACGCTGCATTCGGATCGTCCAAAAGTGTATTGGACGGCCCAGATCGAAACCCTCTCTCTCTTGTTTCTCTTTCCATAATCCGAATCGTCCAAAACCACATGGTACCCACGCGGCACTGAAAACTTGTTACATGCTATCCGCTTAGCACTGAAAACTCGTTCCTATGTACTGAGCGGAAACCATGTGGCTGAGCCTATGTGGTGTCCCAACGCTGCATTCGGGTCGTCCAAAAGTGTATTGGACGGCCTAGATCGAAACCCTCTCTCTCCTGTTTCTCTCTCCATAATCCGGACCGTCCAAAACCACATGGTACCCACACGGCACTGAAAACTCGTCACGTGATATCCGCTTAGCACTAAAAACTCGTTCCTATGTTGCGAGGGCAGAGGGTAGGTGTCAAACTTTTCTGAAATTTTTATTAGTGTTAGAGCTTTGTAAAGTAATGAATTTTGAATATGACACAATGAAAAAATTAATATGCTATCCAAGAAGCTCGATCGGAGCAGGCTCGTGATTGTCTGATTCGCCTTGTTGCACAACTAAATGGACATGTTTAATGGTGGAGCTAGAATTAAGCATCCCGGGGCTGGGTTATAACCGGGAAAAAAATTAACATTAAATATCTTTCTATTCCTTACTCAACGAATAAGAAGAAAAAAAGACAACTACTACCATCCTTGCATTCTATAGCCAAAGAAAAAGTCAAAATACATTTTGCAAGACCGTCATCCATAAAAAATGGAATAAAAGTAGGTTAATAATCTATCAAAGTGGAACCTAACTTGTTTTCAAATCTTGAAAATCATCCAATTTTGACTCTAAATTAAATATCATTGCAATTTCCCTTTCGATGTACTCCCTCCGTCCCTTTTTAAATGCGTACCCTGGGAATACGTGTAATTTCAAACTCCTAAAAAACATATTTCCCTATATAATTTTTTAATTCTCTTTATACCAAATTAAAGTTCTCATTGAGTACTTTAATTTGGTGCAAAAAAAATTTAAAAATATTATACGAAAGTACATTTTTTAATGTCCGCAAAAATACACGTTTCCCATTGTACACATTTAAAAAGGGACGGAGGGAGTAGTATATAACTAAAGATTCCAAGAGATAATTATCATCCATTTTGTTTCGAAGCCTGATTTTTATAATCCTCTTTGCCGAAAAAGATATTTTATTGTGCAGTAGAAACATTAAGAATAACTACAAATATAATCGCCCGGCAAACAAGGTGGTAGATTGCTGATCACCCGGCTATCACCAAGAAGATGTTGCTTGGGAGTTGGAATAGAGTCAAAGTAAATAAAGTAAATAAAGTAATCCTAATAATCTAGTTTGGAGGTCTCGGCCTACTCGCTGAATTTTTTACGTAATTTTTTTTAATAAAGTGCAGGTGGGTCCAAACCCACCCAGCATTTAAAATTAGAATGCGACGTTGTATTCGAACTATTTTCGAATATACAAGTATTTTAGATATCAATATTTCAAAATTTAATTGTCAGTAGGTTGGAGACAATTTATTTTTTTGTTAACTTTATGTAATTGACAATCAGTTTACCATGTGTGATTTTTTTTTATCCATTTAAAAAATTGAATAAATATTACTCGTCTTATATGAGATCGACATAAAATCCCACTTCACCTATGAAAGCCATTCATTTATTAGAACATGACTTTTAACCACTTTGTGAAAGTCAACTCAATTGGATATTAGTAAGTTTTTGATCGAATATTACTTGTTTTACGTGGGATTGGCATAAAATCCCACTTCGACTATTAAAGCCGTTCATTTACGAGAACGTTTTTTTTAAGAACTCTGCAAAAGTCAGCTAAAAAATTTGATACTTAGTTATTCATAGAACCATACAATTATAAAACTAAATTTATAAACCAGATTCTAAATGAAGTGAGTGTGATTTAATTAAACATTTATATATTCAACTGAGTTGTTTTTTTTCTTCGAATTTTTAAAAATTCAAGCTCTCTAATTAACGTTCTGCTTGTCGGAATTAGATCTGGTCGATCACCTAGATAACTAAGATTTTCATCTTTAGAAATTAAAAGAAAAACAAAATAAATTTTTTTTGGAAGACAAATTATATTCAATAAAACCCTAAATTACATAGGCAATACACCAGCATTGTCGTTATACGGTAACCAATGCGTACAAGAATTAATCATCACTACGTACAGAACCAAAAAAAATATTTACTCTCTCCGTCCTTTAATTTTGATCCACTAGCGGATAACGTGCATTTTCAAACTCAAATAATTAATTTTGTAATTTTTTTTTGGTACCAAATTAAAGTGCTCATTGTGCTCTTTAATTTCGTGCCAAAAAATAAAAAAAATATTTATGAATATTTAATTTTTTATGATTGCAAAAATACACGTTTTTTAGGATGGACCAAATTTAAGAGACGAAGAGAGTATAAACTAGCGTAGGAATACGGATAATCGCTCAGGAATGAATGAATATTCTACTAACATGTAAACGCCCGACAAGTGAGAAAATAGAGGCAAAATCAGTGTAGTTATCGGGATTTTAGCATCGAATCTGCCCTCGTGAGACGCCCACACTTCAGCAACTAATGTTCAGGATACGACATACCATAATTCACCTCCAGCAGTAGCACATCACCATTACCATCCCCACGAAAACAACAAAGTGTTGAACAATTTTATTGAGAATAGGTTGCAGCCAGTTTAGAGTTAGCTTATGCGTATCTCGATTATTCTCCTTCTTGATCCAGTTAAAGGCAGACCATTCACTTCGGGACTACAAGATTCACAAGAGATATCTCTCTTATAGCTTAGCCCCAAGCGGTTGCCCAGTTTTGAAAATATCAAAGTTTATAGCTCCTATCCATGTTGTCACTTGAGCTACCCTTTGGGGTTTCTTATTTTGCTATAGTTTTACTTGCTGCTTGAATCCTTAGTTACGTAATCCTTCAAAATGGTCTTCGCTTCCGCTCTTAATTTTCTACGCTCGTGCTCTCAATCCTCGCTGTCACGAATTTTAGTTGTCTAGAACGTTTTTGGAAGATTCTTTCACACAACCAAACAATTATCATTATTTAAACAATTCTTCACTTAGTAATATTCACTTACTTTTATGGGGGTGAATAATAAAATGACACTCTACACAAAACATGAAACTGTCATTAATTTCTGACGCAGCAAAACGCATGTCACCATCACATCACGTTGTTAGACCATCAACTCATGGGCGGATAGGTTGTTGTTAAAACCTGGATCAACACAAAAGTATAACAAATAAAAACTCGGAAAAATGGGCAAAACTAATCGGGCAGCCGGGTCTTGATGTTAGACCCGTTCCGACATTGGCAACGTGAGGCGGGTTACCCGGTTGGGTAGTTTGCTACTTCGTTGCAAAGTGATGACCCTACGACCGTTAAACTCAATCAGGACTCAGAAGAACCCCAGCAAAATCCAACGCAAAACCCTTTTGCTGCAGGAGAAGAACATGGTGATAACCCTCTAATCAGAACCACTTTTGCTAGCGGAAGCTTGCAATTCAGTAGCAATGGCGTCTTCAATATCTAATTTGAAGTCACCGCCAATTCACCTCCGCCCCAGAAACCCACTTTCTCTCCTAACTCTATCCACTCTCTCCATCACTTCTTCCCACCGGTTTCCCAATTGCGGCCTAAAAACTCGGTCCACTGGAGGCGGAATCAGGAGCAGCGGCGAAGACGGTTACTCCTCCTCGGCGGACTTGCTGAGGAAGCCGGTTTTCGCTCCGACGGAAGACTCCGAAGAAGGTTCTGAGGTTGAGGATGGGGAAAGGGTAGGAGAGGAGGTTACTTGGGAGGACAAGATTTTGGAGGATACAGTGCCCCTTGTTGGATTCATTCGGATGATTCTTCACTCTGGAAAGTAAGGTTCTCTATTAGTATTTCTTTTGTAGCCTTTCTTATTTGTTGATAATCAGGTGTCCGAGTTAGCCTTTCTTTTGTAGCCTTTCTTATTTGATGCTCACTGCATAAGAACATCAAATGATCTCGAGTTCTCGACAAATTTACGCGATTAGCCGGAATATTGGCTAATATTGGGTTTTTTTAAAGAGCATATATATTGTGATACAATTAGACAACAGAGATCATTCGGAGTTCGTTCTTCCATGGAAAAATTGGCTGGATTTTAGTGACGGTCTTTCGATGACCAATAGGTTGATCAGTGTTGTTCCATCGAGAGAAGCACACTGCTTTCAGGCGATTCTTGATGCACGACCGATTTTCTTTCAGTCAGCTTCTGACTGGTCTAAGCGTATAAAATATTGAAGTTGTCTTATGTGGAAGCTTACCATGCTCATGGTGATGGGCCCTAAATAATTAGGTCGGGGAAAGAACATAACAGGAGGGCTGGGACTCTTTTTGCGGAACATTTAAATGGACTTTAAGTTGATTAAAATACCATAAAAGGAGGTGATAGTGTTTGCACCATACAAAGGCGTCTCACTGAAATAAGAAAACATTAGATAGAATTCACAAAAAGGTATGTTAAGGCATAAAACGTAATGCATTCATAGATCCAACATTTAAAAGCACTCGAAATCGACTTGTAATTACAAAGAAACCCTCTGTCTTCGCCCCTACACAACTTATACTCTTCACTAACCAACAAATAGAACCTACCCTTCTAATGTGTTACCCTTTGTCATTTGGGCAAAAAAAGACGTAAAGAGCATACTCCTCCATATGCCTCCACCAGATGGGAGTTTGCCTTTGTGGTTCTTTGCTCAAAGACTAATGCACAGGAGCATTATGCTGCGCCTCGCCTTAAAGCGAGCCCCAGAATCGCCTTTGAAAACATTCATGTTCAGAAGATTAATTTAGCTGTAAATGTGAGAACTTATGCTGCCACTCTGTGATTGGAGTCTTCTTTTATATTGCCTGTGTGCACTTATGTCTATCTGTGTGTATGCTTGGCTGTGTGGGCACTTGGAAATTTGGTGACCCATGGCATTTGATTGCTTTAACTTGGGTTTGTGCTTGCTGGGGCTCTCACCCACTAGGTTGTGATATTTTGTTTTGCTTGCCTAGGCTTGTCGTGTGGCTGCAGGCTTAAACATGTTTCTTTTGTTTCCTCCTGTTTAGCTTCTCGTACTATGAGGGATTTTTATCTTTTTAGGCTAGTATCTTTGGAGAAAATAAGTATTTGCCTTGGGATGTGGTATGAGCTTAACTATAGTATCCCTAGTTTGGTAATAAAGATGCATGTCTAATTGCCTGTCCTTTGGGACATGTTATGATCTTAAGGCTAACGTGTAAAATTTGGTAACAAAATCACCAATGAAAAGAGTTTTATGAGCAAAGATATGTAAGGATACGACTCATTAACACCATTAATCACACTTGTAATACAGTTTTCATTTCCCAGCATGATTAGTAGGTGGTGATTAGTTAAACCAGTCGCCATAGATAACCACTGATGACTGATAATTGCATCTAACAATCCCCTTCTTCCCCTTTTCTCAATGAGAACTTTTCCACATCTCCCAAGTAGACCTTTCTTTCATCTAGATGCATGTAATGTCTCAACATTGTGAAACCTTTATCTTCAACTTCAATGAGCTATACCGATGCTGTCCCTAGGATACATGCTTTGTAAGTTGACTTGTTTTGCTCTATTAAATGCTGTTTCATAGTTTGTTTAATTGATGGTTTTCCCCCATTATTTGGTAATATAACCTGCTTCATCTTCATACTGTTTAGAACTTAGTATCAAACACTGTTGAATTTATTACCCTGGCAGGTCTTTGCTAGAGTTATTTCCAAGAGGACATCTGAACTGTCAATTGTGAGATTATGAGTGTGTATCTGTGCTTTTAGTCTTGCAGTGCTGGTTATCATGAGTCCATGACTTTCAATTGTGAGATTATGAGTGTGTATCTGTGCTGTTGGTCTTGCAGTGCTGGTTATCATGAGTCCATGACTTTCGGGTGATTTTCTTTCCTGTTTTTCTTTTTTGCAGATATGAGAGTGGCGAAAGATTAGATCCCGAGCATGAGAAGACAATCCTAGAGAGGTTGCTTCCATATCATCCGGAGTGTGAAAGTAAGATTGGATGTGGAATCGATTACATCACGGTCTCTCTCTCTCTCTCTCTCTTGCTCTGTCTGTGTGTACATATATCCATAAATATGTTTATGTATATGTACAAGAAACTATATGAAAATCTATATTCAATAATATGAAGTCAAGTCTCAGTTGGAAAAAGTTTAAGACCTGCTAAAATATGCTGAGGAGTTGAACTTGGTTTCCTTGTTCATGATGGATTATGCTCCTCACTATATTCAGCCACAAGTCATACCTCGACAGGTTATTCTTTTTTGAACTTTTTAGCTGCTTAAGATGAGTCCTACCTTATATGGAACAAGTAGTTGTATGCACGTTTTTTTGCTTTGTTTTCTTTTCATGCTTGATTTATGAACGAGTTTTCAGTACTGCTCGAGAACATTCGGTCGTCCATTTCGATTTTGGACGGTCCGGATTTGGAGAGAGAAACAGGAGAGAGAAAGGGGAGAGAGAGAGGAGGAGAGAGAGGGTTTCGATCTAGGCTGTCCAAATACGGGTCCGGATGCCGCGTTTTGGGTACCCAAAATTTTTTCTTGATTTATTATGTTAGCATATCAATCAGGTTTTCTGATTCATTTGGTATTTTTGATAACTTTTTTAACAATTAAGATTGAATTTATGTCTAGTCAGGAGCCATAAGGTGTTTGCCAACTTTCTTGACGATATATCAGCTTTTTTTTTACTTTTTTTGCACATTGGTTATTTTTGCAATCGAGTTCCATTTTGTTGGGTTGCATTTTCATGCTGGTAATACCCCCATCTTAATATGTTGCGTTCTACTGCTTACCTGCACACAGTTTCACCTTCCTCGTTTTTGTAAATTGTAAGTGATTGTCCTATATCGTAACATGCTGCTCTGTTATATTCTCATACTAAATAGAACAACGCAAAACTAAAAAAACAGTATTTATCTCATATTGTCATCCTTATCCTTTCTCTAATGCCAAAAAATCAAGTTCCTTCAAAACTCTTATCATGGTCACTGATTTATGCAAGTTTCTTATCTGTTTGACAGATTGGGTACCATCCTGATTTTCCAAACTCGCGATGTTTGTTCATAGTCCGGAAGGATGGGGAGGTGGTTGATTTTTCCTATTGGAAATGCATAAAAGGCTTCGTCAGAAAACATTATCCACTTCACGCAAACAGCTTTATTCTCAGGCATTTCCGATGGCGTAGGCATATTGACTGGAGGTAGGTGTAGACACTCCAACTTGTGCCTTCCTAGTATTGTATTGTATGCCTTTCTTTCTCTGTGTTGCATTTTGTATTTATCTTTCTTCAAGATGTACAATTTCAATTAGCAAAACTAGTGACTTCCAACTTTTGAATTGATATCATGTTACTTAGACCCCTTTCAAGGCATCTTGCCGGTTTTTCAGTAATTTTGTATAGTTTAGCTCGACTGAATATCATCACGTGTTTTTTTTTCCTTTGCTTGGTCTTACGCGGAAGTGCTGAATCGATGGAGTCAAAATCCTGTTATGTGTCCTCATGCATCCTTAGTGTAAGGCCATTACGAACCTATTTGATGATTCAATTTGTTTATTGTGTCTCGTTGTGCACATTATTTCTACAAAAAATTGCGCGGATTGGATATCGTTATTTAGGTGAGCAAATCATATTCGTCGTGAGAAAAATGGACAGTAAACTCTAATCTTCTGTCAAAACAAATCTGATTCGAAATAATCCTTACCGATATCTGGTTGCCATGAACACGTTGAGACCTACAAAATGAGACCTGGGTTAGCAAATACTAGGATATTAATGGCTCCTATACAAATCACAGGAAAAAGTATCACACGGGAGGATACTAATTCAAATAGATTTCCTAATTTAGAATTCAAACTTTAGTTTAAAATATTGTGCCAAGAGTAGTCATAAGCCAGGATTATAAGCTGACGTGGAGTCTTGCCGGCCTATATTTAGTAGGTTTGTTTATCAAGACAAGCAAAGTCTTAACTACTCTCTCTCTCTCTCTGTGTATAAATGTATTTGTTTTTATATGTTGATCAGCTGTATATAGTAAGAAGCAAGGTCTTAATTGATTACTCTCTCTCTCTCTCTGTATATATATGTAAATGTATTTGTTTATCTGTTCAGCTGTATATATTAAGATTGAATTCTCAAACATGAGAAGATTACATGAGAAGATTCTTACTACATGCTCACATAAGCCCCAAAGGGTTAACCAGGTGGTCAAGGCTTGAGACTTAGTGGCTTGTTCCTTCTTAAGGTCTCAAGTTGGAAATCTCTCAGGTGTTATCAACTCATTTGAGGCTAATCCATACGGAACTTTGCTCCGACTTTAATTGGGCTCCTCGCAAGTGGGTTGTGGGATTGAGCCCCAGTCTTAGTCGAGATGCTCGTAAGTTGACCAGGACATGAGAGTTATAAAATAAGAAAAGAGTGCATCACTAAGTAGTACAGGTCTTCACATAACAGGAGTGGTTGATAAATCTGTTTTTGTATTGACGATGTGAGCCAATCTGTATACAAAACTAGGTAATCATTCCAGAGCAACTGACTTAAGAACTTTGTAGTTTTGTCTACACTATATTTGTCACAAGAAAAATGAATGGTAAAACTCTAATCTTAAGTCGAAACAAATTCTGATTCGAAATGATTGTGGGGGGTGGTTTCACGATTGGCTTCCTCAGTCAGATCCGAGCTCCTCCTCCTCTTCAAGAACCTAACAAAAGGAACAACCTGTTAGTGCTGCATGGGCTACACGTGCCGGAGGGCACTCCGACGATCAAGTACGTACTTGTTGGAGAGCGAAAGCAAAGCACAGAGTTTCAGATCTAGAAATTTGTACCTCTTAGAGTTTATCCCTTGGGCAACATTGTGCTTGCTTTCTAAGTCTCTCGTGCTCGGCACGAGCTCATGACATCACCAGTAATTGCTTCGGTCACGTAACGTTGCCAATAACATTCTGCCACATAGGCCTTCTAGGAGGTTTCTAGAAGCACCTGCTCTGCTGCCACGTAGCCTCCTCCACGTGCTCATGCAAACCTCTAACGGCCTCTCGAGTTGGCTCATGGGTCAGGTCCTTTTAGCCTAAACTGAAACCACCAACCACGAAGGATATCCAACATGACTTTGGGCCCACCCGGAACAGTTTGGGCCGTTGTTTCGGCCCAAAGCGCCCTCAGGCTGAGCCACATTGAATGAATCGCTTCCTGGGCATCTGCCCAAAGATTGTTCGGCCCAAGCGAGATCCAACAAGGTAATGGGCCGCATGGAATGAGTTGAGCTTATCATTCGGACCAACATCGTTCGGTCCATCAACTATAGGGATTGGCTTGATGCTCCTTACTACAATAATCCTTAGCGATATTCGGTTACCATGAACACGTGGAGACCTACAAAATGAGCGACCTGGGTTAGCAAATAGGATATTAGGTCTCTTATAAATCACATGAAAAATTATTACAGGAGAGGATACTAATTCTCAAATATATTTCCTAATTCAGAATTCAAACTTAGTTTAAATATTGTGCCAAGAGTAGTTATTAGCCAGGATTATGAGCTGACATATTGACATGGAGTCTTGCCGGCCTATATTTAGTAGGTTTGTTTATCAAGACAAGCAAGGTCTTAATTAATTTTTCTCTCTCTCTCTGTATATGTATATAGCAAGATGGAATTCTCAACATGAGAAGATTCTGACAACATGCTCACGTAAGCCCCGAGGGTTAGTCAGGTGGTCAAGGTTAGAGACTTAGCGGTTTGCTCCTTCTTAAGATCTCAGGTCAGAAATCTCTCAGGTGCTATCTACTTCTTTGGGGCTAATCCATATGGAACTTTGCTCCGACTTTAATTGGGTTCCTCGCAAGTGGGTAGTGGGATTGAGCTCCAGTGTTAGTCGAGGTGCGCGTAAACTGACCAGGACACGTGAGTTATCAAAAAAACAAGAGTGGTTTATAATTCTGCTTTTTGTATTGATGATGTGAGCCAATCTGTATACAAACCTAGGTAATTGAGTTCTCAAAGTCCATAATTGGCAAGTGCAAATCCTTGGTGTCCAACCTAATTATGCCAAGTGCTAAAAATAATTTCTTTTGGGGATATGCTTCTTAAATGAGTGCCCACCAAAGTTGGCTCACTCTCAGTATACCAAAATTGGACACGCGTATGTCCGTAGGGGATACTCAATGTGGCTTTTGAATGTTTCTGATGGTTCTTGTTATAACAAATGTTATCCATTGTATGATGTGATCTTGTGAAACTTCCTTTCCTTTCTTAAGCCTTTATTGGTAGTGGATTGGACAAGTTCCATGCTCAAGAGAGAGCTGGGGGGGAGGAGTTTGAGTCTTTTGACTAAGGATGGATCGAGAGACGGATGAGTCCGGACAACCGTCTTAAATAAATTTTAATTCTCTAGAAGATATACTAGTAGTTTGTCTCTAGAAAAAGCTTTAAAGTTATATAAGTTCGTCTGCCTATAGTTCTTTAAAATATTCAGCATTCCATCCACCTAAGGTTTTTCTGGAAAGTATAGTAACCGTCCTCATAAGATTTCTTCACAAAGTATTTACCTTATTATTGTGCGGACTAAATTTTTAGCATTTTTTTAGTATTTTTTATATACAATTTTATTTTTCTTTACAATTTGCGATACTGAATAATTAATTCATAGCCAAAGTAAGTGAAAATTCACTTAATTTGTGAGCAAGTAAATAATATAGCTTAACAAAAGGAAAATAAACTAGGCCCAATAAAATTTCAACCAAAATATCGCACGCCCTGGGGTGTTTGGGAGCCTACTTTTTAGCTTTTGATTTTTGACTTTTTGGTTTTTTGGTTTTTTGGCTTTTGGTCAGAATGAGTTTTGGATGTGAGAGGAGTGTTTGGGAGAAATGTGCAGAATGTGTTTTGGAAAGGGAAAATGAGAAGTAGAAATCAAAAAAGAGCTCCAAAGCTCTTTTTGATTTCTGGCCCAGATTGTTCAAAATGGAAAAACTATTTTTGGAAAAACTATTTCTCCCCTTGGTTGCCAAACATCCATAAACCAAAAAAGAGAAACCAAAAAATCAAAAAAGAGGGGGCCAAACACCCTCTTAATATGGTACATTTGTCGAATAGTGTTTGTTCACCTGTCGGTCCCTAGTTTTGACTATACTCAGATGTTGATTTTTGAAACACTATAGAGAAGCCAATTAGACCTCTTTTCTTCCTTTTTTTGTTGCAAAGCTTTCGGTTGCCTCATCTCTTTCCGAGTTTGACAATGTGTGCCTTGGCTGCCTCGAATAGCTATATATATATATATATATATATATATATATATATACGCCAATTATCCAATCCGGGATCCCGGATTGGAGGTTTTTTGATGTTTTGATCCAAACCGTCCAATATGTTTAAAAAGTGTTTTCAAGGGTCCCCGCGAGAAATTGTCTAAAAAAAATACTGGGAATGGCTTGATCCGAGCAGTTTTTCACAAAAACTGCACATATACAGTTTTATGAAAAACTGCTTAGATCAAGCTCTTTCCGATATTTTTTTGGATGATTTCTCGCCGTGACTCTTGAAAACACGTTTTAAACACATTAGACGGTTCGGATCATGAACATTTGATCCGGAACTGTGAGTCCCGGAATAGATCCGGACTCATATATATATATATATATATATATATATATATATATATATATATATATAGCTGGCAGCCACCATATAAAGCATGGGAGGGGCCAATTAGTCTTTTGTGTGAGAGAGTCTTTTATTTTTTGGTTATGAAACCGGAAGTAGAAGTTGGAAACCTATGGTTAAGTTCCATTTTCCAAATTAGGTAAGGTTTGTGGTCTAATAAGTCAAAAGGTTGGAATTAACAAGAAGTGGATAAGTGTTGTTTATAAGTGGTGGAGCCAAAGGGTTGGCTATCTGGCTGCCATTTCACACCGGTTATGGTTTCCACCTATGACAACTTCTTTCTCCTTGGTTTGTGTAGAGATATAAATGACCCTTTGCTTGGCAGGGCCTGCTGTCCTTAAGGATAGCAGAGTCCCTAATTCGGATTCAAAATGTGGCACACTTACAGTATAAAATAGTGAATTTAGCGATCATTGACCATCAATAAGTTTTTTCTCTGAGGTTGGAGAGTCAGTCAAGACAAATCGTAAGTGAGAGTTGTCATGTTAGATCAAGAATTGTGTGATACATAAACGATTGAACAAATAATGTATTCTATTAGTAGTAATTTATAGAAACCTATCTCTTTCATACATCAATTTAGAACATGTGGCGTACTAGTTCCAGCTCCCGTTCTTCGTACCTGAACGATAATCGTGTCGGTAACATACATACTGCCTTCCTTTTTTGTTCACTCAAAAAGTATTATTTATTTTTTATTTTTTATAATACTAAAACCAAAGTTTTGACTAAAATAAAATTAATGTACTAGACCATGCAGATAGGTAAAACTGTAAAAGTTCCAATCTACCATCCATCAGTTATATGGGATGAGTCCACCTTCTCTCTTATTATTGTATTATTTTTTTTTAGCAGAGGACCATTCCAATTATATTAAAGCGAAAACGAAAAATACACTATTACACTACCTTCTTTCTTTTTGATTCTATTGTTATTCACCAATTCGTATTTATTCGGTTATATTCACGATCGTCCACTGAACAATGATTAGTGACAAGAAGTATATTAATCGTTCGAATTAGGTTTGCTTTGAGAGAAATGAACTGTCAGAGTTTTATGATATATTTTTCTCATGAAAAATACAATGCGATTTTTTTGCCAATGATAATGCACGCATAAGGATTTAGATGATTAATGATTTCTACTATTGTGTCGCGCTATATAAAAACTCACAAGATCGATTGCCATACTATTGAATCTTTGACTTTGAATAAAGGTATCAAGCCAAGGATACCGATTTTGTAACGATTGATAATGAGGCTCACTCCGAATCTTGCACAACTTAAATAATCGAAGTAGCTGATGTTGTAAAGAAAAAATTCTGGTTAAATATTATGATCAAAATTTGATTAATTAATTCAAATGTTGTTCTAAAATTTAGAGTACAAAATTACTAACCAAGAATTAAATGAATTAGTAAAGTATTTACGATATCCAATTAACCAAAGTTTTTTTTTTTTTTAATCAAGATGCGTCATAAATTATTTCCCACAAAATGTTTCTCACTTTATCAGTGCATAATCGAATATTCGAATCCTTTGACCTTGACTCGACCAAAGGGACACAATAACAGATTAACAGTGCTATTTAGTCGTATTTATTCCCATCTTACTACCACACAAAAAAAAAAAAAAAAAAAGACCATCGGACCGTTCATTACAAGCAACGTGGACGACTACTGTGCTTCCACATATTTCACTCTCATTGGGAAGCACATCACATCATTCCCTCCTACCACATCATGATTGGTCCACGTCCTCCCCCGCAGCTTTCATTGCTTAATGCTCACCCTAATGCACAATTAAAAATTCCAAAAAATAAGGACTCAAACAATAAGAGGAAAAGTTGTTTAATGCTCCTGAGGTGAGTAATAGTATGCAATAGTATTGCAGCACCGCCACGTAGTACTCTTAACACTAATTTTTACTATAAATTTGTATGGAATTTACGAACTTATAATTATGGTCCCCAGGTGAATATGTTTTGGAAAAGGATGTAGGGTACCACATTATGATACCCATGACCGCCCAATATTGTCAATGTGGCGTTTCATATCTTTTTTTCACTAAACTCTTAGGTAAAAGAGAAATTATTCTTTGTTGTTAGAGCATGGTCATATAGCGCTCCACATGTGTTGCCATTAGTAAAAATTGCAAGATCCATAATTTTTATGCTGGTAAAATAGAGAACAAAATAGGAAAATTCTAAAATTAGTCCAAGAAATTGTCGTTAAGGTTTTAAAAAATATATTAACATGTGTGAAAAATGTATAAAAGTTTGTGAAAGTGTTTTAAAATGTGTAAGAAGACACTACAACATTGGAATGTGTGTGTGTGTGTTTTTTTTTTGGCTTCAATAGAAGGACCCGATTAATATTATGTGGTGTGTCTCGATTAGTGTGTAGTATTGCTTATTGAATAACCATTCATGGTAAAGTATATGAATTCCATCACAATGTGTTCTAGAAAGAGACTTGAGGCAACATGTATCGGTGCCCCTAAAATGTTGAATATCTCCACAATAGAGTAACCCGACACTTGTCACCACACAACCTTGTTCGTTTTGGGTTTCGAGACTGGTTTTTTCAATTATTAATCAATCATTATTCATCACTAACATTTCTCTTCGATCATTATTTTTAATTATTATTCTCATTTCTATCTTTATCTCTCTCTAACTATTACCCTTATATTTCAGATATTACATCACTTCTCCCTCCAATCATTATCCAAAAATCAAACTCAAAAACTAAACCAAACAAGGTTTAGGGGGTGTTCCACTAATTGGTTTTTTAGTGTTTTGGTTTTTTTTTTATCTTTAGTTTTTCAAAAAAACCAACTAGTTCCACTAACAAGTTTTTGGTTTTTTGGTTTTTTTAGTTGTGTTATGAAATTACAAATCTACCCTTCTACCCAAACAACTATTGCTCTCTTTTTTTGAAGGGAGGGCAAATTCGTAATTTTACATGATTAAAGTACATGTACTTGATTGTACAATAATTTAGTTTTTTTTAGGTTAGTGGAATGAAGTGGTTTTTTTGTTGGTTTTTTGTGGGGTTTTTTTTAATGGAATGAAGTAGTTTTTGATTTAAAACAAAACTAGTTTTTTGTTAGTGGAACATGGCCTTAATGTGTGGTGGGGAAATACTTGAAGCAGAATGTGATGGTGGCCCATAAGCACTGAATAAATCTCTCGAGAATAGAGTAACCAGAGAGTCGACACATGTCACCACATGACAAATCGCAGCCAAAGAAACGTACTGGACCAGACACAGAAAATAATATTTATATAATCAGCCAATAATGTTCTTCCCCCCTTTTTCTCTCTCTAAATCCTCTCTCTCTCTCTCTCAAGCTCGCGCTCCTCTCTGCGCTGAATTTCTTCTCTCTTCTTTTCCAAATCAACTTCCATCTCCCTCTTTAATTAATTTGTGTATATCCCTTTTCGATCCTTGCTCCATTTCACTTCACCTTATCTTCTTGAAGTGGTTGTATCCGTTTTCTGCTTTCTCTCTCTCTCACTTTTCAATTTCGACCTTCTCCTTCAGTTGTTCAATCCTTGAATACCACCAATCTCCTGTGTTTAGGGTTAGGGTTTTGAATTTGGGTCTGTGGTGCACAAATTTGGTCCCTCCTGGGTGACTTGTGTGGTTGAATTGAGCAGCGGTGAATACTCATGATCCCAGCTCAGTATTTGATTTGATTTGATTTTCTTCTTGTAAGTTCTTGTTATCAGTGAACTTTAGGGTTCCGGTTTGATTTTGCTATCGCTATCTCTTCTAATTCTACTGTGGTTGTGTATATACACATCCGTATTGGATTTATTTGTACATGTATGTATGCACATATATATGTATAGAGAGAGAGATAGGGAGAGTGAGGGATCAGGAGCTCTATAGATCTCACTTATATTGATTGGATTGGCTTTTGAAGCTGTTGTTTCTATTGAGTAGCTTTAGGGTACTATCAGATACATAATTTATTAGTTACTAGGTGACCACTATGAACTTCAAGAACTTTGGAAATGAGCAGCCGGCCGATGGCAGTGGTGGCGGTCGGCCGCCTGAGAGTTTTCCATTGGCGAGGCAAGGGTCGATTTACTCATTAACATTCGACGAGTTCCAGACCTCTCTGGGGGCTGGGATAGGGAAGGATATAGGGTCCATCAACATGGATGAACTCTTGAAGAACATCTGGAGTGCTGAGGAGACGCAAACCATGGGGTCCACATTCGGCGTTGGGGGCGGGCAAGAACCGGCTGGTGCCCCAGGCGGGTATTTACAGAGGCAGGGCTCGTTAACCCTACCGAGGACATTGAGTCAGAAGACAGTGGATGAGGTTTGGAGAGACATGTCGAAAGAGTACGGTGGTGGTGGGGGAGGATCGAATTCAAGTATGCCACAGAGGCAGCCGACTTTAGGGGAGATGACACTTGAGGACTTCTTGGTTAGAGCTGGGGTTGTTAGGGAAGAGACTGGTCAATTACCTGGAAATAGCAGTAGTAGCATTTTTTTTGGTGATAATTCAGCTTTAGGATTCGGGTTTCAACAAGTAAGTAATCAGAACATAGGATTGACGGGTAATAGGCTTCCTGAGAGTAGTACTAATCAAACTTCCATACAATCTGGGAATTTACCCTTGAATGTGAATGGGATCAGATCGACACCGCAACAGTTGTATATCCCACAGCCCCAGCAGCAGCAGCAGCAACAACAACAGCAGCAGCAGCAGCAGCAAGTTTTCCCCAAGCAATCAATTCTACCTTATGCCAATCCCATCATGCCTATACCAAATAGCCCTGGAATTAGGAGTGGGATTGTTGGAAACTCCGATACAACTTCGATGAATGGTAATTTGGTTCAGAGTGGTGTAATACAGGGTGGAGGGATGGGTATGATGGGGTTGGGAGCTGGTGCTGTTACTGTAGCTACTGGTTCTCCTGCAGTTCATTCAGATGGGTATGGGAAGAGTAATGGAGATACGTCTTCTGTTTCGCCAATTCCTTATGTGTTTAATGGAGGTTTGAGGGGAAGAAAAGGCGGGGCTGTAGAGAAGGTTGTCGAGAGGAGACAGAGAAGGATGATAAAGAACAGAGAGTCAGCTGCTAGATCACGGGCCCGTAAGCAGGTGAATTTCGTAGTGTATTTCTTTAATTCTCATGTTAGTTTATCTACTTCTTTAACTGGAATATAATTGTAATTGTTTCCTAGTTTGGGTGTACCCATAAGGAATCTTGCTAGTAACGAACCAGACACATCTAAATCTTCCAAATTAGACCAGGGGCTGAGGCCACCATGACGCATTGTTTTAACTCGAATACTTTTAGTGTTTTTGTAACATTAAAATTGCCTGGTAAATGAGATTTTTGTTAATCTCCGACTCATAGAACAAGTGAGAAAGACTTGATTCTCTAAGGATGGCATGATAAATAACCCATGAGATATGGGCATGGAGCCTTATATGTAGCTATATTGGGGGAAATGAGCTATTTTTAGTGTAGCTTCCATTTGCAATGCCTTTAGGGCTGCAAATGAACCAAGCCGTTCGTGAGCTCGGCTTGGTTCTGCTCGAAAAGAGCTCATTCAAACTCGGTTCGTTAAGTTTTTATTGAGGCTCAGCTCGAGCTCAAGTTGGTTAAAAACCTTAACAAACAAGTTTGAACACGGCAATGCTTGGCTTAGCTCGGCTCGATAAGGCTCGCTCACTTTTTAGAGGAATAAAATAATATAACTTCTTATTCCAATTTGATATCTTAATGCACTATCTTTTCAGAAATTTATTAAATTTCACTATTATTTTGAAATTGAGACTATTTTCCTCTAGAGTATATAGACATGAAACATATATAAATGCACAAATAAAACTCTTTGTTCTCTTAAGCCTGTGTGTGTGTGTGTGTGTGTGTGTGTGTGTATATATATATACATTTTTTTTTTTCCTTGGCTCGTGAACATGCTCGAGCTCGAGTCAAGCCTAGGCCAGCTTGGCTCGTCAAGTTTTCACTGAGCTTGAGCTCGAACTGGTTAAAAATTTAACAAACAAGCTTGAACATGGTAAAGCTCGACTCTGCTCAGCTCGTTTGCAGCGCTAAATGCCTTCATTATACTCGTACAAGCAACGATAGTGGTGTTTGTGAATTTACTGATTTGTGGAGCTGTTACATCTGTGCATCGCAAGTGGGCAGTTAGATGCCGTTGGAAAAGCATAAGTTATCAAATTCTAGTGATAAATTCCATCACTATTACACCATTTGGGCTTGTGATGCATTTGCCGTGACACAAAGTTCAAGAGTTGAAGGTTTGAGGCAGCAGTCCTCATTTTATTGGTATCTTCCATTCAAGTTTCTTTTTAACTTCGCTTCTGTTTGAGGCAAGGGCGATAATGAATCCAACCTTCGGCACCGTAAAAAGTAAACTATGAAAAACTTTTTTCTTGTGGTTTTATGAGCTGGTTTCATTAGCATTCTGCTTTTATCATCCATGGATATACTGCACCACAATCCATGAAAGAATGGATGGATATCTTGTGCTGCAAAATGGTAATCCGACAGCAATCTAGTAAGGACCAGAGATGGCAGATTGTAAGAAGCTACTTCCTTAATAAGTTTAAGGATCTCAGTCATGACAAAGTAATGGCAGACGACATTACCTAATGGTGTACACACCTAGATTTGGTCTAACATTGAAGACGTCTAGACTCTAGGCTTCAATTTTTGCTTTTATCTGTATAGACAAAATTGGGGCCTAAAACAACCATACTTTATTCTTAGAGTTCCATCCATTATTTCGTTTTGTTCAGAATAAATATTTCTAAATTCTGTTGCTATGGTTCTCTTTCGGACTTTTGCCAGGCCTATACGACAGAGTTGGAAGCAGAAGTTGCAAAACTGAAAGAGGAAAACGAAGAACTGCGCAAGAAACAGGCATGTCTTGATAATTTTTGCCCTTTTTCGTTAGTGTCCACATGGCTCTGGTGATAGCTTTTATGCTTTTGTTTCAGATATTAATATCTAGTATATAATCATCGGCTTTACTTTCTTGCAGGCAGAAATAATGGAGATGCAAAAAAATCAGGTATGTTGGATATGCTTTTATTTTACTTTTTTCTTAAAGTAATAATGGATGACTTGTTATTTGTAACCCTGTAGTTTCCCACTTATCTTCTCTTTCCCCTCTTACATCATCCTCCATGCGAGTATTTTATTTTGACTAGACAAATGCAACAAAGGGAGAAAGGAAAAGGAAAAAAGGCTGTAAATGATAGTAACTGGCATTAGGTACTCCAACTATGTACAACACAGGCCTATAAAAAAACCTATGCACAACACAGTTTCCAGTCTGCACTTTGTTGTTGAAGTTGACCTAATCTAGTTTTAACGTCAGTATTGTTATAGTTGCAGTATTATCTTACGTTTCGACCCTCCGATTCTGAAACCTTGCTTCAAAGAATCTCATGATGTTTCTAATGTAGAAAGCCACCTTTGGTCTAGTAGTTGAGGCCTCGATCGTCTACGGGCTCCATACGCCCATGAGGCCTCTTTATGTATGGGTTATTGACAACATAAACAGAAAAAGGGTAGAAAAATTTGATTTACCTGCTAAGTGCTATTTTAATATACCGTTCACCATGTTATTTACTGATCATAAGATTCTTCTACATGCTCTTGACCCTTTCTGTTGTGGAATTGTACACTCAATGTGTTAATTGCTTTCCAGATTGAATTGTTGTCTGTCCAAATACATTCATTTAAACAATTCACCATTTAGGACTAAAAGGTGGAATGATGGTTTTTGCTGCTTTTGCATTGGTATCTGCTCCGTGGTGTTAGCTGGAGCTAGTATACTCGTCAAACAAGTTTGTGGTAATGGGAGTTGGTGCCGTGCTTTTGTGTTATACTAAAATTTATAGAAGCTAGTCAAGTGCGAGTACATCCCTCAAACTTCGGTGGTTGTGGAGTAGCAGCTTATTGTTGCATTTGGAGTATTTGCTAGGTGGTAGTAGGCTAAACAGAGAGTGATTGCGGTCATCATCACAAAACCAAACCAAAATTTATATCAATCCAACCTCATTGGGCATGTATAGTCCATGGATAGTTCTTTTGGGGAATTATGCTTTTGGTTTGGATACATTCAGAGCTAGGTGACCCAGCAATCTCTCCTAATTTATGTCAATCCAACCTCACTGGGCATGCATAGAGTCCATGGATAGTTCTTTGGGGGAATTATGCTTTTGGTTTGGATACATTCAGAGCTAGGTGACCCACCAATCTCTCCTTTTCTGATATGATATTATGGCAAACCTGCCATGTTTTATTCAAGGAATTCCTTAGATTGTGCAAGATGCAACTTGACAAGATTCTTCTAATTTTATTTCTCTGCTGATGTGATTCCTTACTAAGTTTTGTATTATTTGGACACTACAGGTGTTAGAGATAATGGACAAGCAGCAAGGAGTCAAGAGAAGATGCCTGAGGCGAACACAGACTTGCCCATGGTGAAGACTTTGCTTCTGATTTGATTGACGAAATTTAAGTATAAAAATTGGAGGCGGCTGTGTATATTAAAGAGAAATATGTTTTATGCTGTAGATCAAGAGAGGCTTCATCTACATCGGTGCATAGACAAAGTTACATTTGACTCTGGTCATGCTTCAGCCCTGCCATGGTCATTGGGCATGTTCGTCGTTAGTGCATGTAGTTTTTCTCTCTTTTCCTTCCCTTTGTATCAAAAGGACGGGAGTCGTGTTTTGTTGTTGCTTATTACTTTTCAGTTCCAATTAACTCTTTTTGCTTCAATGTAAACATCATCCATAGGTACGAGAAAGGGAGCACAAACATATGGTGTACGATACATGTTTCCGGTGTACATCTTGTTCCATAGTAGTAAAACCTGTTACTTGTTTCCTGCATTTTGCTTCTGGTGCTGTTATATGTGAAAATCTTGGTTTGCTCTCCTTCTCTTTTTATTCAGAGAGAAACTTGAAAATCATAGCGTATGTGGAATTGGTTCCCCTTCACTTGAAAATCAATGGTGCTGCATACAACAGAAGGGCTAGAGTACTCGCATCATTTTACGTTCTAAAAATTTTGTCACGGTCGTCACACTTAGGGGTGGGCGTCATGTCGTGTTCGTGTCGTGTCGAGCCGTGTTCGTGTCAAATCAGGTTCGTGTCAAAATGACCGGCTTAATTAATCGTGTCGAAAAATATGAACCCTAACCCGACCTGCTAATAATCGTGTCGTGTTCGGGTTGACATGATTAACTTTCCTTTTTTTTTTGCACGGTGAATTTTTATTTATTTATTAATCCCCAGTAACCACTACAATAGAATAAAGGGACTAGATATTAAAGAGAGTAATTATAACCAACTAAAATGATGCGCAATTATAGCCCGCCAAAATGATGTATAGGCTTAGAACCTTGGCCACCATAACAAAACCTTGCAAATTTGATAACATGGAGAGAATAACTTGTACATCAAAGGATAAACTTCAGCTGCAGCAGGATTGGGCTTAAAAACTTTTATGCACAACTTCAGAGCATGAAAACGTACAGATTAATTTGTGTCATTTTTTGGTCGGGTTCGATTACAGTGTCGACACGATTAGACGAACAGGTTAATTCGTGTCAATTTTGGGTTATTCGGGTTCAACCCGAACCCGACCTGTTTACTAATCGTGTTTTCGGGTCGTGTCATGTATGTGTTTCGTGTCAGAGATACTCAACACTAACTCGCTAACTTCGTGTCGTGTTGTCGTGTCATAAATTCCCACCCCTAATCACACTTTCATCACTTTTGCAATGTAAAAATTTCTCGCTGGTCTTGGCCACTACATTAGCAACATGCTCTATCCAAAGGGTGTAGAAAAGTTAACAAAGGGAAATATGATATCATTCAATTTACAATGCAACTGAGTGGTCGGGCATGTCAACGATTACCACCACAAAAGAGAGCTTCTCAGTTGTAGCTAGAGAAGGGGAAGAGTGAAAGCATCCCACTTCGTTTTCTATAGTAAATGACAGGCCATGAACGTTTGAAAAATCAGCAGCTAATACCTGTCACTCCCATTTCTCCAAAGAAAAGAAAGAAGAAAGTACTTTGTAGGTTCAGAAGTGGCTCAAGTTCATTCACAACAATGAGCACCAGTATGAAACATAGTTCAAGGGAAGCTGCAAGGACAGATTACAATAGTACTAGCTCAATTAAGTGCAAATAATACATGATTTACAAATATTTCATTCTAAACAACCAGGACTCATACCTCAAATCAAATAAGCAGCAGCTTCTAAAAATCTTCGTTTGACATGAGTTTCGCGAAGACTCTTTCTAGAAATCTTTATTTCAAATGACTTTTATGAAGGGCCTTTTAGAAATCTCCGTTCAAGGTAAGTTACCAGTAAAAGCACCATCATCATTTGGATCTGATAGTGATACTTCTAGTAAGAATTCAGGTAGCCGATAATTTAGTTTGGTTTAGTTGTCGCTATTTCTAGTAGGGGTAGCCAGGGGTACACCCACTGTCCTTCCAGGAGATCATCTTCCTCCGATCTCTTCCTCTATAAGATCTGGCAAGAAGCTTACCATTTACAGGCCTGCACAATCCCACATCAACTACCGAAGTACTCTTTCTCTTCTCAGAACTTGAAGATCCCTCAGCCATGTAAAAGTCAAACAGCATTGCTAGACAACACACTTGGTGCGCTAAGATGAAGTTATCTTGATCCAGAGGTATCATCTTTAATGAATGTACGTTGACCTACAAATAGCAGATGTGCGTATCAACTTATAGCACAATATCAAGTAGAGGAATAAAGAGTGGTATCACGGAAGTGCTGTGAAGCAACGGAAACTAACTACTCTAAACCGTCATAAACCATGAAAAAGGTTTTGCCTTCACCAAAAACCACTTCTTCCTAAGTTTGCTAGTTCTCAGACACATTCTGACTCAAGATCACAGGCATCAAAACAAAGCCTAAGGGATAGCCAAATTGCCATTCTAAGTTACTAGCCAAGATGATTTGCCGTCACACGTCCAGGTTCCCTAGATTAAAAAAGAGAAATATTGGCCTACTGGTTTTACCTGCAATACTAACATCTGAGACCCAATGTAAGTAGCTAAATCTAAGACCAGAGTTCTCAGTTTCTTACCTCAGCTTCGATGGCACGAAGTTCATTATACCACTCAGAACCATCACTGTCAGAAAGATTTTCTCCAAGCAATGCAGAGGAAAGAGACAACGCGAAATAAGGAGGCCTAAGAGGATACTCCATGCTTATCTCAATCTGCCATAGTTGATGCTCAAGTGAATCATCAGAATATCAAAAAAAGAAAGAGACCAAATAAAATGGTAAGCAACCCCAATATTTTACTTACTTTGGCTTCTAACTTCACATTCCTCTTGTTATCATCCAGTGTCCTAGTTAAGACAAGGCAATATTCCTGCACAGCATAGTCTGCCCAAGAATTTTCAAGTTCAACCATTTCGTAGGACCCAATCCCAGTGGCATTTCCTATATCCTGCTGAATTTGTGCAGGCTCATCCATATCGCTTTCAGAATCCAGCATGATATCTAAATCCTCATCAGTTTTTTTGAAACTTAAGTGATTTTGGCATTCCAATTGGAGAATCCATACTCTTTGTAATCAAAGACAACCGTTTGGAGTGCTCGAGGTCAGATCCTTTTGACGGAGTGAGTTTAAGATCACTTACAACAGTTGAGACAGGAACTAAAGATGGAAGTTCCCCATCTTCTCGTAAGTTTTCTACCTCATCCCTTGAAGCACCGGATCTTCCATCCATATCAGTGACTAAAGGGCCCTCACCTTGTTCCACATCAACCACAGGCAAAGCTGAAGCACTATTAGGTGTGGGTCCTAAAGGTGACCAACTATGCAAGCTGCATAAAGGGGTATGCAAGGCCCATGGCACGCTTTCAAAAGTCAGAGAAGGCCATTTAAGCTTTGAAAGTAAATCAAGCTGTTCCCTGTAAGCCAAACCAAACAATTCCAAGTTTTCAACAAGTGTAGCTTACCCCACACGAATCGGAACTGTAGGAGTCCCAAGCCCAAGGGTAAATAAATAATCAAACAAATAAACTAAAACAGTGCAAGGAATACATGAGTAAAAAATAATATAAAGCAGAGCCATTCAAACTCAAGGAATAAAAGCAACATTAGCCATGTAAAACATAAATACCATAAAACTAACTCCACCTAATTGAACACTGCAAGAGCAGTATTCCAATTCCACTACATTATGGTTCTACCATTTATACCCCTTTCTAAGACAGAGCAGTGACTCACGCAAGAGCCAGCTGAGCCTTCTTTCGAGATCGAATCCTTTGCACAACAGTCTGTACACGGTTCTGCTGGCGGTATAGGGAGAGACCAGATATAACTTCAGCATTTTTGGTTGATTCGTTTTCCGGAGTTTCAGAGCCTGTAAGCAGTGGTGATACCTCTGGCAAAAAATCAATTCCAGCCAAATGTTGGGCCCACCTATATGGACGTGACGATCTCCTTTCATCAAATTTCAAGGCATCACCAATACGGAGCTTGGCCGTCTGCATGCCATTCAGGAAATATTATCCAGAGACAAAATGGACTTACAGGAAAAAATATAAATAAGAGCAAGTCAACAAAAGACTTACCTGGTGAGGAAGCTCAAGGCCAGTGTCGTCGGGGAACAAGTTGCATAAGATGTTACTCTCAGGTCCTTCATTGGATCCTTCAATCCCAACACATACAACATTCAACTTCAACAAGTATTCGAACTTCAGCGTGATTAGTTTTGCAGACTTGGGATCAGAAACATTGTCGTCATGTATATGGAGAATGATTTTAAGAGGATGAGTTTGATATATTCCTGTCTGGTCAAGATTCTCTTTGCTCGGAACTTTCTTCGGTCGCTTTCTCCTCCTTTGTCCATCATCTTCCTCTTCAGGTGCATCATCCTCCAGCTTTGAATTCTCTGGGTTGGCAGAAATGCCTGGCACATAAAAGCCACTTTTAATTAAATAATTCCCTATTTATAACTTTTTCCTTTTTTTTTTGGGTGGGAAGTTGGGGGGATCAATTTTGGAATGAGGAACCAGTGGACAAACAAGAAAGTAGAAACCTTTAACTAAACGTACGCAAGTTGAAAGCCAAGTCAAACGACAGCTTTGAGTCTAGTAAGATGGCAAGATCAAAAGTGGAACCACCACCAAGTTAAAACAGGACTCAGTACACTTCCCAAGAATTATCAACCCAGACGAATGGACCATTCTTGAGATGCATACAAATCTCCTAAGTCTTCAAAATCAGCAAATTCATAAATATTTCTGAAATTAACTCTGGTGGTGAGCTTGGCTTCAAGATGTAACACTTCCCAACCAAGGCCATCATCCGAATCTGCAGCTCTACTCAACTGAGTTGAAAGTAGCTTCTTATTTTTTTGGTTTGGTGAACGTCAATATTGTTTGTTGTAGTTGGTGAGAATTGAGCCCCAGTGAAATGCATGAGAGTACATGGTGCCTACCACTGGGCTACCGCTCCACTGGCAGTTGAAAGTAGAGCCTTAAGACTAAAATCACCAAACTAGCAACAATTTTATCCCAATGTGGTTAGTCGAAGACACTTCTATTCTCACTTGCAGCACCTGCGCTAATTACTAATATACTACAATCAGAACAAATTTCTCAACAATTAGGTTATCCAAAAGAGGATAGGCTCATGTGCAAAATTGCAATATCAAACTAAGTCACTGCGCATTTAAAGAAATGTTAGTTCCCACACCAAAAAATGATGCAAAAATTACAATTAAGTACCGGTGTCCTTATTTGCTTGTTGACGAGCAAAGACTTGAGCATCTTTCACACTTCCTACAATCTCCATATCGATGTCTTCTCCAAATGCTTCCTTTTGGGCCAAGAACTGTGAATAAATCACATAAAGAGGAGGGGGAAGCAACTCTGCCAAATGATGCTGCTTTAGTTTCTTCGAATGCAGAACCCCCAGTTGGTGCTGCACTGGCAAGGATGCTTTCTTCAGAGACTTGAGGTGTGAAGGGAGACTTGACAAGAACTTCTTCCTGTTAGCAATCGTCTCCAAAAGTTTTTGTTTTTGCTGTTCGAGTTTCTCATGAAATTTGCATAATTCTTTACGCTGATGCAGTAAATATGCAAATCGTTATCAATCCGGCTCGAGTAATAATGATATAGCAATTACAAACAGATAAAGTAATAACAAATTTAGTTTGATGGTGAAATATTTCGAATCTTACCCAAACTATTGTTATCCAAATATGTGAATAGTAGGTTGTCAAACAGTGAATCAAATCGAGAATTGAAATGGCCCTTTTCTGAATCTTGAATTGAATCGAATCATGAATCGTGAAAGATTCAATCATAAAAGGAAAATACATACATATGCATATAGGTATTAAGGATTCACTATGAAAATTATAGTTTAGCCTTATTAGTACAATAAAAGTACATTGTTGACAATGATTATGCAGCCTAATAGGTACGAAACTTGCTTAATTGGCAAGATACGTAGGGTGGTCTGAGTCTTATCGCGATCCATGAATTACGATTAAGAGGATACAAGAACTAAAGAGATCATTTTGTCAAATTTTGCATTCATTAAGGATATTATATGTACAATAGTAGTCTTGCAAATATCATTTTGAAGACATTGAGCCCTACAATAGATGCACAAAAAATCCGGCAAACACGAATCCGGATGGAACCGAACCTAACCTAACCGTAAGTTTTGGTCTCAATCCGAGAATTAATGGTCCGAATACAGATTCAAAATAGAAAACCATGAGATATGGTTCCGTTCATGGATTTTTGTTTTGGAACTGTGGATTAACCCAACCGGACCATGATTATATTTATGCATATAACTATATAAGTATAAATATATACGTACGTAATATTTAAAAAATAATTTTACCTATACTTACAAATTATTAAGCAATAAGTTGTAACAAAATTACTTATAAGCTTTGTACAATTTAAAACCTAAATGGAAAAAAAAAAAAAAGAAAGTGCATATACAGAGTAATCAGCTAGGAATTTGGTAGATGTAGGAATCTGGAATTAGGAATTTGGTAAAGTGTACTTCTACTCTAAATGAAAAAAAAAAAATAGCACTTGTTGTCTCCAGAGTAATTGGCTAGAATTTAGTCAATGTTAGAATCTAGAATTAGGAATTTGGTTGTTTGCATTATGCAAGATTTTGTTGGCGTCTTTTTTTTTTTTGGTTGCTGTTTGCTGCACTATTATGAGTTTGGAAGCAGTTTGTTGCTCTATTAGGAATGAGTTTGTTGCATGATTAGGAATGTGGAATTTATATATTATCTGTTATAAAACTGGTACCGAACCGTGATTCACGGATTGGGTACAGAACTGGGCCATATGACTTTTGGTCTGGACGCGGATTGCATTTTCATAAACTGTGACTCACAGTTCGATCCTCAGGTTCCCAAGAATCCGAACCGATCCAGATCACGAGCAGCCCTAATCTATTGACGCATATGATAATAAACTACGGAAATTTCACCAAACTAATAATAGATTACTCATGAGAACAAGGTTTTTTTCCAAACTTAACACTCTATAAAGTCATATTCTTGCTTTTTCCAAAGAAAAAATTATGGTGAAAGTGGTTACATATAGTTGAATTCAACAATTTGCATGAACCAAATCATGAATCAAATCGTGATTGGAACAGTGAATTGCGCGCTTCATTACCGATTCTGTCTAAATCTTGATTCACCTATAGATTTGTATCATCTTTGTATAAATCATAAATTGAATCGCATATTGAATCATGAATTGTGCAATTTTGACAACTACCACATCTAAATTTGTAGAAAAAAGATGCACTGGCATCTGAAGGTGCATGAGAATATCTTTCAAACAGATACATATGCTGTGGAATGGTTTTCTACGATGCTTACTTCTCACGTATAACAAGAACCAGCTTCTGACAAGACTAATTGTGGCCCTAACTATACCATAAGTACTGTAAGCTGAAATCATACGCCTGGCATATTTCATTCACCAATCAATGAAACGGAAAAACAAGAAGGGGTGAGGATTACCAGTTACAATACAATTTCTTTAGAAGGAATGAAGGTTTTCAGTCTAACAGGGCTAAACTTCAAGACATCCCTATTCAATGGGCTGATGGGTGCACTGTGCATGCATTGGTAGATACTAATTCCAAAGCTAAGAAAAAAACGGCATTTCATAGTACCAGACTGCGGAAATAAACTAATCAGCTTAACCTTTCACCCTTTAAGGAAGTTTTTTCTTACCTGGTACAGCTCGAAATTGAGCCTCTTGAGCATCAAATTATGTGCACTGTCTTTCGATATTACAGATTTTCTTATATCTTCAGGTGCATCTCTAAAAAACTCTTCCTCGGGGACAAGTTGAATATCAGGATGCTTAGACTTGAAGTCCTTGCAAGCCTTTATTGCTTTCACATAGTGATTTTTCTCGTACATCAAGTTATGGAGCTGCAACGTTGTGAAGTCCACGGGTGCTTTCGCACTCTCTGTTTCTGATTTTACACTATCTTCTTCAAGCAAGATGGAGCGATTTGCCTGTGACATAACACTTGGCACTTAATATGGCAAGCATGATCAAGAAATTAGACAAAAGTAACTTTAGTACATTACTGGGCAGAGAACATATTACAGCATTTAACTGAAGAATTTCCATCAACAGCACAAATACATACTTTTATCACAGAAATAACACACTAGGTATGTGTTTGATTGTTTTAACTAATAATGAGGGAACCAGTAAGTCAATAGTACTAACCCCACCAGTGGGTACCACGAGGTGTTGAAAATCCATAACTTGTGAGATAAGGGCATCCACACCAGTGAATGCCATTTTTTCATAGCCATCCTCATTTTTGGGCAATGAATAGTGCCATTTTGCCAGAAAATGGCAAGGGTGCTGCACCAATGTATGCCACTTTGCCACTGTCATTCTGATTTTTCTCCCTTTCAATCTCAAATGGCAACTTGGCCATTAATTGTCATATATGATATATTGATATGACAAAGGAATTGCAATTGCCAAATTTGAGAGAATTTTGGCATTGTGGGTGTGACACCACTCAGTTTTCCATTTCTTTTGCCATTTGAGAAAATGCAAAAATAAAATAAAAAATACCAACCGGTGTGGATGCTCTTATGTCTCCAACAGAAGTGTAATCACTCCATAAATCATTGCAGCCCAACTCTGGAATACGGTCTAGTCTCATGTCCAATTCTCTCTCTCTCTCTCTCTCTCTCTCTCTCTCTCACACACACACACACACACACACACACACACACACACACGCACGCACGCACGCACGCACACACAACAAGAACACTAAGAAGGATAAATACATATAAATTCACACATATCTATAAGTGCATGAATAGGAAGATGATACATCTCTTGGAAGATGCATCCATCTATTTAGCGTCAGCTATACGAACCACACCACACTACAACATTATCAAGGATCGTACCACATTAGGTCCCATTTAGTTACCGGGAAACGAAAGGAAAGTTCGGCAATGTTTAAGTTTCCTCCAACTTTTAATGTGCTCAATTAGTAGGAAAGTTGTGATATTCACGTTTCTAACTTTCCTACGAGGATTAGACTTCCCTCAAAATTTGTCAAGCAAAAAGCACAGATTTTGCAGAAATCTTGATTCTGCGCTAATTTTTACATAATTGAGCTACTAATTTTCAACTTTCTCTTACGTTTCTTACATTAAAATGAACGCATATCGGAAAGATACTTTTCATTTTCCTCCACTCCACTTAAATTTTCCCAAGAACAATTTTCCTGACCTAATTTCTTGACGAGTGAACCGAGCCTTAATCCCACCCACATGTAGCGCCCACTTTACACAAAATCGGCAGACGAAATGAAACCCTAGAGAGAGAAAGACATGATGAGAGAGGACGTGACTGACCTGGCGGAGATTGACGAAATTGAGGAAGGTCTGCGTGACGAGCTCTCGGAGTTGGGATTTGGGTTTTCCTTCTCTCTTGATAGACAGCATCTGGGCCACTATATCCTCCACTGAGGACCTGCTCTGCTGCAGCATATCGTACGCCGACTTCTCTGTCTTGCGCTTGGGTTTTACTAGTACTAACTCTGCAACTTCCGACACCAGTTCGCCTTCTTCCATCGTTGAATCCATTTTGCTTGGCCCCAACCCAAACCAGAGTGCCGTTTCCTTCTTTCAGGGGCATAAATAAACGAGGGTTTAGGGCACAGTGGCTCCTCTCTTTCTTCCTCTCGACAGTCTAGCCATATTACGTCCTCAAAGTAGGGTGACTTTCACTAACCTCCCCTAAGATTTTTATTTAGGAGTAATTTTTTTGGTAACACAGAGAAAATTCATTATATGTGAAATGCGAGTACGAACTTCCACGTGGAGACCTTAACGAAGTTATGCTAAGCTGTAACAATGTAGCTTCGGCCTACACAATAGAAACACAGATAATCAGGAACAATCAACAGATTAAAAGAACAAAAATAAACAAAGCTGCCTCCACCGAAGACTTCCACCACCACTACCATAACAACCCCCGCAGCCACCATAACTTAAACAAAGCTCCCACAAACATGACATTAACCTTACTCTCGTCCACTGCTCACACAAACAAAAATTCTATAACCATAAACAAAAAACACGCAAACACAAACACACACTCACATGCCTTGCGAGTATGAGTAAGTGTTTGTGGAATTTTTGTGAGGATAAATGACATTAAAGTAAGGAAAGTCGGTGACATTTCAAAAACGGGGGGGGGGGGGGGGGGGGGGGGGGGTGTAATTTAGCCCTCAAACTTTGATAAAACGTTGAGTTAAATCCCTTATTATTTATTTTGTGTGTCTTTTGAATTTTAAAAGTAGATTAACTAGTTGATAGATGATGGAACAATTTACAATCGTGATAAAGGATGAGGACATACTGTAAAATGTAAAGAGCTAAAGAGACCGAGTTAATTTCTATTCCCATAATTAGATTTTATGCTTGAATATTAAATAAAACACTATTTATAAAAAGTAAATTGTTAAAACATGTACTAGCGTTTTTAATAGATAGAAAAATAATAAAATATTATTATTCCAAACTACCAATTACATGCTTAAATATTTTTGCATTATACAAAGGAGAGAGTGAACAAAGAGTATTGTAAAAAATATTGCATAATTGATCTATTTTGTAAGCTACTAACATAGTTACTAAACGTAAAATCGTTAATTGATAAGTTATTCCCAAATTTTCCATAAAACATTAATTTTTCTCGAATTTCTGCCGTTCAAAAAAAAACATTAATTTTTCTCTATGCTATGAAAATGTTTTGAATAGCAATTTGACTCACCTTTAAATGGGAGAGGCCTAAAAGTTAGGGATGACATCGAAATCTTGTTCAAAGTTTGAGGGGCAAACTGTTACCGTTCCCTCTCTTGGGTTTTTAAAGCAGACTCCGCCATAAGCCCACTTCCCTGCCTTTACCAATTCCGAGAGGACACAGAAGAGTCGCGTTGAACTGAAGCGAGACCGGCGACTGTACAGAATCCCCGCCGTGCAATGACCTAGCTCCGCCGCTCCAGTAGGCCTTAAACCTATATATACGTATGCAACAACTTTATATATTGGTTTGTTCAGTTTGATGTTTTGAATATGGAGCGTGCAATCGAACCCGAAAGCGAAGCTCCTGCTGTCAAAGCTCTCGGCTCCCTCTTCAAGCTTACCCAAGTCTTCCTCTGGTCTCTCTCTCTCTCTCTCTCTCTCTCTACATGTGTGTGTGTGTGAATATATACACAAATAAGTGTATGTAGGTGAACTTAGGATTTGTGTCCGGCATGAATGAACCCATTTGAGAATTAGGGCAGTAGTAGTTAGGCTTTGAAAATCTTTAAACGGGCAGTAAATTTATGACATCAAGATTGCAACTTGTTTATGCAACAGGGATAACGCTGATGGGACGAGATCAGATGGCATTTTGGCGAAAACAGGCAAGTGTTCCACCCTGTAATCAGCTAGTTAAGTACTAAATCTGATTCTTGGGTGGGTGGGATTGGTTAGAATTATGTTGGATTACTGCTTAATCAGAATCTCTATTGTTTTAGGAATAGGATATGTTTAAGCATTTTTTTTTTTTTTTCCTGATAAGCATAAGCATCAAAAGTGGTTATATTGTTTTTGCTGGATTGTCAGATTGTCGCCCGTTACTGGAGGATGGGGAACTCGTCGAACAGATGAGTGCATTAGGGCTTCCTCTTTCCTTTCAAACAAACAAAGAAGTGAGTTTGCACGTCTTTTTTCTTAGTTTGTGATTATTTTTTGATGAATATTGAAAAATAATTGCACTAGAAATAACATTAACGTGGATAAGGAGAAAAGGCATAAAGCTCTATAAAATTCAGAAATCGACTGAGAAGGGTAAATAACTCCCAACTCCAGAGTTCTTTTAAGCTATACGAATGAAACTCCCTCACAAAAGATTTGCGATTCCACTCCCACCAAATCATACGCATGTTGCATACGGGAATCGAAGTTCAGTACTTTGTCTTCTTCCCCATTGTGGTACCCACCACAATGAATATGCTCAGCACGTGATTCGTTAACAACAGGAATAGGATATTTGGTGTGTATTTGTATTAATATTATTGGGTATTAAACAGCATCAGTACATAGCATCTACAGTAACAAATCCCGTGCTTAACTTTCCAACATTGGATTGTTACATGGAACTCACTAACAGTGTACCATAGCTGTATAGATCTGCTCCTAAAAGCATAAAGTTCCAAGAAAGAAGACCTGTTCTCCAGTGTCATCGGTCCCTGGGAAGATGACCTCTACTTAAGGCCCCGTTCCACTAAAAAAAAAACAGTTTTGTTTTAACTTATAAACTATCTCATTCCACTAACAAAAAATCACTTAGTTTTTTTGCAAAACTAAAAACCAAAAAGGCCAAAAAACTAGTTAGTGGAACAAGTTAGTTTTTTTGCAAAACTAAACATACAAAAAACTAGTTCAATGGAACAAGTTAGTGGAACAAGTTAGTTTTTTTGCAAAACTAAAATCCAAAAAACCAAAAAACTAGTTAGTGGAACAAGTTAGTTTTTTTGCAAAACTAAAACATCCAAAAAAACCAAAAAAAACAAAAAACCAAAAAAACCCAAGTTAGTGGAACACCCCCTAAGTGCCAAATGCCAACTGTGTTGCCAAGTGAAAAAAATAAAATAAAATTGCCAACTGTTTCATTGTATGAGAATCAAACCAGTGAGTCTGTGATGTTCAGACCTCAATGGGGAAGTTAAATTGTGTAATAAATTATTTTGTTCTTTTGCCAAGGATGGCTTCACTTGAAGTGGGTGTTATTAACCATCCTCTTTGTTATCAACTAGCATTTTACCCGTTCAATGCACGGGGGCAAAAAATGACATTGATATTTTTTTCGACCTCATGTATCGAACGGGCGCAATGCAATTTGATAAAAAATACATTTGTGTCTTTTCCGGCCTCATGTTTTTAACAAGCACAACTTTAGTTGGTTAAAAAAATATGTTTGTGTTTTTTCTGGCCTGTGTATCAAACGGGGCACGAATTAATATTCTATTTGAAGACTAAAACCATTTGTAAAAAACATATATAGATTCAAATATTTTCTTACAATAATTGATGGTTATTTTGCAAATGCTACTACTCCTATAGATAACAAAACAGTTAGAATCAATTAGAAAAGTAAAAAAAAAAAAAAAAAACCTCCCACGTCCCCTCCCTCCCCTCCCCAGGCCCACCACCCCCACCCTGCCTCTCTCTCTCTCTCTCTCTCTCTCTCTCTCTCTCTCTCTCTCTCTCTCTCTCTCACACACACACACAACCTGTGTGTGTGTCTCTCTCTTCTTCCAACTTCCCCCACTTTCTCCCCCCACTCTCTCTCCAAATTTTAGAAAATTGAAAGAAATTGAAAAATCTAGAAAATTAGGATTCAGAGTTTGGAAAGTTTTGTAGGCAAAACACATTGCTATAGGGTATTGATAGATAGATGTGTTTTCCCTTATTTTATTATTTGCATTTTGTTGTAGAGGAGTGGAATGTTTGGAGGGAAAAGAAAGGGAACGAAAAAGAAGCAACTACCTGATCATGAAGGGAGTGTCGATAGCCCTCTAGATTCGGTTGAAGTGAGTGAGATGGAGGTTAAATCTACCACTGCTATTCATTATGAAACGAGTGATTATTTATGTTGCTCGTCAATGCTGGGCCAAAGTGAATTACCTTATTGTGGTATTGCAATGGACATCAATAAAACTCCTTGCCTTACTGGCAAGGAAGAAGATTTGGCATATTTGAGTGCTAGCAGCTCTTGTGCTGCTGTTGAGGAACAGTTATGTGATGGAGTATCTGGCATTATGTCAAATTACGGCTTTTTTTGTGGCACTGAGCATGACAGTGATGTTTCAAGGGAGGACATGAAATCTGCTAGTCCTTGTAATTCAGCTGCTCAAACTTCCCCAGGAAGCATTATGGTCAATGAGTATGGTAAGGAAGATGATTTGGCATATTTGAGTGCTAGGAGCTCTTGTGCTGCTGTTGAGGAACAGTTATTTGATGGAGTATCTGGCATTATGTCAAATTACAGCTTGGTTTGTGGCACTGAGTATGATAGTGTTGTTTCAAGGGAGGACATGAAAACTGCTAGTCCTTGTAATTCAGCTGCTGAAACTTCCCCAAGAAGCATTATGGTCCATGAGTATGGCAAGGAAGAAGATGTGGCATATTTGAGTGCTAGGATCTCTTGTGCTGCTGTTGAGGAGCAGTTATGTGATGGAGTATCTGGCATTATGTCCAATTACAGCTTGGTTTGTGGCATTGAGCATGACAGTGTTGTTTTGAGAGAGGACATGAAAACTGCTAGTCCTTGTAATTCAGCTGCTCAAACTTCCCCAGGAAGCATTATGGTCAATGAGTATGGCAAGGAAGAAGATTTGGCATATTTGAGTGCTAGGAGCTCTTGTGCTGCTGTTGAGGAACAGTTATGTGATGGAGTATCTGGCATTATGTCAAATTACAGCTTGGTTTGTGGCTCTGAGCATGAAAGTGTTGTTTCAAGGGCGGACATGAAAACTGCTAGTCCTTGTAATTCAGCTGCTCGAACTTCCCCCGGAAGCATTATGGTCAATGAAGATATTGACCATCATAAGAGAGAACATGATGGTGGATCAATAGAGGTTGCCTGTGTAGAAGGTTCCTTATTGGTTGATGGTGCTTCAGGAGGTAAGAAGTGCTTCAGTGATAGCTGCATAGAGCAGGCACGGGGCCCTGATGTCGTTGCTTATTCACAGTCTTCAGAAGTGATTGACCATGATGGAAATGATAGTCAACACAATGGTGCTTTCGGAGACTGGACTTCATATTGGGACTCATTCTACACAAGATACTACTTCTATAACATCAAGACTCTTGAGTCTACGTGGGACCCTCCTGTAGGCATGGAACACCTAGTATATGACGAAGTTAAGGAGAAATCTGGAGAAATGATTAGTGAGATTGCTGAAATGAATTGTCACCCTGCAGTTCATTTGGATCATGGTAGACCACTTGATTATTGTGGTTTCCAGTGTGACTCCAATTCATTTGGGGTGTCAAAGAATGGTGACAAATCACTGGACCAGCCACCAAGCGAGGCCTCAGATGGGTTTGAGCTTGCTGGTGACAATTTTCTTGACTTGATGACAACGCCTGCTCTAAATGATGGTTCTGAACAGTTAAATGAAATACAGAGGATCGATAGGAGGGGCAGGTATGCCATCTGGCATTTTGGTTCTTTAATTGCAAATCGATGTTTATTTGTGTTACGGAGTAATATTTTTTCACATTTTTCTTTAGAAAATGAAAACTACTGTTTGACCCTTGCTGTTGTAAATTTGGATTTTTACTTTTAATGCAGCTGATGAAATGAAATCAAGCAATTAGGTTATGGTTATGTTTGCAGTATAGATTTGCTGTGTACATATGTATATAGCACTGAAAAACCGGAGTGCTGTGGACGACTGGGTAACTCGGACAATATTACCAGTTTTGACGGAATCCAGGAAAAGTGTCCCGATGAGGATGCCTTCCAACCATCAGATGCTACCAGGTTGAGCTAGGGAGATTTAATCTATGATTTGAGTACGAGCATCCTTGTATAATATTCGCAATACCAAGAGACTACATTGTTGTCTGATTTTTGTTGCAGCTTTAGCGGTGCACTCATTAGAGCTTTATCGGAGGGCAGTGGCGATGATAGCATGCCTCGGGGAACAATGGACCCTGCTACGGATAAGTTGGAAACAAAGCACAATTTTGGCGTTAGAAAGATGGGGAAGAATGCAAGGAAGAGATTCCGACTGAACAAGAATTTATCTTGTGACAACGGAGGTTCATCCCTCTGTTTCTCTGTCTCTCATCATTTTTAAATGCTAGTGCATTATTTAGTTTTCCTACAAAATTATCCAAAATTGGTTGACTGATGTTCGTGCAATGTCATGCTCATAATTTGGTGATAGTTAAGGAAGTGTAGTAGTAGTAATCCACTGCTTTAGCATAAACTATAACTCTTTCCCTTTAACCAGACCATGGCTAGAACTATATCCACTGAATTAGCTCCTGCTCTGGTTGGGCCCATTTTATCATTGTGTACCTTCCCAGTGCCGTCTAAGCTTCTGGGTAAAGTCGCAACCATCTGCTAATGCCTTTCTAGAACGTGTAAACATTGAACTAAATCAGCTGTCTCAAGCAACAATTTTGGAATCTGCTGATTCTGATACCCTCATGTGTCTCCTATTTGGTTGGACACAAATTTCTTGGCAGTGTGTGTTGTACATTGTATTGTTGCTTGTTTTCCTGGGGTGTTGGTTCTGGTACTTACTTTTTCTGAACTGTCGCATCTAGCGAAGCTTATTGCAGCTGGAATCTGGATAAGGAAGTTTTGACATCTATTCTCTCGTGATAAATCATCTCTTTTTACAGGGCTTCCATTCCAAGGTATTTTCCAGGAATTCTCCCCCCTTATTAAAAAATATTGGTGGCAAAGATATCTACTCTTCTCCAGATTTGACGAGGGAATAAAAATGGATGAAGAAGGGTGGTTTTCTGTCACCCCAGAGTCTATAGCCAGGCATCATGCACTTCGTTGTGGCGCCGGTATCATTATTGATTGCTTTACTGGGGTTGGTGGAAATGCCATCCAATTTGCACAGAGGTGAGCACTCCTTTCACCCTATGTTGTGGTAGTTCCTCTGCCATGCTTTACGTTCAAACAGATCCATAGCTCCTCTTGGGGTGAATGAGATGGAAATATCCAGTGATGTATCATATATTTCACTTGAGAATGGTGAATCTTACCTAATTTGTCCAAGTTTGGAGATCATTAAGTTTCTAAGTACGGAGATCTTTAAATTGAAGTCCCTGGATGTTTGTAACGTTCGTGACTCGTGTGTCAGAATCATAGCTGCTGTAGGTTCATTTTTTTCTCCTGGTCTTACCTACCATCTTGTATTTGAAATTACATGATACACATGCAGCTGGATTGTTATTCTAAGCTCGGAATAAGTGTTAGCTGTTGAGTATTTTTTATCTGGATTCTGGATATGTTTTGAAATTGAGGGTCTACATTTCTTAGGCTTAGCCAGCTGTGCATGCTTGACTTTTGTCTTATCATTTTTAAGGTTTAGCGGGAAAGAAAAGAGAAGTTTTTCCTTTACTAAAAGAATGACATTGTTATTATTTGTTAATTTTTAGGTTTCGTCCACATTTTACCACATATTCCTACTAGTTTTATGGTCCATCTACGATTTATTTACATGATGATAGCTTTTCAACTGGAACAGGAACAGGAGCGACGATTTTGGGTCAACTAATATGGAAAAGTGTCCCTTTGTATTTTCTTGTTGTTTCTCAATTTTCATGATAATTTCTTATCTCTTTCCCCAGTGTTCACCATAGATGTGGTAATATTATAAAAACAACATTATGTTCAGCTTGCAAAAGATTCTTTTTTGAACTTCAATACCGGTGCTTCATTACTTAGTTATTTTCTCTTTCAGGAGCAAGCATGTTATTGCAATTGATATTGATTCGAATAAGATTGACTATGCACAGCATAATGCGACCATTTACGGAGTTGAAGATCGTATAGATTTCGTTAGAGGGGACACTTTCCTCTTGGCACCAAAGTTGAAGGTATTTTTGTTTAAATATAAAGAATAAGGTCGTCTAATTAATTAGTGCAAAATATTTTTGTTTCTCTAGAGAGGATTTCATTGTTATATTTTTCCAAGAATTAAATATGCTCTTCACATTGGTATATGATGCAAAGTGCACTAATACCCTTTTAAATTTCTTCTTAATTGCCTAGTGGACCATTTCCAAAGAAGGCAACACTGCACGATGGTATAGGAATCACAAACAATGACATCTGTTCTTATCCTCCTGTGCATGTTGCTGTTAAAAAAAAAAAATTCCTCCTCTGCATGATTTGGCATTCCATACGGACTGAATGAAAGGTGTTAAAGACTGAAGATAAAGTAATTAAGCTTGAAAGCAGGAGCAAGGCTATGTTGTTTTGAATGTTTTTATCGTACAATTTAGTGTTTGGAATCAACTGGATTGTTGTCATGTTATTGTGAAAACACTCTTGCATTCTCCATGTTAAGTTCTGAAGTATTACAATTTACTGTACTGCAGGCAGACACAGTCTTCTTGTCACCTCCCTGGGGTGGCCCTGAATACGCTAAAGTAACAACATATGACATCAATACAATGCTCAAGCCACATGATGGGTCTGGCTTCTCACCTCTGATAAATTAGCTTTTCGTAATACGTTTTTTAGTTAATTTTGAAACCAACTCTATACTTGTGTAATATAATGTCAGGCATATGCTCTTCAATGTCGCAAGGGGAATTGCTTCCAAAGTTGTCATTTTCCTTCCAAGAAATGTTGATCTCAACCAACTGGCGGAGTTAGCTTTATCTGCCAATCCTCCATGGTTGTTAGAGGTACTAAATACAAAATTTTATTTCTATGTTTCAGTGTTTTTTGTTTTTTTGTGTGTGGAGGATTACGCAGTTTTCTGTTAACAAAAAAGGAGCTTGAGATTTTGATAAGGGGCGGAAACAGTCATTCGTTAATGGGGAATTCGAGGCACTTTTATAAAGTTTGAGGGGTCAAATGCATAAATCTAACGTCATAAAGCACTGAGATTGTTCTGAGTCAGTGGAGTCAGCTGACCTGCTTGCCAGTTGCTACTACCACATGGTTCCGCCCGTGAATATGTTTGCGCTTTTCACATCCATGGAGGACATGCAATGAGACGTGCTTGTGCGTCAATGTGTCAAACGGGAGGAATGATGCTAACTTATGTGATTTTGTTAGGCTGTGTTTGTGTATCCTATGCAAATTGAATACAGCAGCTCGGATTCTGTTCTGTGGAAGGAAAAAATAATTTGCACACAAACAACTCCACCCGAAGATTGACCGCCCATTATTAATGTGGTCCCAATCTTATTACAACATGCGATACTTAAAGTGAAGAAGGCTTCAGTTTTTGCTCTTTCATTTGATACTATTCCTAAATTTTCTAATTGTAAAAACTAATCAATCTTTTAACATATGAAGTCCGTTGTTTCAGGTAGAGAAGAACTACTTAAATGGAAAGTTGAAGGCCGTAACTGCTTACTTCACCGATACATCAAAGTAGAAGAGACAGATACGTTATATGCATGCCAGATCAAGGTCAAGATAGTTTTGGATATGCATACCAGAACCAGGTCAGAATAGTTTTGGATACCGGCAATCTATTGAGGTGAACTAGTGGTGATGGTTTTGCTGCTGTGGCGTCTCTCATGTACATGTTTTGTAAGTACTACATATATGGTTATGAACATGTATAATTTGGATTTACTGTTTGGGGTAGTGAACCCTTGTCATAGTTGTCTGGTGGGGTAGTAAACCCTTGTCATAGTGGTGCTATGAACAGTTCACCATTGTAGCTTAAGTTTGACTTCCTGGCACAAATAAGACATGTTTGGAAGTTTTAGAATTAATTCTTGTAATTTTAGCTAGAGAATTAAACCTGTGTGGTTGTTGACTATTTCCAAAGTTGTTTTTTATTTATGATAGCTCAATTGTTCGGGTAATTTAAGCGCACCTCCACTAATCCTAGGATTGATCCCACAGTCCACAAGCGGGGGGCCAGAGTCCTAGACTGGCCTCAAGGGAGTTGACAACATCTGGGAGGTTTCGAGCTTGAAATCTTAAGATGGAGCAAACCACAAGTCTACCCCTAGCAAAAAGTCCAATGTTTTACTCCTACTTCCTCCGCCTAGAATATTTCAAGGGAAAATTAGGGACAAGGGAATTTTGCATTACGTTTTTTCTGAATTTTTTTAAAATGGAAAATCTTTATGGGACATCTGAAAATAGAATTCGAGAGCCGGAGGTAGTTGAAGTTAAGACGTACGACAGGTGATCCACCACTTATAGTTAGAGGATGCTGTACACACTATCAAAAACCACAACTCCTCGCATACACATGGGATTTACACTCATACCACACCATAATTGTGTGTGGGTCCCACTTGTATGCCATATTTTGGTTGTGTACCTAGATTTTTTTTATTAGGGTTGTTTCCATTGCGTCTATGGGTCCATCAACTTTTCATGTTTTACTGGTGATGATTTGAGTTTTCATCGGTCTTGGGCTAACAACTTGCTGTTGGGCCTTCAGCCGTGCCTGGGATTTACAGTACTTTATTACAACCACTAGCCTAGAGAAAATTAGGTGGATAATTGTTTGTCAATTTTGCAACTACCACCGTGTGAGAGCCGGTCTTGAGCTAAAACTCGAGATACGGTCGCTTTAGACTTTCGAAAGTTTATGAATTTTAGGGGGCTCTTATTTTAGTACCCGTGTAATAGTTCAACATAAAAGAAAAGTCTTATCTTTAATCTTTGCTTTAAGACCGAAGGTAGTCTTTCGGGCAGTGTCCTAGAATTTTGTTGAAGTTGCAGCAGGAGGTTTAACTAGTCGGTTGAAACCTACAGAGATTAAAAATACTCTCCATTTTGTATAATTGTCAGTCTTACATAGAATCGATCAAAGAACGAGTTTTTGAGCTTTTTGAAACCTCGTTCAACATCAGTTATAGTCTCATAAATAAACAATCTAAGTTTTCGTACATTTATGAAATCTGTTGTGCTTTCAAATCAAGCTCAAACAACTTAAAAGTTCAAGCTACACAAGACCAGTTCTTTCGATTAGATTAGATCGACCTATTTTATAAGTAAATAAAGCTTGAATATATTTTTATAACTCGTTACGTTTTCAAACCAAACTTGAACTACGTCTGGCCCGGCTTGTCCATCGGCCCTAGATTCAAGTAGGAACTGGAATAGGGTTGAAACATTAGAATAATCTCTCAAGTAGAAGAGTCTTTTCTGTACTTATCTCTTCCATGAAAGAGTTCTGGAAAAGGCTACAGTACCCACAAAAGCTACCAATTTTCTGCAAAAGTTACGAATTTTTTGCAGAAATTACGAATTTTTTGTAAAAGTTACGATTTTTTTTTTTATAAAAGTTACGAGACACACCAAAATGTTACGAATCATATTGCTGAAAAGTTACGAAAAACTAAAAAATATTACGATTGCCGATGAGGTGTCACAATCTGGACCATACAATAGGTGCATATTGTACACTCAAATAAGGGGTGTGTACTATAGCCATTTCCAAGAGTTCTAGGATCATTAAAATTGCAATCGTGGCAGCTTGTCATTGGTTTTCTGCAATTCTTTGGTTCACAGAGGCTCCAAGAGTAAGTTTTTCTCATTTTGAAGAGCAATGATTGTATCTCCTTATTGGATTCCTAAAGAATGTTGACTAAAACTTTGGGATGGAGAAAATGCGAAACTTCTTAGGTGTTATCAATTTTCGTGGGGCAAATCCATACGAGGATTTGGTCTGATTATAAATAGGCTCCCTCCTTGTGAATTGGGAAATTGATTCCTAAAAATTAACCGAGATATGCGTAAAATGACCCGAACACCCCGAGATAAAATGGTACAGACAACAAATTGGGACCATCCAGGGTTTTAGGATGGAGACCAAGTTAAATGTCCATTCTCCTCACGTGTGACTCAGTGTCACAACTCACAATGCTGACCATTTACTACTACTAGCTACTTGTGCCTGCAATATTTATTATATATATTGCTCTGAAGTTATAAATATTGCATCGGAAAAGCTTTGTCCTCACCGACATATTTGTACTGTTGCCTGATACTGGTATGTTCATGATTTTACCAAAATGGTCCCCAGATTCAGAAACATTTACAGCCCTCGTTTTACTCCCTCCCTGCTTGTGATCTCCACCTTTCCATTTTCAGATTCAGGATTTCTGAGGCGACAATAATTTTAGGAGATGGATCCTATTTGATCTCTACAAGAGATTTGACCGTTCTGGTTTTTGATGTTTGTGGGCCGTTTCGGTATAATCGCTTTTTAGAGCTTCTGGAGGATACTAACGGTAGGGAAAGTCAGCGTTCAAAGAAATGTTGACTAAAAGTCAATATGGACATTCCAATCACAAGGTGACAAGTGTCACTCAAGGATAGAATGACACGCGGCATAGTCACGGGGGTCAACTCGCTCGAGTGTCATTGACGTGACACTCATTCATTAGGGGGAGCCTAGTGCGCACCCCACTGAGGCTCAATAAGGGCATAGACACTTAGCTATAGACTTTTCTGTCCAAATATGGAGAAAAGCCTACTGGCATAACAACTAGTGGGGCCCAAATAGATGGGCGAGAATGCAAGTTAGTCATATATTTTGGCCCAAGCAAATGCTTGCTCCAGTCTAAGGCAGGACCCGAGGGGTCCTCTGAGGCTTGGCTGCTGTACAAACATGACCGAACAAGATATGATCTTGCTCATATGGGAATGAAAAGCGATCTAGTGGTTTGGTGGCTACAAAGAAGAGAAGTTCTCCCCGCGAGGGTGGAGTAGCACTCCCTAGTAGTCGTGGGGGTCAACCCCCCGGTCGGTAATATCATCTATGTGGTCAGGGTGTACAAAAAGGGCACGTGTCCTTGTATTACAGGGAGACACCTAGCGCTTGAATATTGGCCTGGAGTGCCTATAAATATGAAACATTTACTTCATAATTCCCAGAAGTGATTTGATTGACATAGTGTGTCATTCGAGAGAAAAAAAGTAGGTAGTCACTAATTTTGAGAGGAGAACATTATCTCTAGTGACATCATCACATCACCCTATTCTCTCTAGGTGATCACTTGAGCATCCCCCCATGGATTAGCTTAAGAGCTCCATTGCCTTAGTCTTTTGTGCACATACCTACTCTCTTCTTCACCTTTCTTCTAGATCTGTAGATCACTCCATTTCTTCATTACTTCACTAATTATTCTTACCTCTCCAGCTCATTCATACTCAAACACGAACCTCACTTACACTAATCATGACAAAAATTAGATTTATCTTATACTATTCATCCATGATCGAAACATATTTATCTTGAGATAAATTGACTTCGAAATATATAGTTCTTTCTTGAGAAAAATTAGTTTCGATCAAATTTGCCAATCTGGTAACTTTATCGATATGTGATCAACATTAGATCTAATATAACTGATATCTCAATGAGTACTAAAAGGTGAACTAGTTCTAATCATTACCTTGACCCAAAAAGGCCCCAAACTAACTTTTACACTTCGACACACCATTTTTTCATTTTTTGTATAAATATGAACAAAAAGACGAAAAGAAAATACATAAAATTCGTGGTGCAAAAAATTTGATCGAGGGGAAGCATGGCGATAAGAGGCTTACCGTTCCAATTTCTTAAGTTGGACTCCCACCACACAAACATTTCTTGGAGCTAGACGCTCAACTGTTAATTGCGAAACTACATAATTCGTCGAGATGCACGTAAATTCAATTGAACAGATGAGTAATTTTTTTTTTCATCGACAACAAATGGGTAATGGGTAAGTAGCCTAAACAAATGAGTATAACAAATTAAAAAAATCAAACCACCCTTGCCTGCTCATGTATTTATTTATTTTTGTCAGCCCTCTCAATCTCATGCTAGATTTTTGCTATTTTTGATAAAAAAAAAAATTTAAATTAACTAGTAGGAGTAGTACTCCAACACTCACGTGAGCCGAGTTGACCGGCGTGGGTTCGGGGACCGTCCAGCTTACCGAGCAAGTGCCGTGCGACAGAAGGTGAAAGTCATCTCGTGTCTCGAGGCCTATTTGGTCCCCCCATCCAATAATTTTTGTTCATCAATTCGGTATCCGAAGAAGCATTGGAGAATTTAATTTTGCTTCGGATCACCACGTGCTATTACTTGTGGTTTGTTCCAAAACTCTGCAAACTTGTGCTGACAAGCAATTTCAGCTTAGGGGATTCAGATTTTGATTGAATAGCACTAATATATGCTCACATGGTTTTGTATTTTCGACGGTCAGGGGTGTCTGGGCCAGTTTACGTGTATCACAACTAATTACCTTACTGGTCTGATCAATGACAAGCCATTTACGCCGAGACTAGGGGATTCAGAAGAAATTATTGTCTTGCGGACTTACCTCATGAATTGAACCCTTGATTAATTGAGGGGGAGTAAATCTACCAACCAACTGGACTGAGTACTAAGTACTAACCCTTGAGGCTTATTGTTTAGGTTTTCGAAGTTTGGAATATGGGTACAAGATAATAAATATGAACAAAATTAATTAGACATGCACCACAAATTGAAAGAGGAAATTATAGGAGTTTAATTAGATAGATTAATTAGGCACTCGTTCCGATACCATTTACCCCAAAGAGTGGCAAGATGAGTTCAAATGGATCGGTATGGCAACGAAAGGGAGAAAAATCGTGTGAGGAGGCGGTGCGCTGGTGGCCAATGGAGATTGCTTAGTAGCGGTCATGGAGCTAGTCGATTGATAGTAGCGGTGGTGGTGGTAGTGGTGGTGGTGTTAAGCAGAGGCAGAGGAAGTATAGGACAAGCGATGTCACTTGAGTTCATTGGCTTTCCAATTTCTCCATTGGTCAACTAATATTTTTTTTCCCTAATTAATGGAATTGAACCCACAAAAATACAGTAATAAAAATTGCTACAATCACAAATAAGAATTTCATAAATATGCCCCTCTTTTAACACTATTGTTACGATATTAATACCCCATTCACAAATAGTACTCATTTTACAACAAAATGAACAATTTCGGTTATCATTAAAGACCTCTCTTGAGTCTACGAAGGCTCAAATTAGACCGGACTGAATCTAAGGAAAGCATATAATAAGAGTTTGGTCCGTAAGAGTAATGTCCTTCGTCATGCCCCTTTTATTAAGCAGAGTTTGACCAGACTAAATCTAAGGAAAGTAGGGAGTAATACTCATTTTACAGAATGAACAATACATGTACAATATTGCTTCAACACACTCACATAATATGTGTGGAGCCCACACGTGTGTAGATTTCAGCTGTTCAAAATTTAGGGGGTGTTCCGTTAAGAGCGTTTTTAGAGTAAACTGGTTTTTCACGGTTTTTTATGCGATGTATTATAAGAGGATGACATGTTTCGGTTTTTAGAAAAAACTATTTTTTGTTAGTGCAACACCCCCAGTATTTTTTTTATTTTTGATGGTTTGGATTCAACGACTACTATTTAGTGAGTAATTGATTGAAAAAAAATAAACGGCTGTGACGATGACGGCAGAAAAGCACGCCTTTATACATGGACACAAAAATCAGTTCCTTCCTTCAGATACCCGCCATTTCATCAATAAAATGGTACCCGCCATTTATTAACGGTTTCTACTCAACCAAACCAAGATCTCTCTCTCTCCCCTACTGAACCAAACACACTCTCTCTCTCTCTCTCTCTCTCTCTCTCTCTCTCTCTCTTATTTCTGATATACGACTTTGATGAGAAGAAGCACATACGATACAAAAATGGCGGAGTTAGGGTTTGAGGATCAGATTTATGAGCAGAGATCAGACTTCATTACTACTCGAGACGCCAGTCCTGATTTCACCAGCCTCTTCTCTTCCGCTTCTGGTAGCGTCGATCGTTCCTCCTCCGCTTCCGATGTTCTCGATCACGACTCCCCCGTCTCCCTAGAGGTCCCTTTTCCGACTCACTCCACTTCAATTTCACATTCCAATTATTTTTACTCTGTTTTTTTTGCTATATTGCGAAGGGAAAAGAGGGTGGGGGGGGGGGGGGGGGGGGAAGGAGTTATTGTAACTGAGTGCGCGAGCTCAGATTCAAGAGAAAAGAATTGCGTGCTTAATTTGTTTTTTTTTTTTTTTTTTTTTTTTTTTGGCGTTTCATTTATTTTTCGAGCTAATCGAACTGGAAATCAAGTAACTCGAGTAGGTCCAGTTGTTGCTAAATTTCTGCTATTGCACATTTGTTCATATGTGACGTTCACGTAAAGTTTTTTAATTAATTATTGTGAAAAATCGGTAAGGACGAAAAAAGTTTGAATTGACTGTTTTTTATCTTTCGTTTTATCTGAATTTTTTCAACTTCTGTTCATTTTTATTAATTTTCTACTTATTGAGACAAATGATTGTTCCTAAATATTTGTAGGAAAAACTTAAAAAAATAATAATAATAATATCGACTATTTAAGTACCAATTAATTTTAGTCCAACACACTGTTCGTAATCGATTTCTACTGAATTTGCTCTGCATGCGTCACCAAAAATGCGCTGTTTCGCACAGATTTGCTGTAACTGATTGAAGGAGTGGAAACAAAGTAGTACCTGTAGAGACTTTTGTTCGTTTCGAAACGACGGAATTTAAGCGCTAGGATTGGACATACGCTGTGCAATTTTTGTTTTTCTCTCAGAGTATCAAACAGAAGTTCTTGAATCTTGATTTCGAAAATTCGTCGATTTCGAAGAGCTAAAAATCATTTATTTGAACCAGCATTTGGCAGGAAACGATCAGCGTGAGACTTCGAGTGGTGCGGATTCAGATCCAAAGATTAGTCGTAATAGAAAAGTACAACATGCTAAAGGTTGTCTTCATCTCACTTTGAATAAAATTTTAGACTGTCAATCTCTTTATCTCACTTGACGAATAATTAAGTTTCCTTGGATTGTACGCAGTTCATAAAGAAGACAGTGATGGAGATCTAGGGGGCAAAAGTGGAACCCTAGATTCTGCCAGAAACTCCTTCTCTCAAGCACTCAAAGGTAATACACAGCATAAGTGTAACTGTAAACGGTAACTCTTATACATCTTCGGCATTTACCGAAATTTGGATTAAAGTTTAGGAAAAGGCTACAATACACACCCCTGTAAAAGTTACGATTTTTTGCGAAAAGTTACGAATTTTTTGGAAAAGTTACGAATTTTTTGTAAAGGTTACGAATTTTTATTGTAAAAGTTACGAGACACACCAAAATATTACAAATCATAGAAAATGTTATGAATCATATTGCTGAAAAGTTACGAAAAACTAAAAAATGTTACGATTGTCGATGAGATGGCACAATCTGGACCATACAATAGGTGCATATGGTACACCCAAATAAGGGGTGTGTATTGCAGCCATTTCCGAAAGTTTATTCGCCAACGAGGTGGTAGTCGAGTTGGCGAAGGTGCGGGATGAAACTCCCTCCGTCTCTCACCACACGGTCGCAAGTTCGAACTCGGTTGCAGTAATAGGCCTCATGAACTTGAGTGTGTATGTGACGGCACTATTGTCCAACTGATCACTTGGTGCGGTTGTGGTGATGGACTGTTTCTTCCGGAACAATGGCTAACTCGCAAGAGCACCACTTACCAAAAAAAAAAAAAAAATCAATCTCACAAGGGCACCTCTCAGCAGAACATTTTGGAGCGCTTAAGAACCCTATGTTCACGCCCAAGGGCGGTCACCAAGCTGGTTGCCCCGCCGTTTAATGAGCAAAAAAAATATAAAATTGATGTTTAGGTTGATATGTTGAACAACAACGGTAAACTCAAAATCTATGCCTACACTTGAGTATAATTTAATTGATGGAGGTATAAATTCACGGGGTGGAGGGAAATTTCAAGGTTCTACTTAAATTTGAGTTTCATTGGAGCATCGAGTAATGATCGAAGATGCTCTGACGGACACATGTGTCTTTTCTAAACATTTATTTCTGTGTTTGTCGAATCAGAATGTCAAGAAAGGAGATCCAGAACCGAAGTTTTACAGGAAAAGCTAGACAGACAGAAGCTTGATTCGAAAGATCTGAACAATCATATAACCCATGCAGCAAACTCTTCTTCCCCACTGTTTGGAGCCATGAAGAAGAGCCGTGGAATGCCTAATTATCGGCACAGTAGTGTTGGGATTCAGCAAGGGTGGAGCTCAGAACACGTACCCTCGCGTAACAGTGCCAATCGGAGGCATTTGGGTGTTGCATTGTTGCCTTTTAACAATAGCAGGATGTTGCCTTCCAAATGGGAAGATGCGGAGAGGTGGATTTTCAGCCCAGTTACTGGTGATGGTGTCATGAGGCCTTCGTTTCCGCTGCCTCAGAGGCAGCCGAAGTCCAAGAGTGGGCCCCTTGGACCTCCTGGGATTCCAAATTACTTGTTAGATTCACCGGCAGGACAGACGCTTCAACGTGCCAGCGTAGGGAACTTAATGGCTAGGTCTCCATTTTCAGCTGGGGTAATGGCACCTGATGGTTTCTCAGATCGTTCAAGTGTAAGCAGCGCTGGAGGTGGAAATTTTCCTAATCGTATAGACCCTTGCATGGCAAGGTCAGTGAGCTTCCACGGGTACTTTGAACTGCCGATTAAATCATTATTGCCTGCCCCCCAAGGTAAATGTTCATTATATTGTATTTTTGCGTTAATTTGGAGTAATTGTTTGGGCTAAGTGAACACAGTTCTCTCACACCTTGCTGACATTGTGTTGGATAGTATATCCACCAGTTTGAAGTTTGTTTGAATAGAAGAAGAAATGAATGGCTAATTTTTTATTATAATCGACAACATTCAGCGTTTCAATTGCCTATTTCATGACTTGCATGAATAAATGCAATAATAGTTACATTTCTAGTTGTGTGATTGTTGGTAATCTCATCACATATACTTTCGCTGGACGCATCATGTGGCATAGGTAGTAAATCATATGATGTCCATAACAATTGCTCTGTGTTTGTGACATTTTGTTTCTTGTGCTTTTACTGGATTATGATATTTTGTCTGCTAACTTTGTAAAGATACCAATTCTAGATGTCTCATTGAAAATTCTGTCACCTGTCTAATGCCTTTTCATAGCTAAATCTTTGAAAGATGCAAGTTTTAGATCCTGAATTTCAACTATCAGAATTTGAGAGATTTTGTCTCTGTATTTCTTTTCCGTTTTCCTTTTCTTTTGTTGACTTGTTTATGGTTGGGGTTATGGTTGGTTTGTGCGGAGGGCAGGTTTGCCTTCAGTTTGGCTAGGATTTCACTTTGTGGAGTTGAACATGGCTTTAGGAATCTTTGCATCCATGAAACTGGCATACAGGACAATGACTTCAATAAAAGGCAATCTATATGTTCAGGATTTCTTATTGATATCTTCAGGAATTTTTTTTGGTTCAGTTATGTGGAGAGGATTTACAATTGTTTCTAAACTTAATCAATATGCTCCTTTTGCCTTTCATGAAAGTCCTTATCGTATTGATTTCTGACATGCAAGGAAGCATATCAGCTTTATATCATCTGTATCTACTACCTTTAAGAGCTGTGTTTTTCTGATGTATACGTGACTAAACTATTTATCCATTCTACTTTCTGGTTGTGTTATTGCCGATGGATGGAACATTACAGATGAGAAACTTGATAGTGATAGATATAAGGATGAAGCCACCAATATTTCTTGTGCTGTTTCAAGAAGGGATGTGGCTACCCAGATGAGCCCAGAGGCTAGCCCTCACTCATCTCCCGAAAAGAGGCTGTCCTTCTCACCCTCGACTCCATCTAACCTTGCCATTGTGGAGCTGGAAAGTGTTCAGTCTTCTAAATTGGAAGTCAGAGATGTGCAGGTGGATGACCGGTTCACTTCGACTAGAAGGTCCAAGAGACATACAGTTCAGTTTCCAGGGAAAAGCTCAGAAAGTGTCAGTGACTGGAGAAGGAAAGTTTTGGAGTTTCGATCTTCTGCTTTGGAAGTTTCAGAGACAGCAAAAGGCATTTCTAAGTATGTGTTTTGTTCTCATACACCCCGTGTTTTGTTCTCATACATACCCATGTTTTGTTGTCCTCATTTTTTTAGACCAGTTGAGGTGATCAATGGTCATAGTTCCAGACAGCTCTGGAGATTCCACATTTTCTATCTGATGCCATTCACAAGAAGTAATAGGAGAAAACTTTAAATTCACTTGGTTGAGTTTGTTTAGAATTCTGTTTTGAATTCCAGACAGCTCTGCAACCATTCCTTTCATTTTTCCTCCACAAAGCAATGACCAGAAGTCGGAACAAAAATCCCATAATCCATGTTATATGATCCTTGCTAAAAGTTCCCGAAAATTGTTGAAAAACCTCTCCAAAATGCATAGTAAAATTGACAGTTGTTAAAATTTCATTGTGGATACAGAATGAAGAGGGAGGAAGCCAAAATCACTGCATGGGAGAACCTCCAGAAGGCAAAAGCAGAGGCGGCAATGAGGAAACTAGAGGTTCTTTAATAATTCTTTTTCCAATTGCATGTTTCATACATGCAGATCTATAATGTGACAAGAAGTATATAATGTGTCAAGAAGTATTGTGTCACTCATCGATTGCATATGCACTAGGTTTTCGGTAACTTCTTCAGGCATAAATAGTTATGCTATGTTACAACATTTTGAGGAAAGCGTACCATGTTTATCTTTACCGTAGATTGTTGAGGTGCTATGGCCTTTGATACTAGACTCTTAAGATCTGCATTTTTCAAACTCTACACAATAAAATTTCCATTAAGGTCTTTTTAGCTATAAATGATACTGACTTAGAACACCTGGTTCAGATGAAACTTGAGAAGAGGAGATCGTCATCCATAGACAAGATTATGAAAAAGCTGAGGTCAGCTCAAAAGAAGGCCCAAGAAATGAGGAGCTTAGTGTCGACCAGCAAGCCGAATCAAGTTACCAGGACATCATCGCAAAAGGTCATATCTCTCCACCGGACCTACCAGATTAGTTCCTTGAGCGGCTGCTTCACCTGCCATGCCTTTTAGTTCGTCATCCGGCTTCCTATTTCTCCATTCTACTTGATCTAACACCAGGTAACCTCTATTTTTGGTTTCCATTTAAAATCTAGAATTACCCCTGAAAATTTAGTTGCTTGAGTGGCTTGAGGTCTCAATGTTACGTTGTTTTCAGCTGGGAGCAATGTATGAAGATATGTTGCTAATAAAATCTTGATCTTCGGAAAAATATTGACTCAGACGGTTTCAAACTGTAAACGCGTTAAACTTGCTCCTTGTCTACTCGTAATGTGACTACATGTCTCGATTTCACATGTATACAACAGATCTGGTTTGTTTAGAGAAAAATTTGGGTGTCACGTGGCAGTACCTAGCGCGCATCTCGGCCTTCCAAAAGTGTTTTTGACGGTCTAGATTTTGGAGAGAGAGAGAGAGAGAGAAATCTGGGCCATCCAAAACACTTTTAGACGGCCGAGATGCACTTGGGCACCACGTCAGCCGTACCCTATTTGCACCCGCGTTTTTCTCGGTTTGGGTATGATTTTTGGTAAGATCAAATGCATGACTGATGTCAGTGGCATCAGTACGACGGATTTTAAAGTTTTCACTTCTTAATATTGCCATAACGAAATGCAGATACAGAATTCAACTTTTTACTAAATTCTGTGGGAGTTATTAAAATCTTCTGTCCCCACAAATATTGCCGTCCTCGTTCGTTTTACTAATATAAGTTTCCATCAACAGATCTTTTCAAGGCATGGAAAGAACGTCCAGTCGTCCACCCGAAGTGTGCCGGGGGATGAAAATTGTACAGAAGGCTACTTCTTTTTTTGTCAGCTCAGTTCTGTAGTTGAATCAAGCACCAATGCTGACATATTTTGTGCATGACATGCATGTGGCTTATTAATTTGTGCAGAACAGATATTTTTCTTGTTAGCCCCTCTTTTCCTCGATCGAAATTGGAAGCTAGACATGTGGATACGTACGTCTTCTACTTCTTAGTTAGATTTCATTACACCTAAAATTCATGCAGTTTCTACGTAGATTCGCTTCTTAGCTACTTGCATGTCTTCTACGGTTCATGTCCGTTACTTTGGCTAATCAGTTAGCGTGTTTTGGGATAAAGATGTCCGGACACAAATCCGGACATTAATGTTTTTGGAGCTGTCTGATGTGTGTGAGTCTCACAAGGCACCTGACGGGATCTACGTACATTTACGGCTTTTGAAAATGGACATATCTGTATCTGAAATTTTGTCCGGACATATGTGTCCGTAGCACAATTTAAAGTACAGGAAGGCTGGCAAATGACAAAAACTGATGAATAAAGAATTTCAACTGCCATCCACTACTTCGTTGTTGAACACCTCAATTCTCAAACCTAGAAGAACAGGAACAACGGTAAATGTATACCCTCGAGTAGGGCATCTTAGAACTTTGAAATCTTCATCAACTCTCTTGTGCTCTGTGCACAAGGCCCATGTATATCTCCAGAAAATTGTCCACAACTGGAGCTTAGAGGATTTTTTTTTTTGTTTCTTGTAAGTCGCACGTAAGTAGGTGCTTGAAACAAGGCAACAAAAAAAAAAAATAGTACATCATTTGTTAGAAATAACTTCTTCTGAAAGTTACAATACAGAAGGTAATTAGTTAATCTAAAGAAAAATTTAACGTATTAGGTCAAATCAAAGCATCATATTAACAGAAATAGAGCGTGCAAAAGCAACTAGCGACGTGGGCAGGTTTGATCCATTTTCGGATCATATTGGGCTAATTTCACTTATAAAATTAATGAGCCACATTAATTTTATTTTTATTAAGTAGAAGCCCAATTAATTTTGTAACTTTACCCATTTTCCATTTTATTTGGTTGTAGCCAAGTAAATAGCCCATGAAAAAGGGTAGTGTTATTTTTAAGATTACTTGTACCGTAGAAGCAATGAGGTGGCCTTTTGACTTGAGTCAAAATGGCCCAAGGTGTAACTTCCAATAACGACCATTTAGGAGGGAAATTTGTCAACATAGGACACTTGGTGGGGTCCAGAGACTGTATTGTGCACTTGGTACACAACACGCGTGCTGCGTAGATACTTTGGGGCACAAGCCGGGTCCCGTTATTTGATCCAAATCATTTATTTTGTTCATCTTATCGAGCATGTAGTCCATATGAAAATTCAAGTTGATTGGACATTATTAATTATGTCTTCGGACTACATTTTTAATGGAAACGAAACACTCACAGAAATTGTTGTAGTTGATTTTTTTTTCTACATAACTATAACCGAAATGGTCACCGGTCAAATAATTACAGATGTCCATTTGGATCAAACAACGGACCCAGAGTGGACCCCAAAGTGTCCACACAGCACGCATGTTATGCGCCAAGTACACAGCACAGACCCCACTTGGTGATTTCTTAAGAAAGCGGGAAATTCAAGTGAAGGTCCAACTGCATGGAACTTGGCCTATAAATATGAGAATTGAGCTAAAAATGGTTCCAACACCACAAAGTCTAGCGCTATGTCTATCCAAATTACTTTCCAATTAAGTACCTTTATCATCTTCATTTCCATTTTACACAATCCAGTTGAGTGAATGCTTATCGTTTTCTAGCCTAGCCTAGGTTTAATTTCCATTTCCTCATACCAATTAAGTCCTTTAATCCGATTTAATGGAATTCAATTAGCTATCATTTTGTTGTTCTCTCTTTCCTATACAATTAGGAAATTATTAACTACTCGCAAGTATGCAAATCTCGAACCACAATTCAGTCGCAGGACTCTATAATCTGTATTTAGAATCGGAACCGTGCAATGTATCTGGAATGTTGAGTAGATAATTCATGTAAAAATCAAATTAATTGGATATTGGTAGCCATATGTTTGGATACCATTTATATGGATGTCCAATATCATTTGGAGAATATACTGGAAGACATATTTGTCTCAATTTGTGTCTACCAATTTCCGATGATCATAATTTTTTGTATTCATAATGTGCTCGACATTCCTTAAAAAAATGAACGGTTCTGATCCCAAATGAAGATTTTAGCATATTGTTTCTTGGAGACTTATCCTTCCTTTCTATTGGGGAATTTTTTATCACACTCTTCGATCACAACAAGGAGTTCTTAACCTTCTTCCTCAATCACAACGAGGAGTTCTTGATCTCTCTCCTCGATCACGGCGAGGAGTTCTTGATCTCTCTCCTCGATCACGGCGAGGAGTTCTTAATCGTTATCGATGATCTTTGGGGCCTTGTCCTCCAATGATGGACTTCTTATTTGTTCCCTTATGATATGGCCCCTTCTTGCCATCACCATCATGTGATGCGTGCACTATGGTTTGACATTGTCGATCTCCTTCAAATTTCTCGTTTCCCACATATGGCGCCAATTGTAGAGGGGAAAGAATTGGGTATGATATTTTCACGCCTCTAGGAGATCGAACACATGCCACCTTGCCGGAACCTTAGCGCTGCGCTGCAAAACAGACAAAATTTTAGAGCATCTTTGCCTCTCGTTGGGAAAGGTCCTCCGATGCTTAAGTCAGTATATCATACTAGGAGAAAAACACAATCATGCAAAGCATGCGGGGTGCTTGTTGATCAAGGATCCTATTCACATTAGGAATTCTTTCCTATATGGGACTCATTCCATATAACAATACAATCCTTATTCTATAAGGAATCCTTGCCTATATCGGAATCCTCTTTACGTCAAGAGTCTTTTTTCCTATGGGATTTGTCCCATATGGCAATACAATCAGAACCCCTTCTTATGAGGATTCTGTATCTATATCGGACTTCTTGCCCAATATGGAAACTTAATGCTAATTCCTTAATTCTTGGTTTTTACCCCTTATCACGTAAGAGACTATTCCAGATCCTTCTAGAATGGTCTGCCACCTTATCATGTAGGTGGTCATCCATAAGCTGTTCGGCAATTTGCTTTCCCATCCACATATGACATTGTAGACTAGATACCTTGCTCGGCACAGACCCTATGCTCCCTCTCATGGTGCTGCCACCATCTCATAGTGGTGTCCTGGCTGCACACGTGGTCTATACTGCTTGGCTATAACATAGGGCACCATCACGTGGTCCCCTCAAACTGAGCTACCCTCACATGGTGTCTAGGTTTAAGCACGTGCTTGGGTATTTTCCTATGTAATTGTGACGCAGCGGAATTCACGAGAGAATAGTTAGCGTACTATTCCAAACAAGATAGGTTCTCGAATCCACGAGATATTCTTGAATCCACAAGAAAAAGAGAAAAACTCTATAAATTTTATTGATAATTGAATAAAAGCTAATATGACCATAGGCTACATCCTTATTTATAGGCTAAACCCTAACTCAACTAGGAAATAGAATAATCTTGCTAACCAAGAAAAACAATAATGGAAACTAAGAAACGTAAAATAAAAGACTAATACAAATAAAAGATTCTGCTTAACCTACTTATGGAATTTAATAAAACATGCCAAAACAAGTGGCATAAAATTAAACTATCCTGAATTATTTTTTACTAAAATAATGTTTCCATAAATTAAAATCCGTGGCATCTTGTCCTGCATCAGTCTCTTTTTCTTCAAAAGAACTCGACCTCGAGTTCTCGTTAGGAATCTGCCATCTTCCATGCCAAATAAATAGATACTTGGAATACTTCAACCCTTTTATTTCTTTCCAAAACATCACAGAAAATAATATTTGCAATGATATCTTCTCTGCATGCTTCAAGTGATTGATAAGATCAACCAGATGAATATTGGAAATCCAATCATACTGTTGCACTCCAAGAAAATCAACAAGGGAAACTTGACATTGTGGGTCCTCTTTATCTTGCCTCATTGTAGCAATGGTTGATATATCAATGATTGGCTCATTGAGATGGGCTGGCTTGACCATAGAGTTATCAAATAAGGTGGCAGCTTCGATCACATCTTTTGAATACTTGTGTTGGTTCTCAACAATTTGATCACCAACATCAATATCAATTTTATGCTCATCATCAATATCAATTTGATCATCATCAACTTCTTGAATTACCTCCTCTTTAAAAGCTTCTTCTTCAACAAAATCGGCAGATGTGTGAATTGTATGTTATTGCTTTAACCCATATTTTTCTTCCAAAAGCTGCTCATAATTCCATGGCAAAAATCTCTCCATCATAAGTCTTTTGATTCTTGACCATGCGCGAATACGACGCTTTCCCAATCGTTCTCTCTTATCTTGCATATCTAACCACCATCGTAGCGCTCGCCCCGTAAGTTTTACCAGCAAATATTTTCACCTTATTTCAGACGGCATTCTCACATACTCAAAGAAATCATCAATATCTAAAATCCAATCTAAAATATCTTCAAAATACTCATAACTACTTAATCTAGGTAAATTATCATAAGACCTGAAATCGGGTTCTGATTCCTCGCTATCAGCACAGTTAGTTGGGTGTCTTCCAATTACTATTTGATAATCGGGTTGGCGTTGGGCAAATCCCGCCGTGCGTTCCCAATTTTGGTTAAGAGAACGCCGTTGGGCAACTCCCTCCGCGCGATTCTCTACAACCCTCCCTGGTCTTTGGTCGAGGTGAAGAGTCAGTAGCCGTAGCGATTCACGGATTTCCGTCATGATACATGTCTGTTGTTCTTCCACTGTCTTCCTCAGATTTGCAAACCTTTGAGCAAAGTCAAAGGGTGTGTCACCTACTTTGTTTCGTGACATCGAGCTAGGAAAAACCCGCTCTGATACCACTTGACGCAGCGGAATTCACGAGAGAATAGTTAGCGTACTATTCCAAACGAGATAGGTTCTCGAATCCACGAGATATTCTTGAATCCACAAGAAAAAGAGAAAAACTCTATAAATTTTATTGATAATTGAATAAAAGCTAATATGCCCATAGACTACATCCTTATTTATAGGCTAAACCCTAACTCAACTGGGAAATAGAATAATCTTGCTAACCAAGAAAAACAATAACGGAAACTAAGAAACGTAAAATAAAAGACTAATACAAATAAAAGATTCTGCTTAACCTACTTATGGAATTTAATAAAAACATGCCAAAACAAGTGGCATAAAATTAAAATATCCTAAATTATTTTTTACTAAACTAACGTTTCCATAAATTAAAATCCGTGGCATCTTGTCCTGCATCAAATTGGATTTTAACTTCTCCACAATCTACCCGATGCAAGAAGGGGGACGTATCTTCTCTTAGGAGAGCGCTTCACGCATGCCTCAATCCACAAGCTTCTCTATACCCCTTAACCTCTTGATTGAATTATTATCTTTCTTTTATTATTATTGCATCTTCTTGTGTTTCTATAGAAATTTCAGTGAATTCTCTGACAAAATGAAGTGAGTCGAGTTCAAGCAGCTCTTGGTGCCAAGGTCATTTTCGTGTTTTTGTACAACTCGATTTGATTATGCATTTATTTTGTGTTGATCGGTAGGGCTGCAAATGAACCAAGCCGTTTGTGAATGGCTTGGTGTTTGGCTTGTTTTGGGCTCGTTCGAGTGCGGTTTGTTAAGATTTTATTAAGCTCTAGCTCGCGAAAAAATTAATAAACAAGCTTGAACATTAGTATGCTCTGCTTGGCTTTAGCTCGAGCTCTCGAAAAATTAATAAATAAGCCTAAAATCAATCATCATAGGCTCGATAAGGCTCATTTTATTTTAACAGGAGAAGATTACATTGCTTCTTATTAATTCGAAAGTAATATATTGATGTACAATACTCAAAGACTATAGTTAATTGTATCACTATTTCAAAATAGAAACTTTTTCTTATAGGTTAAACATATATTTAAGACGTATGTACATGCGCAATTAAAACTTTCTCTATTATGCAAGTATGAATATATGTTTGTCGTGAACAAGCTTGGGCTCGAGTCAAGCTTCGACTGGCTCGGCCCGTGCTCGGCTCGTTAACTGTTTACTATGTTTGAACTCAAGCTCGGTAAAATTTTAATAAACAAGCTTGAACATATCGAAGCTCGACTCGACTTAGCTCGTTTGCAGCTCTACTGATGGGTACCTGTTTCGTTGGGTTATACATGAACTTAATTAAACTAAGCTTTTCTTTTGTCTTAACTTCTAAACAAACAATACTTCATTCCAACTCATATTGCGATGCCGATGTGGTTATTTCCCTTAGGAGACGTGTATATTATCTCCAAATAGAAACTGAATCAGAGTATTTCCAGGCTGCAAACGAGCCGAGTTTCAAGGTGTTTAAGGTCAGCTCGTTTAAAATTCTTGAAGGCTGAGCTCATCTCAAGTTTAAATCGAGTGCCTAGAGAGTGACGCCTCACCCATTTAACAAATTAAAGGCTGAGGTTACACTTTCATTGCAGCAAGCCAAATCCACGTTTTTTAGAAGGGAAAAAACAAAAATTCTTATGCACCAATATTTGGTTTTCGATATAATGTTTAAATTAGGGGGAAAAATTCGATCAAACTTTCACAGAAACTAGTGTTCCATTCACAGTCCTTCCCACCAATCAAAACGAGGAGCATAACGTTCACAGAATACAATTATTTCAAGGTTCAAGAACGTGCTACATGGACCTAATACGAATATTTTGAATCAATTTCAGGAAGTCCAGAATAATTTCATTAGGATATCCTTTGATTACATATCAACGTCCAAGCATGTAATTGCCAAAAAAATCAGGAATTGCAAAAGGGACCATGAAATAGAAGAAGCAATCTAGTGAATTTCTCAAATAAAGAAAACAATAAGGCTGTGTTTGGATGTCAGTAATCTCAAGGGGAATGAGAATGTGATTCCTTCTACCAATGATTCCAACGTTTGGAACAGGCAAGAACATGAATGTGATGCCAGGCTTTTCTGATCCATAGTTTGGCAGATGATAGGAATGTGATTCCTGGTGACATATTCAACCAAGAATCTGACTGAGTGGGAATCTGATCCCTCCCTTACCCCATGCGAATCTCAGATTTCTGGCTCATTTATTAAGAAAAGGAAATGTTGAATTTAATAAATTTCCAAAATAGTCGATTCCCACGTACGATTACTGAATTAATCCAAACACCGAAATATCATTCCTCCAGGTATCAAATTCCTAGGAATTCGATTCCCAGTAATAATATTCCTATTCCTACCCAAGAAAATTCCCGGGAATTTGATTCCCGATAATCATATTCCTATTCCTAGTCAAGATTCCGGTCATCCAAACACAGCCTAAAGGGAGAAAATACAAGAATTCATCTCCACGAAAATACAAGAATTCATCGCAAAATTCTCTATGTTATCTGGTAGTTCAAGGGTGTGCATCTAAGGTGTGGTCCAAATTGTGTCACCTCATAAAGATTCATAACATTTTGGTGCTCCTCGTATACTTCTATACTTAAAACTCATAACTTTTCAGCAATATGATTTACAACATTTTCACTAGGAATCATAATATTTGCTTCTCGTAACTTTTCAGAAATAAAATTCATTACATTTTCACTAAAAACATAACCTATTGGTGTGTGTCGTAACTTTTATACTAAAAAACTCATAACATTTTGGAGGTGCATATGACACACATGCATCAAACTAGGGGCCGGTATGTATTGTATCCTTTCCCATTTTGAGTAGAATAGAGATAATTATAATGAGAGTATAATTTTTGAGATTTATGCATGAGTAGGATGAATTAGATGGTATGTGAAAAATTATTTGATGGTGGGGTTTGAACCTTCACGTAATGCAAGAGGCATAAGGTGTTCATTACTTGGTTTTCACTCAATTTTTAAGCGGAATAACACTCTCATAGTCACTTTAAAATGTTCCTTTTAAAACAAAACAAAAAATATAACGTTTCGGGAGTTGAATAGTTAGAACAATTTTTTAGGATACTTAATTAAATTCTGAACTCTATTTTTAATATACTTAATCAATATTCAAAATTTCATTTTTGTCGAATTTTTTTCTCCCCTTCGGCCCCTCCCGAATAGAAATCCTGGCTCCGCCACTGGAAACAGTGCCCGGCATCTGACCGGTACCCAAGTTGTTACGGTATTCAGAACGTTGGTACCTTGTTCTTTTTTGGGAATCACTGAGATTATTATCCCACCATCCTCGGAGGGTTCCAGTGAATCCTACCGTTATCCATCCAGCAATATTCTTATCGCTGTTACCATTTTGCTTACATATGGTTGAATACATTAACATTTGATGTATGACTTCAAAAATCTGATACTTAGTCATACCATCAATATTCCATTGATAAATGGTTCTTCCACAATAAGACTTTTGAGTATGAAAGAAATCTTCTTCATAAAGAATATCTTGTGGTGTTGGCCTGGGATAATAATAGCGATCTGCGCCTGAATAAGAAAACTTTTTATCTTTTGGATAATTAACAGGATTTAAAGACATCCTTTGGGAAATTGGGGTTTCCATATCAGAAATAATTTCTTCCGAGTCTGTTTCTTCAGATATAACATTTATAGACATATTTTTAATTCTCTTGTCCAATTCAGCAAGAAGATTACTATGTTCTTCAGGATTACTTAATTTGAACCCTTCAATTTCTATTGGAGGTTTCATATTAGTTTTTTGAACCTCTTTTCCCTCATCAGTGGATTGATCAACCGATTTTTCATTGATTTGATTAACTTGTTCTTCAATCCTAGTAAGTTGGTTGGCAATTGTGCCTAGATGCAAGTTGGTGAAATTATTCTGCTTATGAATTCTATTGAATTCCTCATTATCAGTTTGTTTGATGAAAGCAGACGCCTCAACAAATTGAGGAACATTCTTATCATCTATAGATGAGGGTTAATAAGTTGTTGAAAAAACTTTCAATGGGGTTGTTGGCGGATGTAGTGCCCTAACCATACCATTGTTGGTGTGCCAATTTTTATAATGGCTTTCTATGATGTCAATTTGACAATCTATTTCAATCCAATGTCTTCCGTAAAACCATTGGACAAAAGGAATAAATTTCTTGGAGTTTTCTAACCAATTATAAAACTCGTCTTTATATTTAAGCAACTGGGTTTGATTAAACCTTTTAAAATACCATTTTCTAAATTGATCATATTTAGGATCTTGAAATTCCTTATTTATAATTTTCCTAATTTCTGGTTCAATCATGTATGGAAAAATTCATATCACTCGCCGTTGGCGAATCCTTTTTGTAGATTGAATGAGGGATTTGGTTTTCACTGATTTTAATCCCTTCAAAATTCAAATTTTCAATCGATGGAGATTTTGGTTTCTCAGGAATTTCTGAGACTGAATGTCTACTGGTTGTTGGTAGACTTACCCTATAAGGATTATGAGAAGATGAGTAACTATTTCTAGAACTCAGGCTTCTAGGGTAATTCCTAATTGGGGAATCAAAAGTTATACAAACCGATCCATTATCCTCTTGGATAACTTGATCAATATATTGATTTACTATTGGTTTTGGAGGGACTGCATTCTGAATAGTCCAGTTTTCTGGAAAAGTAATTTCTTCCCAGTTAATTAACCTATTAGTGGCTATATTTGATGTATATAAATTGGTATCCACTAATATAGTACGATCTGGAGGTCCTAATTGGCGGACTCTGGGATTTATTGTATTCATTAGTCTATAATAAATTATATAGACTATGGCAATGACCTCGGAACCTGGTAAGAAGTCATAACCCTTAGTTTGCATTCTTAAGTTTAAAGATTCACCTATATTTCTATCTGTCAAAGATAGGGTGAGGTTTGGATAAGCATTGAAATAAACTGGTCCATGACATAGACTAGTTTCTATTGCAGCCATCATTGATGCTTTCCAATTGTTGCATCTACCATCCCTTAAGGTAGCTTGGAGGCAAGTATCGGTACCTAGCAAGGTAAGTGGTTTGAAAGCAACTTGGACAAGTCCTATATGGACATATTTGAAGTCTCTATGATGATTTAAGACTTCTCTAGGATCCATGAGGTTTATTACTTTATCATTATCCTCAATACTTTCAGTCTTTTCCAGAGTTTTGATTGCAAGACTGCTTTTGAATTGAAAAGTACCATATCTATATATGGTTTTTGGATTAACAGGTGGAATTGTCCACGTATTGAGCTTCTCTCTTTGTTCTTGCACATTGGCAAATTCTATTAATTCAGCATTCTTTACTTTTTCTTTTGATTTAAAAAATTTATTAAATAACATTTTCATTATTGTTGTTCACATATGAGTATAAAATAGTATGCCTTAACAGGAAAAATATGCAAATCAGTTTCTGAAAATATAACATACATAAACATGAAATTCATCATACAAAAGTACACGTCTGTCAACGATTTACGAGACAAAGTCCTAAACCCTACCCGGGACAAGCGGACCAAACATCCTCTACGTGACTTGGGTGACGTCCCATACTCCTGTCTAATATATTTCATAGTTATGTAGATTATGTTTGCAGAAAGTTATTTACAAATTCTAACTGCTAATTCATACTCCTTTCACACCCCTATGTGAACAGCAAATTTAATGAGCCATCATGGCTCTGATACCAAACAGATGCAATATATAAACACAGAAATTTATATAAAGCAAAGGATCAAAAAAGAGTGTACCAGTAATGGAGCGAAATTTATTGCACACTGGAAAGTGATTTGTACAGTGGGAGTATGAGAAGAAAACTAGAAGAGAGGGGAGAAGAGTCTAAGAAGAGAGCTGCTCAAGCATACAAACGATATCCCTTTTATAGGGATAAAAGAGACTGTAGAGGATAAACACGCCCTCTACTGTTATACCTAATTTTTACTGTACAAGATAATATCAGATTATGGATAAGCAAACGTCGGGTACTGCTTCTGGGCCCCATCGACACGTCTGATCTTATCAACAAGTCTGATGAATCGTCATTGGTGACGTTACACCAAATTATTGGTGTCCTTTGCCTTTCTTCATTTGCTCAGTAAGTAACTGAGTTATTCCATCCCAATAATCTGCTAGGGTAGCACCATTAGGGTCTTCATCTTCATAAGGATCCTGCGATTCACCAACTAAACAGGTGAATGGATTATCATCTTCAGCTGATTTTGCTGATGTCATGGACTCATCATCTCCTGGAGGCTTAAATGTCTCAAATAATTGATTCTTCATGAAATCCATTGTTTTGATGACGACATCGTCTTCAGATAAGGATGGATTTTCCTGATGAATTTTCTTTGAAATTTCCAAGAAAGGATTTATTGGCTTCTTTTCCTGGCTCCTGACCTGCTTCTTGAGACTGTCATTTTTCAATTTAACCTCATTGAGGGTGGTATCAGTATTCATACCACGTGTCCACCATTTGTAGTGGAATGTCCTGGCCAAAATTGGTAGGCCTAAATTATTGTGCTTAATTTGCACATCCCATCGCCAGATCCATGGGAGACCGTTTTCGGTCATGAATAATAAAAATGATTTTCCTTCTGGCAAATTGTTTCCTCGAATTAGGGGATGATTTTGATTAAAATCATTGATTTCATTTTGAATTGGTTCAGGAAGATAATCCTGTCTGGGACCAAATTTATCCCACCATTGAATAAACCAATTTGGAAAATTGTTTTCCATTAGATTGGGACATAGTTTGAAAAACCATGAATGCCTGTGATCTTCATTTTGGTAATAAAAAGTATAGGTCCAGGCATTAATATAATCCCAATAATTGAAATAAATTGGACTAGCATGAGGTGCATTTTCCCCTGGATAAATTGTCCTCGATCTTTGAGGATGAGTTCCCCATCTTTCTGGAGATAAAATTTTCTTAATGATTGCTTTGCTGTAGGTCATTGGACCTTTTTTCCCATTTTCATATCTGTGGGTGAATTCAACAGAACCAGTTTGTTGAAGCATTGCTTCATGCTGATATCTATACTTTCCTTCAGGGACAGTATAACCCATTGTGTCGAGATAACGACTCTTTATTTCCCATGGCTCATTCTGCCATTTCTCATCATTGAATTCTATGACCATAATTGGGTCAGTTATTGGTGAGGTAAGATATTCTACCTCTTTTTGAAGGATCTCAGTAGCTGATGAGGACCCTTCACCATAAACGATCTCATTAAGGGCAGGAAATTGTGCTGCCTTAGCCTTCAAGTAGGCCTCAATATCTAATTGGGAAATTCTGGGGACATTACCCCTTCCTCTTCCTCGGGGATTATTGCCCCTGCCTCCTCGGCTAGGATTTCTGCTCATTGAGCCATTATACGTAATTGCTGCTTCATTCTTGCTGCAATACGACAAAGATAGAAATAATTATCATTTTCTTCTTGGGAAATTAATCCCATGGTATCATGAATAAACGATAGATGCTTATCAAGATATTTTGACCATTGGGCCAATTCATAGCGACTGTTTGGCCTTAAAAGCCATTTAGTCCATATGTTCGAGAGATTATTCCAAAAGACTTCCCGATTGATTTGGGGACCTGGAAGTCCACTCCATTCCATTATGCTTGAGATAAATCGTACATTTCAGCCTGTAATTGATAGGCGCGGTCAGAAATGATTCTTAGGCTTACCTGTTGAGCTTGAAGAAGATCATCTGGATCAAATATACCTTCTGGATTGAAATTATCTAGTCCTTTTGATAATTGTTTTGTCCACAATCTTAGATTTCCTAGGGTATGTGGTAGTATAAAAGATTGATTCCAGACCATCCAAAGTCTTAAAAATATATTGGAAATTTGTTGTTCTTGATCCATTAATAGTTTGGATCTATGAAAAACATTGGTGTGCAAGCAGTGATAAGCTTGTCAAGAGCTGATTGCTTAAATAAAAGCTTTGTTCGATTCTCTATATATTGATTTAAAGCAGTTTCATATTTTTGCTCAGAATAATTTTGGAAATTATTTTCGAAATCTCTTATATGTCTTTTTAATTCAGAGATTTCTTGAGTACAGGCAAAAATCAATAAATTCTTATCAACTTGTGCCATGTAAAAATTCACGAGTTAAAAAGTCTGGTAAGGAGTTATTTTCCCCTTTGATATGTTCTATATCAAAATCAAATGAAGATAATTCAGATTGCCATCGGGCAAATATTTGTTTTGACGCCAAATTCTTGACATCTTTTGTGAGTACTTGCTTAGCTGCACTGCAGTCCACACGTAATAAAAAGTGTTGATTTAACAAATCATCCTGAAACTTGTTAACACATTTGACAATAGAAAGAATTTCTTTCTTTATGGTGCTATAATTAGTTTGTGCATTTTTAAATAATCCTGAAGAAAATCGGACTAATTCTTCCTTAGCATTGCTAGGATTAACCTGTTTAAGAATTCCTCCATATCCCTCATTTGAGGCTTCAGTCTCAACAATTTTTCTCCATCCTGGATTTGCTAAAGATAAACATGGTAAATGCTTTGATTTTAGTTTTATTTTCTGAACAGCCTTTATGTGCTGGTCAGTCCATGGTGGCGGATTCTTCTTCAGCCTATCATATAAGGGAGCTGAATCCTGAGCTAATTCTTTATAATAGTCTCCAATATAATTGAGGCTGCCCAAAAATCTCTGTAATTGAGATTTATCTCTGATTACATCTGGAAATTTAGAAGCAAATTCAATACTTCTATCAATAGGGATGATTTTCCCTTGATGGATATTATGACCAAGAAATCTAACCTGTGTCTGAAATAATTTCATTTTTGGTGCTGAAACCACCAAACCATTTCTTTTGACAACATCTTTAAATATTCTAAGATGCTTTATATGTTGATCTATGGATTGAGAATAAATTAATATATCATCAATATAACATATTGCGAATTCGGAATATGGATAGAATATATCATTCATGATATTCTGAAATTCAGACGGTGCATTCTTTAATCCAAAAGGCATGACATTCCATTCGAAATGTCCAAAAGGAACAGTAAATGCAGTTTTATATCTTTCTGGCTCAGCAATTTGGATTTGCCAGAAACCCGATTTTAAATCAAATTTAGAAAAGATTATTGCTCTATGAAGCCTGTCTAATAAATCTTTCTTATTAGGAATAGGATATCTAATCCACATGAGCACATCATTAAGAGGTTTATAATTAATAACTAGTCTTGGTTGTCCTCTTTCTTTTTCAGCATTTTTATTAACATAAAAAGTTGTACAACTCCATGGGGAGTAGCTTTTCCTAATTATTCCTTTATTTAAAAGGGTGGCAATTTCTTGCTGACACATTTGCAAATACTCTTGTTTCATGTGACTAGGTCTAGCCTTTGTAGGAATTTTCCTTTCATCAAAATCCTTTTCATAAGGTAAAGGGACAATGTGTTTCTTTCTATTCCAGAAAGCATTAGGTAAATCACTACATATTTCAGTGATAAATTCTTTATTAATATGAGAAATTTTCTCTTTTATGGCAGAAGATCTTAAGCTATCTTCTATAGTCATAATTCTAATTTCTTTTTGTAGAAAATTTATCTGTTTATCCTTTCTTTCAATCTTATGAAGGATATCATTAATTTCTTTGAAAATAGGTTGAGATACAAATTCAAAGAATATCTCATGTCCATCAATATTGGTAGTTATGCCATTATGATTAGTATTCATAGGCATGATCATAGATAGAAAGGGTGATCCAAGTATCACTTGTTGTAAATTTCTTACACATAGGAAAGATGTTTCAAGACATATTCCCTGATTACATATATAAACTTGATTAAGCTTATATTTTATGTTCATTCTTGAACCACTTGCATTGTGTAGATTTTGTTTAGTTTTCTCAAAATAATCTGTAGGAACCAATCCTTCCTGTATACAATTCATATCTGCTCCACTATCAATTAGTGCAGTTATATTTTCTATGGTATATTCCTTATGAATAACAAGATTAATCCTAATATGCCATTTTTGGCAGACAATGTTGCTAAGGTTATTCAAATACTCAGTATTTTCAGGAATAAACTCCTCATTGTTTTTATCAAGAGTATCCAAACGATGTCTTATTAGAATTAACTCTTGATTATTACAAGTTTGTTGAGATTTTAGATTTCTTATCTCTGTTTTTAAAATGTTAATCTCTGATCTTAAATCAGGAATTGTTACAGGTTTAGAACTTTGTGGATTTTCCCTAACCCTGTCCATGACCTTTTTGAGGCTATAAATTTCCTCAGGAATTTGAGGTTTCTCAATAACCTCCTCCTCCTTGACAGAGGTTATGCATGATTGTATGACCTTTAATTTTAATTGTTGGTCAGAAATTTGATCAATAATATCAAGTAAAGATTTTTGTTCATTAGTAAGAACATTAATACTTAAACCATTCATTTGAACAATAGCCTTCCAATAATCGGTGGAAGTTGAGCATTCTAAATCATTGCATTTGCAATCCTTTAGATTAGTGTCAGAATCAGATTCTGATCCTGAATAAGATGTATCATCTGATAATTCATTAATCTCTTCAGAAGAACTTTCATATTCTTCTTCTGAATCTGTTGAATTAAGCATTAATTTAAACAACTGTTGTTTAAGATTGTCATCAATTTGAAGTTCATTTAACTTTTTTTTAGTAGTACATCTATTGGCATAGTGACCAATTTTTCCACACTTATAGCATTTTGCTGTGGATTTAGACTTCTTCTTCCCCTTTGATTTGTAAGGGGCTTTCTCTGGACTTTTCTTCTTAGCTGATTTATTTTCAGATTTTCTCTTGCGATACTTATGTCTATACTGCCTTTTTGCAGGTTTGCGACTTTGACGCTTAACAGCCCTAGGATAAGGATTTGTATTATAAGCAAATTGTTCGCAGAATTCTCCTAGTTCTTGTTTTCCAGTTAACCTTTGTTTCTTTAACTGGTGATGTAATTTAAGATCATTACATAGGGATAATCCCTCTTGCGTTATTAGAGAAATCAAATTACCATAAGTATAACGATTGTAATCGATAGCAAGACTATTATTCATGTCTTTCAATTTCTTTTTTACCTTTTCGGCAAAATAATAAGGTAACCCATCAATAAATTTAGATTTCCAATGCTCACTATTAGCATCGGTCCTTTGCATTACTTTTGCAAGGAAAACATCTTTATACCAACGGAAATGAGTTAGCGTTGGACATTTAAGATTTTGAAGCAATTCTCTGCCTCTTTCTCTTTGGTCATCCCAATGACCAATGAAATGTAAAATGATAGACTGGGTTAAAGTATAAACAGCATCCTGCTGTGGTTTGGATTGGGTGATAGTTGTTTGAGCCGAAGTTGGATCAACAACCTCCATTTTACTTCTATTTGCACCATTTTTACGGCAATGGGTTGGGAATTGGGATGCCAAAAGTTATTCTTTCAAAATGAAAAAAGGGGCCCGATTGATTCCAAAACTATAATTCTACCATTGAGAGTTTTGGGCCTAATTCATTGGATAATAGTTTTTGAATTTAAATTAAGGTGGGTTGGGCTTGTTTTTTGGGTATATATATACATAACACAACTACCTATTGGGGGGCCTATAAATTTGTTAATTTTGGTGGGCCTAAAGCCCAGGCACCTTGGGCTAAAGCCCCAGGGCCGGTGCTGAATACATGACTCTTCAACCAGCTTTTAATAAGCAAATACCAGCTCGAGCTCGAACAGCTTGATTCGATCTTCGGTCCTATTCAGTTGTAAAAGGCGAGTGTGAGATTTCTTAGAAAATCAATTGAGAGTAGTACCCTTTTATTTGAGAAATTATTACTTGCTCTTGGAGTATTGTTCAACATGGCGTTTGCATTGCACCACATCCCTATTGTCCCGATAGCCTTGGGTTTGTTTTTCATGCTGTTGTTGTTTTGCTCTGGTTCTGTTCTGGGTGATGTTGACCATGTTCTATTCTAGTTTTGCGGATTTAGTTGATTGCTTATCATCCAAATCAAAAAACATGGCGTTTGCATTGCACCACACATTTATGCGGAGCATGGCTTACCACACATTGCTAAGATTTAAAATTGATGGCGAGCTGAACCATTTGAACCATGTGGAAAAACCTTTTGACCCACGAGATTATCTTCTTTACGGATGTGACACAAGCCATTGAAATAATTTGGACCATTCATCTTGTAGAGCCTGCAAAATAATGTATCCATGCCAAAAATCATTTTGATTGGATATCAATAAGAGTGTTAAACGTTGAGTTTTGGTTTTAAAACAGACAGTTATGGACATTTTAACTTAAAAAACTACTGACAGAATCAAGAACATCCGTTTTTTAAACCAAAATTCAACTTTTAACATATCTATCTATGTCCAATCAAGTTAATTTTTTTCTACAAATACATTATTTGCGGGACTTACAAGATAAACAGTTTAAATTATTAAAATGTATGCTTAGTGGGTTCCACAAAAGCTCCGGAAAGAAGACAGATCTCCTGTATTAAGGGCCGGGTGACCAGAGATTAAAGAAAGTAGTGGGGGTGTGAGTGGCAATTGAATTGAGTTCATTTTCTTGTGGGTTTGCCGATCGATTTCTCTGCATAAGATGGCCATGAACGGAGGTGTTTCTGATAGGGATTGCGATGGAATCCTTGGAGGTAGGGAGTACTATTTCCCTCCCAATTTCAAGGAATACTTGCTAAAGGAAGCACTCAATTGGTGGCTATGCGAAGTGGCTTCGTCTTGTGGATGGGTTTTCTGGAGTCAACAAGACCACGAGATCGAACCGGCTCTCTCTCTAAGCAAGTCACCTCTCTCTCTCTCTCTCTCTCTCTCTCTCTCTCTCTCAAAGCCTTTCTTCTTTCTTAATATTTTTGGCTCAACCTCTATATTTCATTTACAGAGAATTGTGCGGACTTTAATCCCAACGCTAGTGCGATTCTGAAAGTTAGGGACAATATCAGACATGCTCTCCGAAAACTGATACTACTGTCTTCAAAGTTTATGGGGTGCCTGGTTCAATTTTGGGCACCCACAAAAACATTGGAGGGGCGGACTTTGCTTACAACTGAACACCAACCCTTTGCTCTTGCTCCAGCATCTTTCACTGAAAGACAGCGGCTTTGTGAGTATAGGATGATTTGTAGGGAGTACAGCTTCTTTGCAGATGCAGAGAGTGGAGAAGAACAACAACTTGGGCTTCCTGGCCGTGTGTTCCTCCATAAATTCCCTGAATCCACTCCAAGTGTCAAATATTACTCGAAAACAGAGTATCCACAACGCGACGATGCTTTACGTTGCAAAATAGATGGATCTTGGGCTTTGCCAGTGTTTGAAAATTCCAGCCAGACCTGTGTTGGGGTACTTGAGATAGTGTCTCTGCATCGCAAGCCTTCAGTTTGGCTTGACAAATCTTTCCTCCGCCGTATGTATGATAGTTTTCAGGTTTGTCAATAATCCAGACATCTTTTGAATTTCTTGTTGCTAACATTCATCTTTTGAATTTCTTGTCCCTGAAATTTGTCTCCTTGAAGGGTTAGGATGGATATTCTGGATTGCCGTATGATTTTCACTTTTAAAGTATGATTTTCACTTTTAAACTACTTAGTTAGATATGAAAGGCAAAGGGTTTTTTGGGGGGAACTTGTGGAAAAGAAAGAGAAATTTAAATTTTTTCTTATTCCATTGTTAGGTTTGGAGAGTTACATGTGAGAAAATAGAAAATTCAAGTATTATGTAGAGTGTGTGAAGAAAAATAATCTGACCATAAATCAATTTGCTTGAAATCGATCACCAACTGATCGAGGATATCCTCAAATACATGGGCTCCAATTTGGTGTGTGTACACTTTTCAATATAAATATGTTCCTAAACTGTATTGATCAATATCCGACCAACATAATTGATCGCTTGGTTCAATTTTTCAGCGAGCTCAACAAAATTCACTATTCCTGTCATCAAAATGAGCTCAGGACGGACGTACAACTGGATCTGTCCTGTTTTTCTTTTAACAACAAATACACTATTTGTTGTGGATATTTGTGAAGAAAATATTGACACCCAACCTCCATTTATAGCCTTTGATTGCTTAAATTTAAGGTGGATATACAAGTTCAGTTAATTTTTATACTTTGGTCATCCTATTGTTTTATCTTTTGGATCATCTCTTTCATTGGATGCCCGAAAAACTGGTATGCTCAAAAAGTTTTATGGTGAGAACTCCCCATGTTCAGGTGGTGCTTTGGACAATATGAGTATACTTAGGCTACATGGTCGTCTTACGGAATCACTAAAGGCTTAAAACACGTTGAAGTCATGAGCATGAACCTATGTTTTTCCTTTCACAAGGAACTAGTTCACCAAATATATAATTGCAATGCGAAATTGGTAAAGAAGTGGATAACCTTGCGAATTTTAAGCACTTTGTTGGAAGAGGACATTGGAAAGAGCACTCGTGTGCAGTGCTCTTACAAAGCACATTTGTCTTACGCACATCACATGGCCTATTAAACTATTTTTTTCTTGAGCCAAAAGAGGTGTATAAGGAAGATGGCTACATAGGACAAATACCCAAGTTCTTGTGTGCATACAAGGAAAGAGTGTGTTGTGGGTTTTTAGTTTGTCTCTCTCTTGGTCCCTCTCAAATGCAACCGTCAAGAAACTAAGATCTTCGAGTGTGGGTATGCTAATCTTCGAGTGTGCGTATGCTAAGTGGGCTCTTGTAGTCTCTCCTTTTGACATGTTGATTTTGCATGCACATGGAGGTTCGTAATGAAGCAACTGATCATCGTGGGGGTCTGTATGTCCCGCTAGAGATATGTAGATAAACTCCTCTTATTTGTCTGCACATTACACTAGATGCAACGGTCTGGAGCCTGAAGTAGTTGTATTGATGTAAAGAGAATCCTACAAAGAGGAAAAAGTTTCTCCAAACAAAGGACATTATTGGACCTTGCTTGGTTTTGTTCCCCTTTGAAACAGGAAGGGTGCCACATCAAAAAAATCGCCCCACTTTACTTCTCTTTGACCTGGCATTCATTCATGTGAAACACCTTTGCAGTTGAACTCTTTGAAATCAAGTCTGACCTATCGTACTTGTTAAACAACATGTAAGTAACCTTAGAGTCTCGATTAATTTCAGTTAAGGTACCAAACTTGTTCGTCAGAAGTGTATTTGAGGTACTTCAATGAAAATAGTAGAGTATTAATATAGTGGAATGCTGAATCACAAATTTTCAAAGTTCATTTCCTCATCATAGGCTGGGACTTCTGTGAGGCAAATGTTCCACAAACCCTTGTCGCTTGTATGGACATACATTTTCTTTACTTCGCTTGGCTTTGCTCTGACCCTGCTTGTATATATGGAATATGTTTTTTGAGATATTAAATTTCAGTAGTTTCAAGATTCCTGAGATGCATCTTTCCGTTTACCTGCAGGAGTTTGGTCTGATATGTTTCGACGGATATAAACACTGTGAAATGCAAGTGAGTGGCAATCTCTGATCCAATGTTAAATCTGGAATTTTTTTCCCCCTTGTATAGTTACTGTAAGCAATTGGTTCACACGAGTATCCTGACTTGACAATACTTTGAAAATAGTGTAGGGATGACAATATTAAAGCACGCACGACTGCCTTCCAGGAACTCAATATGGTATTGAGGTCGGTGTGTGAAATTCATGAGCTACCCTTGGCTATGACTTGGGTCCCTTGCAGTGCTTGTAATGATTTACTACGAGGCCAACTCCTGTCCGAGGGTGTAGAATTTTGTGATCACAGGAATATTCACCTAACTGACTTCTTACAAGTCAGTAAATGTAGTCACTTAAGAAAGGGAGGGATTTTTGAGAAGGCGCTTTCATCTCCTTACATGTTATACTGCGCGGATATAACCCAAATCAGCTTAACTGAGCACCCCTTGGTACCCTATGCACGAATGTGCAACTTCAGTGGTTGGTTCACGCTATGCTTGCAAAGCAGTTACACTGAAAATGAAGTTTATGTACTAGAGTTCTTTTTACCCACAAGCAGTATGGACGATGAGAGCATATTAACTACATTGAGCTTGATATTGGGAACAATGGAGGCGAATTTCAAGACTTTTAAGCTTGCTTCTGGCCAACAACTGGGGGAAGTTCTGTCAGCTGAAGTTATGGATTTCCGGAATGGTCAAAAACTTCATTTTGTTCAAATGATCCAAGCTCCTAGATTATCTCGTAGTCCTGAACTCTTAAAGGATAGAGGATTGATGTTGCAACTTACTAGCTTAGAAGAAGGCAAAAGAAAGAAGCAAAGGAAACATAAAGGGGGTGGAGTTAGAATTGAAGTTTCTTTAGATGATATCCTTAAATGTGCGAAAATGAAGCGTAAAGGGGCTGCAGAGAAACTCAAAGGTAAAGAGTAAACTCCCAAAATTTAAAATCTGAGTTTGCTTGTTGATATGGTTGTAATTTTTAACTAGACGGTCTCTTTTCATATAGAAATTGTTGGGCTTTTGGCAGTAGAGAACAGGAGGTATTTTGTTTTATACAAAATTTTTTGGGTTGCAGTTAGCATGTCTAAATTCATACGTTTTTTGTGTTGCAGTTAGCACGTCTACATTCAAGCGTGCCTGTAGGGAGTATGGTATCGATCGATGGTCGCCCCGGAACATAGAAAATGTCAATCCATTTCGGCACTCACCTGTTGAGAACCAGGGACTAACCCCGCAACTGAATTCCGATCTGCCATCTAATCAAGCCGTACCTGGTGTCGCTCTCATAAAGCCAAGGTTCCAAGATGCAAATATGGTGACCGTTAGGGCAAAATATAACAATAAGACCATCAAGTTTCAACTGTCTTTCTCGTCTACGTTGGTAGAGTTTCAGCAAGAAGTTGCTAAAAGGCTTAAGCTGGAGGCTGAAACTTACTATGTGGAGTATAAAGATGAGGAAGATGAGCTGATTTTAATAGCCTGCGACGAGGATTTACAAAGTTGTATGCACACTTCTAGATCTCAGGGAAACACTTCGATTGTGGTACTGCTTGAGCTAAAGGAGCCTGTTACCAACTTGAACCCTGCTAATTAAGCATATATCTCAATGGTCTGTCTTGCTGCCCTAAAGTTCTGTACTTGATGTTGTTTTTTCCATCTTTTTTGGTTGTTCAAGTAGTCATTAGAATGTAAGGAAGTTATGCTCTCTTTTTTCGGGCAATCCTATTCTTGCCTCAGCTGTTGTATCATGACTAGTCTTTATATCTTATTTGTATGGAAGAAAACTTAATGAATGGAAGAAATCAAGAAAACCCAGGGGTGGGTCCAGAGGTATGCAACCAAAACTTTCTGGTTTTGAGCCAAGTATTGCACAGTCTCAGTTGTGTTCAGCAAAAAAATTGGCATTGGCGTCAATGGCGAGAGACACAAGAATAGTAGTGTGGTTCATAGTTTATAAGGTTCAGGCAATAGAATTCCCTGCCAGTAAGTTTTATTTTATATGAACTCTTCTCTGTTTTACATTATTATTATTTTTTACAGATAATTTCTCCGTCCGTCTTTTTTTAAGTGCGTAGCCTAGTAATTCCAACTTATTTTCTCATTTGCTAAAATCAACCCATTAATTTTATGGGATGCCTATTTTATCAAGTGGGACTTGGGCTAATTTGAACGTGTATGTGTGGGTATATTATTAATGGGCCACATAATTAGTTTAGTGTGGGTCATGCTTAGTTTTAGAATTTAGGATGGGCCGAATCGAAAGAGTGTACTTTAATTAGGCTAAGTTTTTCAAATGATTTTAGCAACTGGGTTGCTAAAATCATTTGAAAAACTTAGAGTACATATTAAGAGCTTACTTTAATTAGTACAAATTGAGAGCTTGGGTTTTCTTTTCCTTTGTTCGGGTTGAGAGGAGAAGGAGAAGAAAAATGCTATGGGGGTGTTTCACTAACAAAAGAATAGTTTTTCTCAAAAAATCAAGATAAATCATTCTCTCACAATATATTACATAAAAACTATGAAAAGCTAGTTTATTTAAAAAACTCTTAGTGAAATACCCCTTAACTCCCGCTTAACTCTTCTCAATCTTTCCTTCTTTTTTCCACTCTCTTATTTTCTTTTATTTTCCTTTCTTTTCCCTAACACCCCTTTGGATTGAGCGATCGATTCCAAGAGAGAAGAAAGAAAATGGAGAGGAAACAAATCATATCGCACATTTAGAGGGTGAGGGAGCAAAACCCCTTCAACCCCCAATTTCCTTTCTCGCCAAAAGTGGCACCATTGCATGAGAAACGAATCGTCATCAACTTCTAGCAACCCGTGCGGTATACCTCTCGTCGGATCGTCGTCATACTTGCACGGTTGTCTTCGTCTCGACAACATGAATAATCTTTTCTTTTATTTTCTCCTCGTTAAGGTAAATCATTCTTCTTTCATTTCTTTTTTCACCAGGTAGCCAAAGGGACTGTAACTACCAAACAGAGTCTTAACCTGCACAACTTAGGGTTTCTTCATCTCTCACTTTCGATTCGCAATTTCTCACCCAATGCTGAAACTGGCAGCGTCTCGACTCTCAGTCTCCTCCTGGCCCACCACAAGCTTCGGTTCTCTCTCTCCTACTCCTAAGGTACGCCATTTCCCCTTCCCTCTGCATCTGAATCTCCCATTCCATTCCACTTTTGTTTGATTGCTGAGAAAATGCAAGAAAACGAAGCCAACTTAATTACGTGGTTGTTTTTCCTTCCCTTTTTTTTTACAACTTAGTTTTTCGGTTGGATTGAGTTTATCAGCGGTTCTCCGGAAACTGCACCCTGTGGAGTTTGCCATTTTCCGGCACCTTGCCTCATATTGCAGATCTCGTCAAGACACTTTAAAATCATGTTAATTGGATGCCATTAATTACGTGATCGGAACGCAAAAACAAATCAAAGTTGGGTTCTACACACTGGATTGGAACTGCGCAAAATTCAATAATGATTTTATTTTTTTTGTTTCAGTCACATGTTAATTGGTATCCAATTCAAATGATCTTAAACCTCGTAAGCATTTCAATGAGATTATGAAGGGAACAGCTTATTGAATTAGATCTGGCAAGGGGCTTGAAAATAGCCAATTGGACGGGGTGCAGTTTCCCGAGAACTGCAAACAAGCTCATTCCTTCTGGTTTTGGTGATTTTTCTAATAGTTATTGGTATCATATTTCGCTCGCAGTATCTCGCGTTGAGCATCAGGGGTGTGCGAGTGGGAGGGGTAGAGATTCCAGATAACAAGCGGTTGGAATTCTCTTTACAGTACATCCATGGAATTGGCCGCACCACAGCGCACCAAATCCTCTGTGACCTCAACATGGAGAACAAATTCACAAAGGACCTGTCAGAGCATGAAAAAATCTCTCTCCGGGAGGAAGTTTCCAAGTACTTGATTGAGCACCAACTTGTAATATTTCTCTTTCGAAAGTCCTTTCATTGATAGTTCTCTACTTCTATTTATGCTAATTCCATATTATACAGCAAGAGCATCAGTTTGGCGTTAATCCATCTTTGAAGCTCGGCTGTTTCACATTCTTAAATCTTATACCTTAAGTTTTTTTCTCTCCTTATACGCCCCCTTTGGATTGAGGGATTCGATAAGAAAAGCAAGGGTTAGAGTTCATCGTCGAAACACTCATTTGGATTCAGTATTTGTTGGGAAATGGAGAAAAAGTACAGAAGTGAAATGTTTAGATTGGCTACCCTTTCTTATCTCACCCTTTATCACAATCCAAAGGGGTGGTTGGTAATTCCCCATTCTCGGCAACAAGGCCGGCTTTGCCTTTAGGCCAGTGAAGCATGGGCTTTAGACCCCGACTTGGGAAGGCGTCATTATTCCCGACTTGGGAAGGCGTCATTATTCCCGACTTGGGAAGGCCTCATTATTCCTATAGCCCTTGCATACGTGTATATACGGGAACAAAACTTATATGAGAAAGAATTCTACAATCCACACGTGCACAGCATTTGCCCAAAGGCAAGTAAATTTTGAAGTCACACGTATATATAACTTTGCCTGTGTGAAGATTGTATGCAAGTTTGTAAAATTGATGTGGTTTTGGGTGCTTCAGAGGCGATCCAATGAACTTGAAATTAAGAGGTTGAAGGAGATTCAGTGCTACAGAGGGATAAGACACATTCAAGGGCTTCCTTGCAGAGGACAGCGCACGCATTAGCCAGAAATGGGGTTGTCCTCTCTTGCTGTTTTTATACTGGCTTCATCGTCGGTCCTAGTTTTAGTTGAAATTAAACTGCTTGAAATTGGTGAATTGAATTCATGATGCTTGGAATTGCAATCACTATTTTTGTTTGTTATCACTTTTGAGACTGTTATGGTTAAAATGCATTGTCCTTTAGTACTTTTGGTAGGATAATTTCCTGTTTTATTTTAATTCTGGTTGTCCACTTTTTCTTTAATCGGTTATCAACTTATCATTCCAATATGCCTACTGGCCGTTTGCTAGCCGCATAAGATTTGGGTGGATATAGACATATAGTATAAAAGGACAGATATATATATATATATATATATATATATATATATATATATATATAAATAGGCATAGAATATAATGTAGATGGTTTGTTTCAGTTTTTTAGAAGAGAGGATATGTATATGTGGTGTTTATTTTAGGGTGTATATCGAGGGTGATAATATATCCACTATCTCCTGCTAGCAAACGGCACCTTATAGTCTTATGTCCTGGTCTGCTATCAATCTGAGTAAATAAGCTTTAGAACATTGTATGAAAAGATTTTTAAAAAAAACATCTGTCCATGTTATACGGTCAATCATGTTGCATCAATAATAAAGCTATTAGATTCACACACCTCATCATGGTTGTGTTGCTTTGATCCCCTGTAATCTAGTTAGCCCGCAGTATTACCTACAACTCTATGCCATGATAATCCTATATCCTTGCTTCCATGGTTGTGCTGCTTTCATCCCCCTTCATCTAGTTAGCCCGCAGTATAGTCTACAGCTATATGCCATGATAATCGTGTGTCCTCGCTTCATTTTCCGGATTGTCAAAATTAAAATTCACGGTGAAATCCAGCTTCCCTCTGTCCAGGGGTTCCTTCTAGCAGTTGCCAGTTTGTATATGCAATACCTGTTCTTGAACTTCTTGCGGCTTTGAACTTCAACCCCTGAAAGGATTTCCAGTCTAACGCGATTTAATGAGGTGTAGAAACAAAGTTGAGGCCTTTTGAATTTATCTCGTCTTTCGTGTTTGTCCTGCATGGCTGCACGCATTTCTTGTGTTGAAATCTTCTGCTTTACTTCAAAGACTATCTGACTTGGTTTTGCAACTTCTATATACCTTCTTCTGTCATGTTTTTGGTCACATTTGGTGTTTAACTTAGAGGAGAGAATTCTGTTCTTGACATTATTGAGTGGCAGAAAAACCATTAGAAAGTAGCAGACTCGGTTCCAAAGTTGTCCATATAGAACACATAAGGCAATCAACTCATAAAAAAATCAGCTTGACACAAAAATAATATTTGTTCCCATGCTATCGATGTCAGATTAATTTGATTTTTTTACAAATATTCTTCGGTACGAGACCTACAAGATAAAAGATTCATATCGTCTTGAGCATCATCGGTATAGACTTGAGACTCTTTCTATCAAGTATCAACCAGTAAATTTTTTGCAGTTCTAAGAAGATTGTCATGAGCATCATCGGTGTATCAGAATCGCTGTAGAAAACCTCAAAGTGAATTTTCCATAGTCTGTGAACAGAGTTTCTAAACTGATTGATTTTGCTCATCCATTACTAGTTGCTTGGGCAAAATTGACTACTTGTGCTGCATAAACATATACAGTACTCATAGATGAATGAGATCAATATATAGAAGCAAAAGGATAAAAGAAATGTCAACCACCATCTAGTGAATTTCGTTAGCTTCGAGCACAAGAAGTTTACTTTTCAGAGTTATTACAACAATTAAAATTTTTTGCTTGAAATTTACTCGTACGTCGGTCGCCTATCCTCAATAAATTTGAGGAGGCAAGCGCGGAGTGAGGGTGACATCAAGTGGCGTCACTTTGATATTGCTCAATCCAAAGCTCTCGGTCATATCGGCATCCTCATCCCCTGGCAATGCAATTTCAAACGCATGGACAAGACTAGCAAGGGTAAACTGCACAACCTGAAGTCCAAGAGAGGTTCCCGGACACACTCTCCTTCCACTTCCAAACGGCATAAACTCGAAGTGTTGACCCCTCAAATCAACATCCTTGTGGGTCGTCAGAAACCTTTCAGGCTGGAACTCCAATGGTTCAGGCCATACCTGTGGATCACGATGAATTTTCCATAGATTCACGAATAAGCGGGTGCCCGCTGGAATGTAGTACCCACCCACAATGCAATCTTCTGAGTTTTCTGGTGGTGGGATGAGCTGGGTTGGTGGGTATAAACGCAAGTTCTCTTTGATAATGGCTTGGATGTAGACTAAGTTTTTAATGTCTGATTCATCTACTAGCCTTTGTCCACCACATGGATATCCAATTCTTCTTGGGCTTTCTTTAGTACCCGGGGATTGTTGAGAAGCAAAGCTGCGGCCCATGTAAGGGTTGTGGCTGTGGTGTCGATGCCCGCTAAAGCAAGACTCTATGAAGGATTGAATACAGGTCAATTATATTTCCGAAGGACCAAAAAAAGAATACGGGTCAATGGGATTTATGGTGAAAGTTTGTGTAAAATCAAGACTGAGCTCAACAAAAAAATTAGCTTGTTCACTTCAAATTTTTACATTCATTTGTGCTCATAAACCAAAAACTACAACTGAGCTGCGCAAATTAAGATAGTATTCGACTTTTCGCGGTAAACCTTCTAGCCATTCAAGAGTGGACTCAACCCAACTAAGTAATTTTAGATAGTACACACTTTCTACGAGTTTATTACCCACTTAAAGCATAACTAAGCGGGATCTGGAGAGCTTGTAGTACCCCAAAGCACTACAGGGTTGTAGTCCCGCCGATCCGACTGTTCGTCTTCGCAATCAATGGTTCAGATATGTTTGTTCGCTCTTAGTAGTAAGAATACATCCTCAAATCTGATCCATCGATTGCGGAGATGAACTATCGGATTCGAAGACTACAACCTTGCAGTAAAGCCCAATTAGCTTTGCCTATGTGGACACTTTAGAATGTAGAATTATAGGGCTTGTTTGGTTTGGGTCTCAAGACATGGTTTCTAAATTATTACTCAATTATTATCCCTATTTCTTTTCTATCATTACTTCTATTTTTAATTATTATTCTCATTTTTCACTTTATCTTTCTCTAATCATCACACCTAATTTCCAATTATTACTTTCATTTCTCTCAAGAGAAAACCCAAAACCCAAACCAATCAATGTGATAGTATCTCCACAGTAGATGCTCTTAGGGAGTGTGATTACAGAACTCTAACATTCATATATTTGGGAAGAGTTGGAATGAGAATGGGAACTCTAACATTCATATATTTGGGAAGAGTTGGAATGAGAATGGGATTACTGATCTCCCGATTACAGAACTCTAACATTCATATATTTGGGAAGAGTAGGAATGAGAATGGGATAACTGATCTCCCAGTTCAAGAGTAATCACATTCCTGAATAGAGAAGGAATCTGATCCCTTCTAACCCCTGAAAATCTTAGATTCCTGGCCAATTCATACAAAAAAGGAAATGTTTGACTTTTAGAGATCAAACTAATTCTCCAAATATGAAAAAGTTCTTTTTTCCCAAGAAAATAGGGTTTTAAAACTTTTCAAAAGGAGAGTATCTTACCAAACATGTAGCCTTGTTGATTATGTCAACATCAAATTTGAGCATGTCATTCATACCGCCGTCCAAAATTTCCAACATCACATCCATGAAGTCTTTCTCTGCCACCTTGCCGGAACTTTTCTGCAGCTTATGTTCGTCTAACCACCCTTGAAGCACATCATCTAGTTTCTTTGTTGTCTTCTTCATCTCATTCTCATAGCCTCCCAAATCCAAAACGCCTCAGAAATGGTATCGCATCCGCCACGGTAAATACTCCCATCAGCTCAAAAAACTCCCTTAGCGCCTTTCGAAAGCCCTCATCCACCTCTGTTTTCCCATTCCCTGCGATAATTCCTTTCTTGACTAAGCAAGCACATGAATTTACCACAAGTTCTAATTTGTTTGCCTACCAAACACTTCATAATACTTGATTTTCAAGCAATTCATGCAAAAATTAGCTCAATCTCATAATGATTACTGCTTGATTGAATAACATGCGTCATGTCATGATCAAACACTTACCCACTCTAATTGAGCAATTTTTAGCATAATTCATTCTAAAAAGTAAATCCTAAAAACAAACGATTTCGATTATTGAAACAGAACATGGTGTGTATTAGTTGTGGGACTCACGGTGAGTTTTGGGCTTGACTCACCATTGGGCTACCAAATTAGCTTTGGGCTTAACCTAAGCTCCAAGCCCAATTTTAATAATAAAATTTAGGCCTAACATGCCTAAGCCCAACGAAGGCCCAAGTTTTTCATTTAGGATTGGTTTTTCGGCTTAAAGCCCAGATCAATTCCAAACTAACCCAGAACAGACCTCGGATCTCAACCATAGGCCTCGCACACTAATCATCTAATCCTACGTCCCGACCGCGGCCCAAGGGGTTCGGTGATTGCGAGAGCGCGGGCGTCCTCCCTTAGATAAACTTGGCTTTTGAAATTTCCATGAGACAATTCTCATTCATCCTTTAAATGAATATTGTTTATACGTAACCTTACTAAGATATCCGAATAATTTTTCCATTTTCCAACAGTGTCAACCATTTTGGAGCTGGTGAACAAAATATGTATAGCTCTCAACGTTATCGCCAAAATACTAGCCCATTGTTGAAATGTTTAAAATCGGAAACAAGCTGATATGTAATAGGAATCGGTCAATACGCAAGCGACTTTCCATCCTACTGATATATCGAGATACAACAATAACAGAAGGCTGAAAACCCGTTACGTGAGAGGCAATATTTAAAACCTTGGTACAACACTAACAAGGGTATCTAAAGTTCTTTTAGTATAGTAACAGTACCCGCAATAATTCTAATAGTCAAGTTGAAGGTTATCTCATCAACTCATCAAACCATCTCTTCATCTCCACCAAACAACTCCCCTGCTTCACCCAAATCTCAAAGGCTTTTTTCACCGAATTTTTCACCACCAACTCTCGCACATGGCTAAGCATACGGAGCCGGTGGTTCGACAGACAAGTGCTCCGCCGCTATAGAGTTTGGCCTGTTTGAGAACTCCTTGTCGTTTGAACCTGTAAAGCAATCTTTGGCTATCTCTAAATTGCTCACTACAAGGGCTTGGTGCACTCCCAAAACCTGTTAGAAAAATCTTTTAAAACTTACTTTATGTGGAATTCCCAAAGTTTGGAGGTTACAAAGACATTACAATTTATAATACATTTTAATACTCCTTTGTTAAAATATATAACATTTTTATACTCCTATCAAATTATGACTGTCAAATGGTAATTTCTGATTCATATCCATAGAACTTTTAGCCATATATGCTACTTACTTGGGAATTAAGTATTAACCTCTTGATATATAATACCAATGTGGAAAGCAATTATAGATGAAGGGATTTACCCCCCCCCCAAAAAAAAAAAGAAGATAAAAGATGGAGAATTTCAAAATGAATTAGAATCTCTTGGTTGGGTTGCTTTGTGGGTTCATTGAGAAATGGTTATGAGTATTTTGAGCATACCAGCGTTTCTTGGTTTGTGGGAAATTCTAGTAGTATTAAAAAAATTTCCGATGATCATGATATCTTGGGAGCGAAACGTCAATCAACCTGTACTTGAGGTGATGTATCTTCTCTAAGGAGAGCCTTACTCTTGACTCTCGATTAATCCGTTTTTGTTTATACTATTTCTATTCCTGCACTTAAATTATGATCTCAACGTGTTGTCTTTGAGGTTGTCTCGCTCCAATTATTGGTGTTAACAAATCTTATAACATATATTTCCAACAATACCTTATGGGTCGGTTCGCGGACGGATAATAGGTGGAGGTGGCCGATTAGAGGCCACGCGCCGCCGGCTTCCGGTGGGATCTTTTGTTGGTGGTACAAGTGATTTTCCGGTGGAAGTAGTAAAGGAATTGGAAGAGGGCGAAAATGGAAAGTACAAGTACTAAAACGGTGATTGGGTGCGGAAGGAGGAATTCCTTGGGTGGCGGTGCTTCAACTGAGATTGGGAAGATTGAAGTGATTTGTGAGTTGATTGTTGATGGATAAGACACACCGGTGGGAAGGTTGAAGTGATTGTTGAATTAGTTTTTGACCGTTTATATACTGGGATAGGATTCTCTCCGGTCTAAGTTTCAAACGGGAGGAGACAGTTCAAATCTGAATAATACAGATAATCAATTATTACAGATAATCATTAGGTGAGGGTGAACAAATTTGCACTCGAAGAGATATTTTCATCAATTAGAGTGAGGATTTTGTTCACCCTCGTTAGGTGACGGTGAACAAATTTGCACTTGAAGAGATACGTGGCCGGAGAGATCTGTGCAAGAAGTCTCTTTATCAATATGGGATAATGGAAAGCGAAAAAATGAGAAAAATATATGGCTGGGGAGATGAGAAATTTTGGTTCATTTTGTCTTTTGTACTATCTTTTTCCTTGTTTGGTACCCAATAATGGGAGGACAAAGCAAACAAAATTCAGTTTTGTAATGGGGCAACAAAGCATCAAATATAGCAAACACAACCCTGCTATAAAAAAAACACCATTCACTTCTTGACTAATGTGAACTGCTGCCAAAACTTAAGCAAAAGAAAATTTTTGCAACTGCTACAAACAAAAGAAACAAGGAGCAGATTGCCTTGGGACCTAACACCAACTAATGTAACTACATGATAGCATCCTTTGCAGATGAATGCATATTTGGTATCATATGCAGGAGAAGCATTCAGTTAATGCAGAATTCCCTGGGTTTTCTATTAGATCTCGGCAGCTCATTGCGGAAAAAACCCATTGAATTCCATGAAACCAGTAGTGTCAAAACATTGATCAGAAGTTCAGAACAGATCCAGGGAGCATCGGTAGAATGAAGTTCTGACCAAAACTTACATCGATTCAAGATTTACCAAAAAAAAAACTTACATCCATTCATATAGGAACAAAATTGGTAAGAGTTTGTTGTACAGCCAAATAACATTGAAATAGTGCTTAAACTAAGCCAAGGCATCGCACAACTCTGAGCTAAAACATTGAATTCCACCGTACCAGGAAAAACACAGCATACATAACCTCTACTTGTCCACTAAGTCTTCTTCCCCATGTCCAGGGTTCCTCACAGGAGGGGAAAGGTAAAGGAATTTAAACTTCTCATGGAAGTGCAAGAAAATTACGACCACGAATTGGAAACAGAGAGTAGATGACATGCAGCATGCTTCCATCCTCCCATAAAGATCTACTCTTCCTCAAACCTAATCTTCTTCGCAGCAGGCTGATTGGCACCCACCTGCAATAAAATCAAATCACAAAACAGGATAATCAAATACTATCTGATAATCTGGTTATAGTGATTCACTTACTAAATAATAATTAAATATGAGTATCACCAAACTGAAGAATATAAAAAGCTTAAACTAAACAGTTACTGAGAACGAAACACGGGAATCCTTTTCACAGCTTCTTCCTTGGCAGGATAATTACTCTGTTGTCACTTGAAACAATTTCCATAAAATGGTGGCCCATGCCTCCAAATTTTACATGAGCAGAAAGGCAGATAATTTTCCTTGTAATCTCCTTTCACAGCTACTTCCTTGTCAGGATGATTGCTGCGGTATCGCTTGAAACAATTTCCATAAAATGGTGGCCCATGCCTCTAAATTTTATATGAGCAAAAAGGCAGATAATTTTCCTTGTAATCTCCTTTTCAATAGCAGAATTGTCTCTACCTGAATTTTTCAGTGGTAGTTTCTTCTATTTATTTTGCAAGGCAAGAGCATTGGAGTACAAGCATGGAGAAAAGACTATGATCTTACAATTTCAGGGCACTCGTACTCAATACCAGCAGCTTCAATCTTCTTCCGCCTTCTCTTGTCCCGCTTCAAGATTCCTTCCATCAACTTCTTGTGCTCTTCCAATGTTCTTTCCTGAGTAATCATCACGACAGGTAAAAGGCATTACGTCGAAGTATAATTACTATGGGAAACAATAGTAAATAGTTCATTACTCTTCCCCTTTTTTTATTTTCTTAAGCACAAAGGATCATTGCCAGATGCTTGCATCTATATATTTGTTCACTAACCTTGTTATGCCGCTTCCTTTCCATCTGAACCCAATCCAATGGTTTGTACCGTCGGTTAACACCTTTCCATCTATCGAACAAAGTAAAACCATCAGCACTTAATTAGTGCCACAGAAACTGACTTAAGGTATTAGAAGGATCATGAAAACCATTTTTTTCTAATATCCACATTTTTTGTAAGAAATTCACGGTTTAACCTTTATCATTTTCTTCTCGACTCCTGTTTGACCAATATTATACCAACACAGCATATATATATCAATATTAAAGATCATTTGATAAAATTTGACAATTTAATTCACTCCTTGATGTAAGGATTGCCAATCAAACAAATACCAAGGGTATAAAACAAAAGACAATTTAGATGTTTATAACTTTATATACAGATAAATACCATACTTATCCCCGACAAGATTGATGACTTCAATAATATTCACCAGAAATGTCTTGCAAAAGATTTAGCCATGATTTCCAAACATTAAGTACTTGGAAGCTCTTGCTAAATCATCCACAATACACTATTCCATATCTTTAGCATGTCGAGCATTAGTAAGCTTTGTTTGGTAAAATTACACAAAAGTAATACACATCCAACACACTAAATGGAGTGTATTCCCCTAGGGAGTTACAGTTTCTGTGTTTTTGTGCATAGCATGTGCACATTGTTGCATATCTCATTGCGGACTTCACATACTGTTATTTTCTTACCCAAAAGGGAAAAACATACGGCAGGTTTCAAAATTTTCAAATGATATCAATAAAAAAATAGACATTTCTTACAATTTTGGATGAACGCGCTCTGGAGGAATAAGGTGAACTTGCAACATGTGCTCAAACATAAGATAATTATGCATACACTCAGCTACGATTTTCGCAACCTGCACTGATTAAAACCACCATTAAAACACATTACCAAATAACGGATAACCACAATGAAAGAGATCAATTTTTCCTTGAGATAAGCAGCACCTCAGGGGACTCAAATTCCATAAAGCCAAAATGCTTGGACTTTCCTGTCTGTACAACATTGAAGCATAGAAACAAAAAAAAAAAGTCAGCCAACTTCAACAATACGAGAGTAGCAGTCTCACATATAACTCCAGCATGCATTCCAGTCAAAAAAAACAATTTGAACACACAAACAAAGCAAAAATGAAAAATATTAAAGGCAAAAATGACAGTGATTCACGCCAACCTTCTTATTCCTCGCGAGTCTAAGCCTCTTGATTGTGCCAAACTGTCTAAAGAAAGCTGCAACAATATGAAAAAACATTATTCCATGTAGAACTATCCAATTATACATAGGCACATACATGTGCCCCCGTTGGACACGTGAAATATACCAAATATGTAAAAACATTGTACCTTCCATTTCGTTCTCATAAAACCCATGTGGAATTCGCCCAATATAGAGGACTGTAGCAGTGCATTCCGGATTTTCGCTTTTGGGAAGCTTACGGCCAGGACCACCCTCTAATGGCTATCAATGGCGTAAAAATATATCAACAAGGGCGATTAAAGAGACACGAATTATTCAAAGAAATATCAATAACAAAATGGGCGTACCAAGAAATCAGCAGATTCATTTTTGACACTTGCAGCTGATAATTGTGATGAACCCTTTTTCAATCTTTTCGCCATAGCTTTCTTCCCCTTGACACCCATCCTACTGCCGACAAAAAATGCACACTAAGCAATGCAAATTCAACTTCTTTTCTTGCCCCAAAAGATGGAACTCAACAAGCACTGTGCAAAAAACAAGTGAATATTCGAATTCAGAGAAGTGAAACCCTAGAGAGATGATGAGGAGGGAGAGAGGGGGCGTGTTACACAGAGAGGGAGAGGCGGGGAGAAGAATACCTGTTCAATTAACGATTTGGGCTGCTACTGATTACAAAGGAAACCCTAAATGGCCAGAAATTGCACATGAATTGCAACAATTACAGGTAATGCCCTAGAACTTGATCTATATGACGAATTGCTCCCTTTAGTTGTACTTTTTTCAGTTCTAACGCTAACTTCTAATATAACCACAATGTCACCCTCCTTACATCTTACCCAACTCGAACGGGGCTTATTGTATCTGACCTTTAGAAATTATTGTAAATTAGTACTGTGTTCGGTTTACCATTTTACTCTAGTTTCCAAAACTTCCGTTCGGTTGTTGAAAATTTTACCCCAGTTTTAAGACCTCACGTGGTAGGACCCAATCGTTCATTTTTTTTAATGAAGAAAGAATAGGAGAAGTACGTGTTTCTTTTTTCCTCCCTCCCCAACAGACTTGTCTTGTCTCCTTTTCATCTATGAGAGTTGCATGGCTAGAGGGAACACAAAAGCCATTTTGAATTTCAAACAAAATTACTCCGGTTTTGCCCAAGTTTTCCAAAACTAAACTGCACCCCTTAACAGAACACAGCCTATAAGTTCTCAGTTCCCAAACCATTTTTTCTGTGCATAAATCCCATTTATTTTCTTTGTATTTTTATCAATGTTGGCATTCATCGTTCATCTTTAGTAAATTAATATTCACGATAAAAAATTGACACAACACTTGACTATCTTAAGTACTAAAGAATCATTTCTTAAACCATTAGTCAATAATTGACCCTAATATTCTAACCCCGTTAATTAGTTGTATCATTTGTTAATAGTAACTGATATAGTACATTATCAAAAATGTAAACAGAAGGGTCATGATGGAGAAGGGTAAGAGTTTTTCGTGTGATGTATTCCCAAAAAAGGTTGGTTGAGTTTGATTTCTACTATATATTTATAAGTACACAAAAACACTATAAGAACAACAATATCTCACAACAGAAAATTTAGACGTGAATAAACTTACAGAGGATCGTAATGAAGGTTGAGATTTTTTTTTGGGGGGGGGGGGGGGTGTGGTGAACTTGCGAGAGATGGAGAGACAATGATAGATGGGAAATAGAAAGCTAATTTCCATTCTAACACTTACTATGATCCAAGTTAAAACTCCCTCCATGTTACATCATCTTGAATCCAATAATGATCCATACCGTTCATCTAGTAAGTCTTAAAAAAGAACATTTCTACAAAAATTAGATCAACCGGATACCGAAATGCACAAGAATATATCATTTAAAGTACATCAGACATGATTTAAGTCTGCACGCATACTTGCTATTCGAACAGATTTTTTACATGACTATTGCTTTCTGCAAGAACCTACGATCTGAGCAGGTTGGTTTATCACTTTATTGTTGTGGCTCTAAGATGAGGCTAAAATATCAGTGATCGGAGAGGAAGGAAGGATTGGGGTATGGAGGGGAGCTCAACCCACTACAACCCTATATGTCAGCAGTCAAATCACAATGAATAATCTGTTTTCCACAAGGCAAACATAAATAAGGAAAATGCTAACATATGCCCGTTGGGTTTACGTTAAATTTTAAAAAAATGTGTTAAAATTTGTGAAACCTATATAAAAGTAGATGGAAATGTATTGAAAAGTATAAAATGTGCACTGGAATGCGTGTTCTAATTAAAGTAACTGGTGTCTAGCACAATATCACCAACAAACTCAAAAATTATATATTACTAGTGTCTTAAATATCCAGGGAAACAAGGGGATAAAAAACAGAGCCGCTAATTTTACAAATTAAAACACTCGCCCACTGCATAAATGTTCAAAATTCCTAGGTTTGCTATTCGTGCATTAACTTGCTGCAAACTCAACTTCTCAATCTTCACTTCTCTTTTTCTTTTTCTTCTTCTCCTTCTTGCTCGGTGTTTCAGTTTCTTCTTCCTCGGCATGTTTCCTCTTCTTTTTCTTCTTTTCTTCTGCAGCGTTTTCTCCATCGTTTTGCAACTCAGAATCATCAGCCGAGTGTTTCTTCTTTTTCTTCTTCTCTTTTTTCCCTACTTCCTCGCTTTCTGGCTCTGCAACAACCTCCTCGTCCTCTGCATCAGCAGTCTTCTTCTTCTTCTTCTTCATCTTCTTTTCTTTCTTCTCTCTATTAATAGGAACCTCTTTGCCTGCTTCCTCTTTCTCAGCTGCTGATTCTGCCCGCCCAAGTATAGAATCAGCTGAGGGATTATAGACCTGCAATGAACAGAATAATCAACACTTGCACGTGCAAAATGAACAAATATAAGGGGGATTGATTTTCACAATCCCTTTTTGCCATTCGTACCCATTTCCCTCTCTTTTTAACGTAATTCATGATATTATGTTTTCATTTGTTAGAATTTTCAATATTGTCCTTTCATGTGTGTAAAGAAACAAATGACAGCACAATGTTGTGGTTTCAAAATATTCCAGTCGACAAAAAAGGAGTGCTGATACATAAATAAAAAAAGAAGCTGAAACCACTACCCAATACACACCAAAAAAAAGAGTCAAAGACTCAAAGGTAAAACATTTTTCATACCTTAGCCGCGGTTATCATAGCACCGGCCCCCTTCTTGCGGTCCTTGTCATAGAATTCTATCTTAGGTTTGCCTTTAGCTGACCCCGCCAAACGACCCAGGTCTCTGCCTTCCAGATTTCTTAAACGTGCTTCAAGCTAACCAAAAAAGAAAAGCAAAACAAAAAGCACATAAGAACAGATTTGTAGGAGGAACAAGCAAGACCAAAACCACCTGCATCAAAATTACGTCCATAGTACCTTAAGTCGATTCTCCAATCCCATAGAGTTATCTTGGCTATCTCCTAGAGCATCATATCGAATAGCCAACGCGGATTTCGCAGCAAGTGATCGTGAAATTTTCCCCTTGTGCTTTGGTGCAGCCTGTCCAATCAAAGATGCATGGTATATAAGCCCATATTTAGGAGTCGCATGTTTTGTCTTCAGGGCTCTGAAAAGGGCCTTTTCTGCACCTAGAATCTGAACTGTACTCCCAGGCTGCTTTGCAAGATTTAACAAGCTGCCCCCATGGGCAATGAGGCGGGCCCCGACAAGCTCTCCAACAAGAGCCGTGAGATTTGGGGCAATGGTGTTCATCCGGTTCTTCAAATAGTCGTACAATTGAGCTCTATACTCTGCAAGAGACAAAACTTGGTCGCACAAGTCTTTGATATTCATTAAATCGAGGTCACTAACTTCGGTTCCCATGGAAATCATGGCTGCCTCTTGCAGTTCTATTTCAACCTCTTCTGCCAATATCTGCAAATAGATCACATGACCATCAATGCTTCGTTCATCAAGACCAGCACCTTGGGTGATATCTTGTGTCAGAATAAAACAGATTTGTTATGTGAACTGGAGCCCAAAATCTGTCTGGCTTGGTAACACAATAGAAGCATTGAGAACCTAGAAGTAAATCATTTCCTCCTAATCCAGGCACTAGGCTTTTGAATCAGTTTCGTAGAACATGTTTAAGATCCAATCTCTTGAAACAAAACAATAAGCCCAACTAGTTTGGCGCTTGTTCCATGTTAATCTAGTATAGGGTCGATCCCATCTCCTTTCACCATTAATAACATAGTACATTGACATTGTTCATGTACACACAGAGATCAGTCAAAAGGATAGGGCACTTACTGTTTTCGATATCTCCTTCATTGTCAAGGTAAAGATTTTAAAGATTTCAAAAACATCTTTCTACGTTTCCCCAAGAAATGAGTTATTTCCAGGATATAAAAAACTCAAAAACCAAGTATTGAAAACCACTCAAGAAACAAATCAGCTCTGAAACTCAAAACGTGTTATGCGAATCAGCTCTGAAAAGGCAAAAAAAGGGCGCTTACATTTTCTAAACCCTTTAAGACAAACACACTCATATCATGTCAAAGCCATTAAACACAAAGACAAAGAAGAGCCCTAGTGCCAAAATTGGAAGAAATAAAAGCTCCATTCTTGAATTATGTTTGTTCACTAAAACAAGCCAGCTTCATAATCTTGGGCAGAGACCAGTTAGGAACATATGCAGCTACTAGCTACCCTATGATGGATTTTGAGATGCAAATGTTTGCTGTCAAGTATTCAATGATTAATCTCATCAATCTCAGATTGGGATACTGAACACAGCGACAAAACACACCACAGCCCTACCTCAGAGAAATCAAGCTTTGCAGCATTTGAACGGTATCCCATCAATTTCACTGCCTTGGCATAGAGTATGTTATCTTGTACAATCCTTGCAAGCTCTGGGAAATGCCAACCATACCACTCTCGAACCCTCATTGCATATGTGTTAAGTTCTTTATCAAGATCATCCAACAAGCCGATGGCTTGAATGATCATTGTATCCACCTACATAGAACAATGAAAAATCAAGTACAAGCACCGTCAAACCCAACTCAACAACAGAAACACAAAAATAGCCAAAAAAAAAAAATAGATAAATAAATAAATAAGGAAAGAGCAGCTGAAAATTGTCAGCCCGACAAGTCAATTTGCCCTCGCTTCTGAAGTAATAACCAAAATAAGAAAACAGACCACGTTGATAAACAAAACGAGTAACTTCCCAGTTTTTAATGGTATATAAATTGCATCAAGGAGCAAAGACTAATCGGGGGAAGAGATTGTGTGCTGCATGGGATGATTCTCCTCTAGATGTGCCAAAGCCCACCATAGTGTGGACTGGTCATTCCTGTTTAAGGTTATGGCAGCTACGGCTGCTTTTCCCAATCTATTCTTAAGGGCAATGTTTGTCCCACACTGGTTAGTTAAAACTTCCGAAACTAGTGTATGAGCTTGGGCGGCCTCTCTACTCATTGCCAATTGGTTTTGAGTTGGATGTTTTAGCATGGTATCAGAGCTAGGCTTTCAGAGGCTTTTGGACTGGACTCTTTTGGTTGATTGCCCCTTTGTTTGTGCCTAATTAAATGCACCTTGCTTTGTTGTGATCCCAATGTTATGGATCCTTTGTTTAACTCTCCACGTGCCGGTTAGGAGTCACACATGCGGGGGCCGAGGGGAGTGTTAGAGCTATGGTCTTTCCACCCATAGCCAGTTTATTTTGAGTTGGATGCTTTACCGGGGAAAAGGCCTTGGGCAACGAGACCCTATACATCCATATCATTTCCTAATGGTTATGGAGGGTTTTATGCAATTCTCAGTGATAAAATTGAAAATGGGGACTTTGCATTTCACTCCAGAAGCCAAACATCACAAATTAGTCACCTTGCTTTTGCAGATGATCTTTCTACTATAAATGAGGTAATATAAAATTTTCAGTCAGCTTCTGGCGGCAGCCAAACATACAGTTAGTGCTAAGTTACAGAACAGTTTTGAGTTGGCTCTTCCCAATCCAGTCAGTGTATTGCCAGTGACATATCTCGGGGTGCCTCTCATGTCCTCAAAGTTGTCTTAAGTTAATTGGAGCTCCATCTTAATTCTACCTCAGAAATTTCCAAAAGAGATTGAAATTTTGTTAGAGCTTTCATATGGACTGGTGCGATCCTAAAAGCAGTGTTCGAAAAGTCAGACTAGTTTCTAGTCAATGCCTCACCGACGCGATTAGGGGGTTAGTGTTTGATTAGTTGCTGGGCGACTTAGTCAGGATCTAGTCGATGACTGGTAGATTCTTCTCCAATATTATGCTTGCATTAGAATTAGATCAGTCCAAGCCTAATAACAAATGAAACCATGGTTCAACTCCAGCGAGTGTTACAAACAGTACAGCGATCTACCTACCAAAAGAGAGATGCAATGAACTCACCTTGTCGGGACTAAATTTTAACTTATATCGAGATAGGCTGTGAGATAAACCCAAGCTCATCGGAGCTAAATCCTGAGAAGCAAGGCCAGCTATGAGTTCCGTCAATTGGCTTCTCACCCCTCTCATCAGTTCCATGACAGTACTGTCGTGAACACAATCAATTTTCTGCGAGACATATATTGTTCCAACTTAGATGGAATTGGAAGAGTGAGGCAGTGGAAATGCATCTAACAATCTTATAAATGAGTAGTAAGTCACCAGTTTCTCCTTAATTGCATTTCCAAGTTTAGAATCAGCAACAGCTAATGTTTCACCATCACAATGAGCACGTAAGAACTTGCGCAGACCTTTGCTAGGTTTGCTATCTATCAATAAGGTGGCTGCTGACAAGGCTTCAAATGTGTTCTCAAACTTGGAGAAAGCTTTTAGCTTCACAAACTGAAAATTGACATCAAATCAAAGCCACCATCAGATACATGATTTCAGGACAAATTAAGGCACTTGCATTGACAAGAAGCAAGCCATAGAAGGAACTAGGGCAAATCCAGAAATAATTTTTTTAAATGCATCCAGAGTCCCAAGTTAATTGGCACATGTAGAATTCAACATTATCCATTTTTAGACCCGCAAACACGCAACCAAGAAGAGAAACGAAGTTCTTGAAATCTGATCTTTTAAAGTGCACTGACAAACAAATGAATGAGTGCCAACTTATCACACAAAAACATTAATAAAATATAAATGGCAAACGTAGAACTAAAAAGACTAATGTAATCTATTATTCACAGGGAACATTTCTGTGCGGGCTATGGCATACGGATACGGACTACCAAAAAAGAAGCAGTAAAGTATTATGCAAAGCAGGGAAAAAAAAGTAGCCCCAGGACAAATCATTTGGACGAAGATGCAGACAATTTAACAATGTCCAACCACCACCAACACACATCTCAAGCAATACAATGTGTGGTGGATGTAAGGGAGGCAACCCAAAACAAAAAAAGCATGTCAATGGGGAACTAAAAGCTGCTACAACTCAGATGGAGTCAAACCCAACATAACAGCAAGACTCCAACATTTACTACCCCTTCATATTAACAACTTCAAAGTTCAAACCGTGCTGCAACACATACTCTTTCGGAAACCTAGACCCAAACTGGAGTCCTTTTTATTCGGAAGTTGTCATATTGTCAAAGTCCAAAACAAACTGAACTAAGTCTGAGAATACAATTGATCACTAACAAAATACCGCTCAAATTATATGAACCATTCAACTTTCTTCCTGTCTTCTTTCCTTCCCAATTTGTGGTTTTTTGTTCTTTCCTTCATTTGCTCGATGCATTCAAAGACAAATAGTAAAATCACACTATGCCACATCAGAACCACTACACACCAGTAAAACCATATAGGCCATGTACATTAAACGACACATATGACATGGATGTGCATGCAAACTTTAAGGGGTAAAGAAATGACCTGTCTGGCAGATTCAGCTGAAGAAAACTCCTTCCACAAGTCCTGCAACACAACAAGAACCAATCAGTGCATGAAACATAGCCCCCATTATTGATGCATAAATGCATACAGGATGATGTAAACATATATGAATGCTTTGTGTACTATATGAATGACAATGATCGGCTAAGTATACCTCAACTTTGGAGAGTTTCCCTTCGTCCAAAACTTTGAAAAGGGCAAAGCCCGCCGGGGTCTCGAACAACAAAAGCATCGTTTTAAGCCCACAGAAGACGCCTGAAACAAAAACATCACACAGTTTCTCCCACTCAGTTAAGCAGCAAAGTGTAATCGTAAATCAACTGTTTCAGAAAAAAATATATATATATTTACAATACACGCCGTCAAACTTGCTGATACGATAAACAGATAAAAGATTCAAAACACAGGGAAAAAAACACACGCACACTCAGAGAGTTGTAATCGGAGACTGTGAAGGGTGGCTGAGAAGATGACTAAAGAAAAACCCTAAAATGCTCACCGCTAGTCCAGGTACCCTGCAATGCTGGAGACAGAGAGAGAGAGAGAGAGAGAGGAGGTAGGGTTTTCGGCGCTTTGTAGGGTTTACTGTTTAGTGTTTGGTAGTAAGGGAGGGGCTTGAAGCAGTAGTACTTAAATAAGCAAAACTTTCGTTCCTTAGGCTAAGGACATCTTATCTGACATACCCAACAAAAAAAAAAATTAAATTTAACCCAAAAACACCTTTTATAATTTAAAAAGTTAATTTTTAAAAAATTTACAAAATCAAACTCTTTATTCAAACTTTAGCAAGTCACTTTTTCAAAAACTCGCAGAATCAGACTCTCTGTTCAAACTTTTACTCTTCCCTCCCTTCTCATCTTTTGGTGAGTGAACAGTAGGTCGCCAAATTTGTTAAGTTACTGTAGCAAAGTTAAGAAATCTTCAAATTGGTGAATTTGTTTGGTGAGGCTGATTTTTGAGATTTTGAAGGAGTTTGCTCTCTATTTTAACTTTAAAGTTAAAGTAGAGAGACTGATATTGATGCTCTAACTGTTTCCTTTTATCGAGCAGTGTCAAGCTTATACGGTAGAGCTCTTGGATGTCACATCCAGACATATTGGCTTTGCTCGTTTTGGATTTTGAGGGAGGGTTTTGGGGGCAATGAGTATAGAGAGATAGAAAAAAAAATTATTGGGATCCGTGCAGGATGAATTTTGAGATCCAAACGAACAAGGTGATTACATCTAAGGATTGAGTTTCATTTTCCCTCCCCCATGTAATAGTAATAGATTAAAAATAACGAATGAGAAAAAAAATTTACTACATCCTTTGAAATTAGAAACATTGTTGATCTTTTTATTTTTCCAAAAAAGTGGCTAATTTGTTCATTAAGTAATTAATAATTTTTGTGAGGAGATCAAGTTAGGAAATAAAAGTTTTCTTCAAATCGATTGCACTGCGTCATGTGTCTAAACAGTGGTCCTAAATAGTAGAATATGGACATATGACGCAAAATGCAATCGATTTGGAGAAAACTTTGTTTCCACCCATAGTGGAAATAATTTAAACTCTCTTATGAGATCTTTCTTTTTCCAAAAATATTGGCCAATTCGTTCATTAAGTAATTAATAATTTTTTTGAGATGAAAGTTAGCCAATATACTTTTTATAATCATGAAATAGTTAAATGACAAAACATTGACCAAGATCCCGATAAAACTATTTTTTTCTAATGTCTTGCGAAATCTATCCTTTCATATTTGAAAGAGAAAAATAAGAGTACGAGTACGAATTCATCTCGATAAGGATGTCATGCATTGCTAGCTAGGATGAAACTTAAAGCTTATTGGAAAAGACCAACACAAGTGAAAACTTGCTAAAAAAAAATTTAGTGTCTTACAAGTATCCAAAAAAAAAAACAAAAACTTGTGAAAGTGCGCATAATTTATGATGAACCCCGAAATAGTATCAATCATGTCCCATATAAACGAGTCTCTCATATCGTAAAACGGTGTAACAAATTAAAATTGGACATTGTCACAATGGCTTGCCACTAATATTTTAATAAGTGTAATTACTTTTATGTAGGTGAGCATAACTGACCTCTTTTTTTTTTTTTTTTTTGGGCGAAAGAGAGAGAATTTCATTTCCAAGGAAATGCTATTACAAACTACCGATAACGAAGACAACAAAATAAAACAACAACATACAGACAAGAAGAATATGAAACATAACCAAAGCAGATGAAGGATATATATCCAGCAAGAGATTGCTTCAGCTGTTAGATGTCCGTGATCAATGCTTGCTGTCGAGTCGCTGTTGCCCCGGTAACTCCATGAATGACAAAGCTTCCATGCAGAGACTATCCGATTCAAACCAAGTGTCTGATGCACCTATAGTCGAGAGCTCCGCGGCACGGTTAGGTGTCGTGCAACTAGATGGCTGAGGCCAACTACAGAGCTCTAAAATCGATAGAGAAACAGCTAGAAAGAGATGCAATCGTGGAAAGCAGAAAAAACTGCTGCAGAGAATCCAATTCATCTATGATGATCTCTCATAGCTTATTGACACCTAATTGTAGTAAAAAATAAAAACAACCATTCCTTGCTACACCATCATCGCCCAAGTAGCTAGCCTGCTAAACCATTCCAAACAACAAAAGGTCCGCTATAGCAAACAAACCATGAAACGAGAAACCCAGATAATAATAACCACTGCTGCCACAGGTTCTAATTGAAAACCAAAGATTATGTGGACCACACCAAACACCCAGTAAAGCCAGAAGAGCCTTAAGATAAACCTAAAGCCACTGGACGAACCAACACAAACCAAACAACCTACAGTGCATGTGTGTGAAAGAAACACTAAAAAAGGACCCACAACAAGCATGCATGATGAAAGTTAGAAAAATATTAAAGCTTAAAAACTCATCAAAACTATAAGGGTACTACAAAAGGGCATACGGAAACGCACAAGCAAGCATTTCCTTAACCACAATCATGAAATGATTGTTACAGAGAAGGGGCTGTTACAATCGGGGAAAGCTATCCAACGGGGAAGGGGAAAGAGGGGGGGGGGGGGGGGGGTCGAAACTAGGGATGGCAATGGGGCGGTTCGGTTCGGTTATTGGTATAACCGAACCCATTACCCGAACCCAGACTAGTACCCATAACCGAACCGAAAACCGTTCGGGGAGGGGTTTTTGAAACCGTAACCGAACCGAACGGAGTTCGGGTAATCCCCGAACCGTTTGGGTACCCGAACCAGAGATTTAAAACCAACAAATTTCTGCCAATTTCTTCTAAAAAGCGTTTGTCATGAGAGTTGAGCAAAGGTACATCTTGAGCCACGCGTTGTGCTTTTTCTGCTGGTGAAAAGAAAGGACAATGGTCCCATTGTTCTAAGCAAATGCCTTTGTTAAGTCTTACACGTGATGTACAGCCAGCAATGCATAGTGAGCCTTGGGCCCATTGTTCTAAGCAAATGCCTTTATACATGTTTTAATAAATAAGCAATACATTGGCTTGACACAGAATGCATAGAAAGGTTCTATTTCCTTGGGAAAATAACATCATGTTCCTGGAGAGAGCACTAACATACTACAGGGGTAAATGTGTAATTAAAATTTTCGGTTCGGTTCGGGTAACGGTTCGGTTCGGTTAACGGTTCGGGTATCACCTTAACCCAGAACCGAACCGAACCCGTTCGGTTATCTCAAATCAGAAACCGAACCGTACCCACGGGTAATATTTCGGTTATGGTTCGGGTAAAAAAACCGGTTACGGTTCGGTTACCCATCGGTTCGGGTGATATTGCCATCCCTAGTCGAAACAACAACATGTATGTACGGGTCAAACACAACAACCCAGATAAATAAAAACATTGCTATATTTAAAAGACCTTTGACATGCATGCAGGAAGAATTTTAGAAAAAAATTATAATCAACTACAAAAGTACTACGAAAAGTTCCAATTGGGGAAAGCTGGGAAAGCTGCTCGACGGGGAAGGAGGGGGAGGTCAAACAGCTACATGCATGAACAGGCCTAACACAACAACACAAACAGACAACCAACACCAACACATACAAACACATGCAATCAACAATAAGAAACAAAGGATCCGTCTAGCGGCAAATTCTCCAAAAAGCACCCTGTGGTAACACTCCATCAGGAAAGTTAGAACTCTTCTCTTGAGTTTGGAGATTTTTCTAACACAGTGAATGGCTGCTTGATGAGTCCCAGTTTAACTATTAAAATCAGAAGTCACGGAAGCACAACAGCCAATACTTAATCATCTAATAGAAATCTTCGCCGACCAATCTCTGAATCGAAATAACTGGCCTCTTGTATTCATAGTTCAGCCCTTCTCTTGGTCCATACTTCCTTAATACAAATAATTGATCAAAGAGAATGAACAAATTATAGTCCGTACTTCCATATGTTGCTAAAAGATAAAGTGTCAGAAAAGTTCATGTTTTGTTAGTGTACTGTGGAGTTTGTTAGTGTACTGTGGAGGTCTGCAATTTTTTTCTCAGCAAAAGTTGGTAGTGTTCAATTACAGTTAGTAAAGTTTGAACACCAGTCGATTACACATGATGCCAACTATGGGCTTCCACAGTTCCACTCCGCTCGCACAAAAGTATGCATTTGTGATTTGTCCCAAAAGTTGGTTTTTGGACTAGTGATTTTGATTAATATATTTCTCTCTCTTAAAAAAAAAAATAATTTACTGTCATGTTATGGTTAGCTAAAGCTTTTTTGGTCATGTTTTATCCAATTGTTATGGTTCGATTTATTACGTAGTGTTTTATCCAATTCTTATGTATTTTTTGGTTTAACAAATATACCCCCTCCGTCCCTTTTAGTGTAGATATTCCCATTTTTGGTCGTCCATTAATAAGTTTTCATTTTGAAAATTTAAGGGGTAAAAGTTTACACAATTATTATTTTGCCGTTTTCAAAAAATTAATAGATAAAGAGTTATGGGTAAAAGTGGAGGAAAATTTTAGAAAGTGGAGGTAAAATTTGATGTAAAAGATGTAAAATAAAGGTAAAAAATTGATGTAAAATGTGTAATGATAATGTTTTTTAATAAGTTAAATTTACGAAACAACATACTTAAAAAAGGATAGAGGGAGTATATGTACAATGTATTTGGTAACATGGACCAGTTACAAGTAATACAAAATATTTTGCTTAATTATGAAATATTTCAAGTTAATTACCAATTACTTCGATTAAATAACTTAAATTGCACCGTATGTAGTGTTGCAAACTAACCAAACTACTCGCTAGCAACTTGAGAGACTTGACTCGATCATTTAGCAATCAAGCTGAGTTGGACATGGCTCAAACCCCTGCAAAACTTGAGCTCGGCTTCTTCTCACCCTGTACGATTCTCTCTCTTTTCCTTCATCCCAGTATATTTTTTCTTTTTCCAGTGAGCAAAGTAAAGTTTAGGCTCTGCTTGAAACTTAGGGAAAAGGTGGTAAGGAAGAGAATTTTTTTATATTTTCACTTCCTTTTTTTGGTTATTGAAAAAGAGAGAATTTTTATATTTCTCTTCAAATTTTTTTCTCTAATTTCGTTCTAATTATTATTATATTTTTTAATTTTTTTTTTCCTCTTTCTTTCCCTACGTTCCAAACAGAGCCTTATTCTTAACTCTTCGGTACAACGCTAGAGATTCACAATTTCATGCGCGGCTCTTCCAATCCTAGTCGGCCGGAAAACCACCACATCCGGCGAACCTTTTGCGGCCATGGCTGCGGCGAAGTCCGCCCAGTCACCACCTTCCTCCTCTTCCTCCGCCTCCAGCATCGTCTTTTCTCTACGTGGATCTCTCCTCGCTCTCGCGACCCTAACCCTAATCTCCTTCACATACCTCTCTCTCAAATCTCTCCAATCCAATTCCTCCACTGCCCCTCCCACTCTCCTTCCTTCCTCTTCTTCCCCCAAGGTATCTTCCAATCTCCTTCACTTTTACCCTCACATTTCTCGTTTTTTCTTATAAATCGGCTGTGTGAGTTACTTACGAGCACTTCGACTAACTTTCAGAGTTTTTTTCACTTTTAGAGTAAGTCCAACCCATAGCCAAATGTGTTGCTATTGCCATAATTTGGCATTTTTGGGGCAAAATCTTGGTCTACCCATTGGTATTTGTTAATGCAAAAAAATAAAATTAAAATGAAAATGCAATATCTGTACCAATTTGGCACAAAAAATTGTGTTGTCATTTCTCCCATTTCATCAAAGCCATTTGATGTTCAATGGAAAATGAAATGAGTTTAATCTAATGGTTTTGATTTGTTATTGAGCCAAAATGGCATCAACCCGATGCAGCAACATTGTTACTTTTTGGCTTTTTGACTCTGTAAACTAGAAAAGAAGGATTGCTTTGGTAATTCCGTTTTGGCACCAATGAGTGGACTTGCTGTTATTGTGCTATTAGTTTTGGAAGACCGTAATTTTTTTTCCCTGATAACCTTGTTGTCCGGGCCAGCTTACGCGCACAAGAACCAATCCTCATATTTACTGCTATTACTTGCTATTAGGTTTTGGTGGACAGTGATTCGGAGGGACTTTCTGATGTGTATCATTCACCGGAGATCTTTAACCTAAATTACGCTGAAATGGAGAAGAGATTCAAGGTGTATGTATATCCCGATGGAGACCCTGATACGTTCTACCAGACGCCGAGGAAACTCACAGGGAAGTACGCAAGCGAGGGTTACTTTTTTCAGAATATTAGAGAGTCAGCATTCCGGACGGAGGATCCGGACAGGGCTGATCTGTTCTTTATACCTATCTCGTGCCACAAGATGAGAGGGAAGGTAAATTACTACATTGTTTGCTTGCCCTTATTTGGATCTTTGATGTTTGACATCAGTGTCAATTTGTCGTAATGATTGAGTTGATATATTAGATTAATGTGATGCAATGCGATTGTTAGTTGATAGTGATACTTGTCGTATCTTGTAGTCAGGGGCGGACAGACAGGGTTGCTGGGGGTGCCCAGGCCCTTGCACCACTTCAAATATCTATTCTATCTAATATATATAGGGAGAACCCAAATTGGTGTCACCTATTTTTGAAGCCGTATCACAAAAATGATTTCATTTATTGGCCATCCAAAAATTAAATATTTTCAACTACTTTTAACGTGCTATTAAACAAAAGTTATGGAGTAATCAATTAGAAACCGCTCATTAAAACCCCCACCCCAGTATCCCCACCCCTCCTAAAAATATGCACACAAATGGTGTGTGCCCACCCTCTAGTTCTCTTTAATTGTACTAGTTTTTCAGGTCAATTTGAAAACGATCTATGAGATTAGCCCTTGCAAGTCCCTCGGATGAAAGAAATTCATAAAATTCGTATATATGTGTGGCAAGAACTCCCTATGATATTAAGTTATCAGCCATTTTTGGGTCGCACGTGTAAAATTGAATGACGGTTACGTATATACACAGATCTACCAAGTAGCAATATATACTTGCAAAATACTGATTGCCAAAAAAATGCGCTATATAAGTTTTATTCGCAATGTAGAAATATATGTTGTTCTAGCCGACGTCAAGTACAAATTGTACGTCCGCCTACTTGCAAAATATAAGTTTTGTTCGCAATGTAGAAAGCATGTTGTTCAAACCCACGTCAAGTACAGTTTAACCTTGAAGTTTTGATCTTTTGGCTAATGAAATGCATGCTTAAGGCTCCGTCTGATCTAATAGTGATATATTCTCTACAGGTTTGCTACCGCTCTGAAAAATCGAATATCTGCCTTCCCAAAATTTATGTGAAGAGTATATTACACCATCTTTTGTTGTTCTTCTCCTACAATCATGGGTCTGTATTCTCTAGCTAAACAAACTCTGCCTAAAGTGGATTGGAGGATCAAGATAGTGGCCCTATTGCAGTTATTTGATTTAGAAGTCAAGCTAATCAATGCATTGGGTACGCAATTTGATTCTTAAAAGATTTAGTTTGAAACACTTATTAGTATGAGCTTTGCAGGGTAACCCATGCCTGGAGTACTAGGCATATCAATTGTTCATTTGTTTATGAAAAGTTAAAAGTTACAGAGCATTCTACAATCCAACTTCAACTGACTAAATTTTTTATTTTGAATTTGGCTTTGACTCAGTGAAAGTGAATTACTAAGGACTTACTTATATGGCAAAGAATATCCTAATTTTTTCTCCATCAGACCTTAGTATCTTCACAAGTTCCTTTTGTATTCGGGTCTCTTTGGGGTGTAATTGGTCCGCTAGGAATCTTTTTGCCCTGATTGATGTTTTAGACTATTCGAATTTAGGGTGTGAAATGACTAATGAGTGTAGCGGGATATTAGATGCATACCGCCACCGGAAAGGAGATTTAGTTTCCCTTGTCCACTTCATTGCAAGTACTTCTCATTTGTGCTTTTTAACAACTGCACGAGTATGATGGCCATATTTAGTATGCACCATGCAATATGCTTAATAGTATCACACTATGTTGGTAGCCGAGTACTCATTTGTATCTGAATGGCGGAAAAATTGCTGCAAGTGTTAGTGTGCATTGCAGAAGTTGTCATTTTCATATAATAATCAGTTATGCGATGGTGTCTTTGGTGTTATCTTTTTGTTGCTTGTGGGGCTTTCATTCGGTTGACAAGGTTTATCTTGCTGGATTTGGTTAATGGTGTTTGTATTGCAAATGCTCATATAGTTGGTCATGTTTCTTTAACTGAATGTACATACTTGAATGATCCACGTGGTTGAAAATTTTGGTGGGCCTTATTTTCCAGTAATGACATAATATTGAGCCTTACCATTTAATATGCATTTTAGCATGTGGTGTCCTACTTCTTTCTATAAAGTTTCACATAAGGCATGCATTTTAGGTAATATTTGTTCCCCACTCTTATATGAAGAACATAACCTTTCTGTCATTGTAATGATGAGCTCCTACAAATTAATTTGAGTGAAAATTTTCAAGCTTCCATCTTAACTCCAAATGCAACCTTGTTTGACAAATATGGGCATATATGTCTAAATTCACAAGCCATACTTTAGTGTAACGATTTTGTGGGGACAATTGGTGGTTCAGTGGTAAAGACTCGGCCCAATAACCTGAAGGTCTTGGGTTCGAGTCCGAGCACAACCACTTTGTGTATTGTTGCTTGTCCGCAATATTTCCTCTTTCCATACACCCATTAATGGGTACCAACTCGGCGTTGTTTTGAGGGTAACGATTTTGTGAAACAAAGTAAATAAGTAACTATAAATTTAAATCTTATGTTTTTGTGGATGATTCATCCCTTGGCTACGATTTGGGTATCTTATGAATAGATATATGATACTTGTACGATGGTATGCAGGGCACATCTTATGAAAACATGACAGTAATTGTCCAAAATTATGTGGAGAGCTTAATATCCAAGTATCCTTACTGGAATAGAACACTGGGTGCAGATCATTTCTTCGTTACTTGTCATGATGTTGGTGTAAGGGCAACTGAAGGACTTCCACTTCTTGTAAAGAATTCGATTCGAGCTGTGTGCTCCCCAAGCTATGATGTCGGATTTATTCCACACAAAGATGTTGCTCTCCCTCAAGTGCTGCAGCCGTTTGCTCTTCCAGCTGGGGGAAATGATGTGGAAAACAGGTAAAATTTTAAAAGTGCCTTTTTCTTTTATCTTTTGATCCTTTCTACTCTTCATCTGGGTTCTTCATTGCAGAAGTTTCTATAATTCGATGTTCTTGAAAAGTAGCTTTTGCTTCATCGCGAGAGGAAAATCATACCTTCTGTTGTTTTCATGAAAAAGAAACCCATTAATTAACCCTAAGAATTGGATGTTCAGTACTTTTTTAAGATTTGTGTCGAGTAGTGATTCATGGGGAAACAATTGACACCGCCACACAAGGTTCTAAATCCCGTACTGGTTAAGGTTTTCCTACTAGTACGGTACGGTACCGGGTACCTTTTCGGATTTAGCGGTACTACCACATATTAATATATATTGAAATTTTTTCCCAATCAACAATTCATCGCAAAATAGACTATTACCATTAAACAATAAATATCATAAAATGAACTTGAAAGTTCAAGCTAATAAATAAATACTATTTGATTTATCAGTTTCTGCCAAAATTAGGGGGAAAAAAACCCCACTCTAGTACACAGTACCCCCACCACACTATCCCGTTCCAGATTTTGCGAACTCTGATAAAAGTTTCTACTCCTTACCCCAGGGCAAACCTGTAATAACCATTTCAACATAAAATAAAGTGTAATTTGATCCTCGTCCCATTTTGGGGCTCCACATTCCAGCATTAAATAATCTTCTCACTTTCTCTACCGCTGTGGTGTGCGTTTTCCGATCCTCTCAGTCTCTCCTTTCAATCGGTCATGGAAAACAGGTATAGCTAGCTCTCTGTCTCTCTCTCTCCCCCTCTCTGTGTATCTATATATATATATGGGGCCGGATCCGGAGACACATTTTGCACACACATTTTGACACTCCATCTCAGCTCTTGAAATCAAAAGCTGAGATTAAAACTTAACACAAGTCCTTTCTCCTCCCTTAATGTTCTCTCTCTATCCTAACTTCTGTTCTCTCTCTATCCTCACCTCCGAACTCAGCCAGCGCTGTCAACTACCGCCGTGGGAGGCTGATCCAATGAGGTACTTGTGTTCTCACCGTGCCTCCCGTACGTTGCTGCTCCGCCAAACAACCAACCACTCTCGTCTTCAACGAGCCCGAAGCTGCCTGTGCTGCTGGAACCGTAGAGAACCGAGTACAATTGACAGATCTGGGAACAATTTTTCGAATGGGTTTGCAGCCTTGAAATTTCTCAATTGGGCCCCTATCTAAGACATGACAATCAAATCCAAATTGAGTTTATTGAGGGTTGATAACTACTGTACGTGCAGTTCAATTTGGGCCATTGCGGCGGTGGTTTCTATAGGTATTTTCTCTATATGTATGTGCTATGTTTTCTTTCTCCACCTCCAGTGAACTTCGGTGCTTTTTTCTTTCAAGACCAAGATGTATTCATAGGCAGATAAGAAGAAAAGAAATAAATTTGGGTAAGATGAATAAATGGTGAAGATAATGACACTTCTGGATTGATTTGCTAGAAGGAAACATAGGTAGAAGAAACAGGGGGGTGGGGAGAGAAAGAAGAAGAGAGGGTCGCCGGTAATCGAGTAGCCGGAGTGGGAGGAAAATCAGAGGTGTGTCGGCCGTGAGGGTAGAGAGAATGTGTAAAGATGGAGAGTGAGGGGTTTTTTATGTTTTAATCTCAGCCCTTGGTTTCAAGGGCTGAGATGGAGTGTCAAAAGGAGTGTGCAAAATAAGTGTCCATGGATCCGCCCCCTATATATATATATCTCACTCTCTAGCTGCTATGTGACCAAGATCCGATTGTAAAAGCCAGTCGCCTTCCATTCAAAATGGTACCGGACAGAATCAAGTTCACTGCCGTCTCGCCCGATAGTAGCCAAAATTTCCGGTAATCGTCGGTAAGGACCGGTATCAGAGCCGGGACAGTATTGGAGGTGTAAGTTACCGGTTTCACCCAAATCCGGTACGTTCTGGCCGGTACGGAACGGGATTCAAAACACTGCCGCCACACATGAAGATAATATCGTTGACCTGTGTTCTCAAGGAAGAAAAAAGGAAAAGAAATGAAAATGATGATAATATCGGTGACTTGTGTTCTCAAGAATATCTGAATAAAGTTTGTCATACTAGATCTATGCTAGTGTAAGGATATCAATTGGCAGATTGATTGCACAGAGACAAAGACTGGTGTGTATGTCCTCCCGTTCATTTTTAATCTTGCATGTCAACCCATATTCGGTTTAATGGACTCCTGTGTAACGAAGGAAAGATAAAATCTATGGCTTTGTATGAGTTTCATATGCCTGCAAGGGGAAAACTTAGGATAATTTAGTTGAAGCCATGCAATGTATTTATCTTTTCGACGCTGTCATATGAAAAAAAAAAACACAATTTGTATAACTTTCCAGCTGAAGTTATCTGTTCTTATGGAAATCCTCAATTTTTTTTCCAAATGCAACTTCTAGTCGATTATTGGTGAATGTAATATTTAAAAGAAAGGAATTTTCTTTTCTTTTAACTTATTTTCCCCAAATAAATGCTTGCCGGAAATCTTCTTTTCTTTTCATTTTTCTTGAACTGTTTTCTTTTTCCTTCTTTGGTCACTGTATTTACTGTTTTATAATTCCACTTGCTGGTATTATTTTTCATTCTATCCAAACTGGATCTTGGGCCATTTATTTCAATTTGGTATTTGTTCCAGATTCAGAATTCTTGTGGACGGGAATTATTCTTATTTTTTGGGACCGCTGATTAGATACGAATAAGGTCATTACTTAACACTTGGGAATTAACCTTATTTTGCAGGACAACTCTAGGTTTTTGGGCAGGCCATAGGAACTCCAAAATCAGAGTTATACTCGCACGAGTGTGGGAAAACGATACAGAACTTGATATCGCAAACAACAGAATAAACAGGGCCACAGGACATCTCGTATACCAAAAGAAATTTTACAGGACTAAGTTCTGTATATGTCCTGGTGGTTCTCAGGTCAACAGTGCTCGAATAGCTGATTCAATCCATTATGGTTGCATTCCGGGTAAGACCAACCTTCATTATTGCTGGAAGTTGGAATAAGGCCTAGATTTGTTTGTTTCACCATTTCCTGTTCTTAGTAGTACGATTGGATTGTTACTGCTGATCTCTGCTTTCATAGAAAAGATTAAGATATCCCATTATTAATTCTGAGATTTTTTCCCCATGGTTGGAACATCTAATTCTTGGAATTTTTCTGTAGGTATAGGTAATTCTTGGATTATATATTTTGCATCATGTTTTTTTTAATACCTTTCATAAAAAAAATCTTTTTTTTTTTTTTCCCCTTTCTGTATTAAAACTTTGACTGGATCCACTCCTTCAAATGGTGATAAACTGATAATTGATAGTAACTTGAAAGACAAAATGCCTAAATTTTTCTCTCCCTCCATTGGATATCTAGTTTGGATTTCAGGGACAGAAAAACCAAAATTCATGATAAATTTATGAGTAAATAGAGGCTTGGAGAAAACGAAAGCCCCATTGCAGTTTGCCGCATAATTGGAGACCATCAAGCATTCATATGTTGCTCTCTTCACTAAGAATCAGTTATTATGTAACCTATGTAAAAGTTACAAAAAGCCGTCAACCAGAGAACTATGTTAGTTAAGTTAGCCTGCCGGGTTTTGGGAAGTAGTCTTATGCAAAATTAGACTGCGTTTATTCACCAAGTTTCATTGCAATTGACTCATTTGCTAGGATTACAAATGTTCTTCTTGTAGGTTTAATTTCTCTCTGTGCATGCGTAAGTTTTTGTCTGATTGTTTTGGGTTCTTCTTTTGCAGTCATACTGTCTAATTATTATGACCTTCCATTCAATGACATTCTCGATTGGCAAAAATTTTCGGTCATACTCAAGGAGAATGATGTTTATCAGCTAAAGCAAATATTGGAGGACATATCCGACTCAGAGTTTGTTGCTTTGCACAAAAACCTTGTTAAGGTACATTTCTTTACATTAGTTCTGATGATGCAGTAGTTTTTAAGGTTACTATTGTCATTTCTAGTGTCTTTAGAGTTAGTAGGGTCTTGAGTCTATAAATAGGGGTTTGAGTCTTTCATTTGGTAGCTTTTATCATTTTAAGAATATAATTATCAAGAGTTTTAACTCTTTGTATCCCATTTTGGGAGTTTCTCTCTCTAGAGTATCTAATGGTATATTCTGGTTTGCATCATTTGGTATCGGTATATTCCGGTTTGCATCATCTGATTTAAAGATTTACTTTTACTGATTATGATTTTTTTCCCCCTCTTTGTGGTGGGTTTTGTAGGTTCAGAAACACTTCCAGTGGAATTCACCTCCCATCAAATACGATGCTTTCCATATGGTCATGTACGATCTCTGGTTGCGCCGCCATGTGATCAAATACTGACTTCATACGCATATAACTTTTTTAACCCCTGTAAATTACTCCTACATTCAGCGATTTTCTTTTTCCTTGCAATCCGAGCTTTTGAGTAGTTCGAATTGGGCTTTTAATTTTTTGCTCTGGCTCTTACTTGTGTATGTTGACTTGGTTTCATTTTTCGAACTGACGGTAATGTCCGGCATGGAATTGCTGCTCCTATGTGGGAAGCCTATGTCAATGGCCATTAGGAAATCGTAAGCGCATTTACTGGCTAGTGCTCAACCTTAGCACCTTTTCTACTACTGCTGCTGCTGCTGTTGCAGAGAACTCTCTGAGACTGCTACATAAATGTTGAATCTGGAGAAGTTTTTTGAAGGATAATTCGTGATCTTGGAATGCTATTGCTGCTGCAGTGCTGCTACTGTGCCACTCATATCCTCTTTCTTCATTAGCTATCAGCATTCTAGTTCAATGTTTCTTTAAATCGGTAGCCAAATTAAAAAAAAATGATTTGACTGAAGATGGAGTGATGTCTTCATGATTCATCTTATTGTCTCTAGTTTTGATGTGATTTTTCCTTGTATATTTGGAGAAGTTTTGAGACGGTTGCCCAGTTTAGTTTTGAGCATGCTTCCACCGATTGGGAGAAATCTGCTGATCTTATCAAAATCAGAATTGCCTTTTTCGTAGCAAAGGTTGGAGGCTCTGAGTTCTCAATCGATGGCTTCGTGTATAACTGGAAGAGTATTGGAATCCATCTAGCATGACCATTTACTGTCTTTTGTTAGTTAATTTTCTGGGGGTGCTATGCTGATGTTTTTGCTTCTTTTTTTGGCTGGCATCTTGCCAACTTCTATTGTTCTGTTCTCAGGGTTTGTGTCGGGGTTTCGTCTGCTTGACTCATGTCTCTTCTAGTCGTGTGGTTTTCCCCTCACGTTCCCTTTGTAATTCTCCAAAGATTAATAAAGTTGTTTGCCGTTAGGGGAAAAAAAAAAAACACTTTTTGCCCTACTACTAGAACAGAGTTCGTCAATTGGACAGAAATACTGACATAGATCTCCTGAGAACAGATGTTTCTGCATATATTTGGAATGTTGGAAGTATTAGTCATGGCTACCATTTTGAACTTGTTGAATGAGGATCTTGGGAGGAAAGGATCCCAATCGTGTGGCATTATCGTAAACTTGAGCACAATGAGCTGATAAACCCGGGATCAACAACCCGAATACCCTAACCAGTTTCATAAACCAGCTCTCTTTAGATGTATCAGTAGGGTTGTAAAAAAAAAAAACCCGCAAACCGTGAATCCGAACCGAACCGAACCGAACCATAGGTTTTGGATTGGGTCCGTGGATTAATGGTCCGGACATGGATTGAAAAATTAGAAAACCGTGCTTCGCGGTTCGGTCCATGGATTTTCATAAAAGAACCGTGGATAAAATGAACCGGACCGTGAGAATTTAATCAATAAAAAAAATATATTTATATATATAATATTGGGATAAGAATTATAATTAAACATATGATTCTTAATTTTATACCCTAAATAGGTGAATGTGGTATAACTGAAAAGTAAAGGTGCAAACTGTAATTAACAATTGTAATTTTGCTTACACGTATATTAGCTACTCCCAGACTCGGGACTGGATGTGGTGAAGACTTTTTTTTACTCGCTTTATATTATGCTGTTTCTGCATCTTTTTACTATTGCTAGTGTTTACTCTCTTGAATGTGAATCTCTTTGAATCATTTTGAAGCAATATTGTTAGTGACTTGGTGTTGTTTATTAAAACTTAAAAGCTACTGCCGAATTTGTTCCAAAAGTTACATTGAGAATGTGAATGTGGAATAAATATTTTTATTTTGTGAAATGTTATAATCCGTGGATAAACCGTGAACCGAACCGTGATTTTTTTGATTGTTTCGGAACCAGACCGTAGACTTTTGGTTTGGACACGGATTGCCTTACATTGGACTGTAGACTTTTGGTTCGGTCCTCAGATTCATACCAATCCGCACCAAATCGGACCATTGACACCCCTAGATGTATGGGATTATGAAACTCCTGATCAGCTCCCAAACAGCATTTAGGATCTTGGGTATTGCCCATAACAGTGAGAAGCAATTCTTGTCTGGTTCCTCCCACACAACCTGCGTTAATTAGGTCGATGTGTTGTAACACGCACCGGGTGAGTCCCGGGGGAGCACCCGGTCCTACTCGATTTTATCTGATAAGTGCTAAATTTGCACTCCATCTTTTTTTCAAACATACACTTTATGTTAATTGGAGTATAAAATAAAGTTACATATATAGTTACCAATTTGTTATTTTATCAGCTAAACAATGTACTCCTATTATTTCAAGGAATGAAAAACGTACGGACTAATTTGTGTGCTCCCACTAATATAAATTTCTGTGTCCGTCACTGCCTCAAATAACACATCATTCTATCTGTCATAAAAACTTGAAATGCTTCCGACCAAGTTATATGATTGTAAATACGTTAAATTTAGTTTAGCATCTTTATGTGATTGTAAATACGTTAAAATCAGTTTAGTATCTTTATGAGATATGATCATGCAGGATCAAGTTCTAATAAGGACCCTTATATGAGGACCAAAGTGAGGACCTCATGCTCCCCGACCAGATTTCTACGATCCGAACCGTTAGATGTGTTGAAAATGTGTTTTTAAGGTTGCGTTTTTAACAAAAACTGATCGGATGAAGCCCTTCCAAGCATTTTTTTTTAAAAATGAGGGATCCCTATTGGAAGTTGAACCTGATCATGCAATAGTTTGCATTAAAATAAGTCAATTGTAAATACATCCCTTGACAAAAATTAGTCTAGTATCTTAATGAGATATGTAGTGCAATTGTAAGCAATGAAAATAATCAATCAATTGCAAATGCCTTAATCAAATCAGTCTAATTTCTTTATATGATATGATCATGAAATATATTTTTTATTAATATTAGAAGCAAAATGCAAAGATTAAAAAAATTCAAAGCATAAGGCATCATGAGCGAACCGACAAAGATGGAAGAACTAACTTAGACGACCTAATTATCTTTTTACTGAAATGTCAATTGTCAACCATCTTTCTAAGACAACCTAATTATCTTTGGATAGCATTGCTACCAATAAAAAATAAAGCACGAATCATATGCACCCAAAAAAATAAAAAAACCATGCTTCGTTTGAGTTGAGTAGTACCTTATTCAAGTTAACAAACTTCAGAAAGTATTCAAGTTTTATTTGCTAATAAAACATACCATAATATCAACCAAAATTTAACGAGGCAAATATGATTTAAACTAGAATAATTTAATTGGTTCGTTCATGAGAGAGAGAGAGAGAGAGAGAGAGAGAAGAGAGAGAGAGAACTTACCTTCCCTTTGTAGAAGCTGTTAACCCAAAGACAAGGCCCAAAATGCTTGTACAAGGAATTTGTTCGATCATCATATAGCACTCTAGGAACCAAATCATTGCAATAAACATACCTCAAATACTTCACATTATGAATCCTCATTTTCTCCCCCACCCAATCCCCAAATTGCTCATTCCCCACCCTAGGTTGCCCATAGGTGTACACCCAATGCAAACTCTCTAACAACTCTTCCTCCTCATGTAACACCAGCCCTGCCACAAACAAAATTGCTAATGCTGCTCCCAAGCTGTGTCCTGTCACTATAAACTTTACTTTCTCATCCTTTTCCAATTCTTCTTTGCGTTTATGTCTGAGTGTGTAGTAAGCATACTCTCAGCCTGAGCCATCGTCTATTATGTCCTTGGGCCAGCCAGTTATCTTTTGCAGGCTCAAGGCTTTCAAAAAGCCACTATGGATCTTACCCACACCTTTTAGTTCATACCATGAGTAATCGACATCTGTCCTCCATTGGTATGCATTAAAGGGCTCAGTTCCTCTAAATGCCACCACTATTAAATTAGGGCTTGAGGTGGTGTCTTTGAACATTATGGCTTGTGTTGATGGTTGATTCTGATATTATGTGAAACATTGGAAGAAATAACAATGTTGTCCATTCAAATGTTACGGAGAAACATATGTGCGAGTTATATACACTTGATTGATTTTGTTTTTAGAATTTTTATAGGAGCAGCTCACCTCCGTATTTTGGTGATGTTAATCTTTGCGAAGTTCAATGTTTACTCAATAAGTTGGAGATCTTTACTTGAAAAATGAGTGACAAAACTACATAATTTGCTAATAAAACTAAAGGAATTCTTTTTAGCAATCCCTTTTATCATTCCCACTTTCTTTTTTTTCGTTCTTATATATACGTTTCACTGGCCTTGTTCGGTTGGGAGCTTTGCTCCGGTTTTGGCAAACTTTGGTTTTGCTGACATCATCACTTTTCTCTCTATCTCTCTCTACTTATTACACCTGCCTACATCATTAAAACTAAACTAAACTAAACTAAACTAAACTATACAACCGAACAAGGCCACTATAACTTCATCTACAAAAATGGATGAACGAAATGATAAAAGTGTAATTTACATGAATAAAGACTGAAAAGGAGAATAAGTAGAAAGGGAGTGCAAACTTCATATCCACACATTAAAGACACAATTATAGAGTAAACAAATGAGATAGAGATAGAGGAATTCGATAAGGAAAAATTAAGGGAAGGATGATATAGAGGAATTATATACACGTTCGTTAATTAGGTCTACATGCATGTAAATATCTCGAAGTCAACTTTACATATCATTTAAAAAAAAATATCTTGATGTTTCGTATTGTTGGGTATTTTAATCCAGGTATATCGCTTGGTAAATATTAATGAGTTGCTTTCAAGAATGCAAAATAATAATAATAATAAAAAAAGATTTTCGGACAACCTTGATAAGCCAAAAAAATAAAATAAAATTCTCTAGGTCAACTGCACCTATCATTAAATAAAAAAAATGTCATTTATCTGATGTTTCGTATTGTTGGATATTTTAATCCGGTTATATCACTTAGTATATGCTAACTAGTGGGTTGCTTTCAAGAATGCAGAATAAGTCAAGTCAATAGTATGTTACAAGCCAGTTACCCAGGCCAAAACAATTAGGTCAAGCAAGATAACTTTTGTTCTTCTCTTTCCTCTTTTCTCTTCTCTCATTCAACTTTTGGTTAGATGTCCTCTGCCCCTTCTCAACATATCCTTATAGAATTTTATCTAAAAATTTCTGTCCTCAATTTATATAATCTTACTTTATTCTTCATATTTTCCTCTTTAACATGGGAAAGATTAATATATATATATCAATGATTGCATAAATATGCCAAAACAACTTGTAACAACTCTCTCACACAGAGTTTGTGGGCCCCATGTACCCATGTGACAGAGTTTGTATAATTGTTTGTGCATATATAATTTCTCGTAAGAGTAATTACTTGATTAATGCTTACCATTCCAGAAGTTGAACCACCCCAAAACTTCCATCTGTGAAATGGAAAAGCAAATTTCCGGCATCATACATCAACAACAATAATAATAAAACCTATCTAATCCCCAATCAAGATCGATCAAAAGAGATCAGAATTTTTATTTGGTGTGTTCGTGATAATTACCTTCCAATGGTCGATCTGTAATTACAGCTTGGGCAAAGGCTTGATACTTGTAGGCCAATTTAGAAGCCATTATAGAAAGTGTTGCACAGTATCTGTTGTCAGTAGTTTTGATGCTTTTGTCTAATTGCACTCTCGTATCAATACATCCCAGCACTGATACAAACTTTGCTGATGATTTATCAGGCTTCACTACCGATCCTACAATCCCCAGAACTCATCAAATTACTAGAATGAAGGAAACTATTAGGCATGATGCACTAAGTTTCTATTTTTTTGACCTAGCTCAGGACAGGGACTTTTAACTAAAAATGTATATGCGGTTCGGATCGTTGAAATTCGATCCTGAACAGAAAATCTCACACCGTAGCCTATATAAGGGAGCCCTTCCTAGATATGCTCTGTGTGTGTGTGTGTGTGTGTATCTTAAGGACTCCCTCACGAATCTCCTCCTTGAGGACCACCCCTTGTTTGGCTTTCTGAACCAAATTTTGACGATCAAAACCGCTCAATGTGTTTAAAACCTGTTTTTCAGGGCCAACAAGAGGAATCGCAAGGGAAAAAAAAAATATCCGGGAGGATTTAATCCGAGCAGTTTTTCATAATAACCGTACATATACAGTTTATCGAAAACTGCTCGAATGAAGTCCTTCCGGGTATTTTTTTTTGGCGATTCCTCACGGTTGACCATTAAAAACACATTTTAAACACATTGAGTAGTTTGGATCGTTGAGATTCGACCCTGATCCATAAGGTCCTCATGGAATTTCCGTGAGGGAGTCCTCATTAGATCATGATTTATATATATATGCAATTTATTAAAGTAATTTGATGTAGGACAAGATATACACCCCTATCACTTATGAAAACATTACTTTGATAATAATTTTTATTTACGTTCATTAGCAGGAGTTTCTTTTTGTGGAGCCTGTTTAACATGGTTTTAGCTTTCTCTTTTCTAGTTTTTTTAGAGTTTTGTTTCCTTATTTTGTTTCATCTTAATTAGCACTGAATCTTATCAATCAATTGAAGCATGCTGAGAAGATAGAATTGCAAGTAATTTTTAGTGTCGAACTTTTTTTTTGGAAGGAAATCAAGTGATTAAAGTATTCAAAGTATCTAATTTATTTGGCGTGGAAGATGACAGATTCCTAACGAGAACTTGAGGTTGAGTTCTTTTGAAGAAAAAGAGAATGATGTAGGACAAGATATATACCCCTATCACTTATGGAAACATTATTTTAGTAACAATTTTTATATACGATTATTGTTAAGAGATCTTATTTGTGCTGCCTGTTTTGCACGTTCTTAATTTAGTTTTGCTAAGTTTTGATTTTTTTATTTCCTTCTAGCTAATAGTCTTGGTTTCCAAGTAATGTTTTGTTTGGTCGCTACTCTAAATAATTTCCTTTTTATTAAGAACTTTCGTGGATTCGAGACCCTATCGTCTAGAATAGTATACTAATTATTCTCTCGCGAATTCCACTGCGTCATAATTAGAAGTCAAAAACCTTGAACTATGATTTGGTCGGTTATTTTCTTAAGTAGCAAAGATGGGATCAGTGATTCCAATGCACATGCTAAAAAATGCCACTCGAGCGCCCGATGTTGTATGTCAACGATTTTTAAAGAGAAATGTTATGTCACCAATTTTTAAAATTATAATTTACATCACTATTGAATACATTGCAAGACGTATTCAATAGTTAAGTAAATAGTTACTTATTGATTATTATTTTCTGAACACAAAAAAATAAAATAATGAGAAATAAATTAGATGGTGCTGAAAAAAGAGAGAGAACCTATTTCATTTAATTTTGCAACTAAATTGGAGTTTATACGAGCAATATTACGGAAAACCCAAGCAGTTGATGATACTAAATCCACAAAATGTTGTGGATTAACCCATTGGCCTGGTGGTCAAGGCTTGGTATTTAGGATTTTGCTATACTATTTAAGGTCTCAAAGTGTGTTATCAACTTTTTTGAGACTAATAAATTAATAGCTTTTCTCTGACTTTAAATGAGACTTCCCCAATAATGGAAGGTGAAAGTAGCTCCTCAGGATTAATCGAGGAGCGCAAGCTGGCCCGAATAAATTTTTTTTTTGACCGGCAAAAGAAGATTATATTATAGAAGCTCCAAAGGGTACAAACATTGAGAGAGAGGTAACAAGAGATAAGGAATGAAAAAATTAAGAAATGAAACACCATGAAAACTGTTAAGAAATATTGTCCCACATTGCTTGGGCCTGAGCGGAACGGGTGATCACTTAATATATGCTGGGACCTCTTCACTCATTGCCAATTGGTTTTGAGATGGATATAAAGTTGATTTTATTACGGGCCAATCCATTTTTTAGCCTTCTACTCTGCGCACTCCAGGCTACTACTAAAAAAGCACGGACAACTCCACAATCTAATTTTCTTCCGAAAATATCCCCAAAGCAGCGGCAAACAAGGCGGTTGCTTGCATCAAATCGGAGAGCTGATGCAACCAAAAGTTTAATAGATTTCAACCCACTCTAACGCACAGTTGCTCCGGTGGTGATCGGCAGGAGGCATTAATTAACTGTGTTTGTTGCTTGTGCTTAGGCTATGTACTTGCGTTGAATGGGTGTCTTTCGTCGAGAGAAGGTGAAGAACCAGAGAGAGAAAGAGAGAGAGAAAGAGAGGGCTGGGTGTTTGAGAAGTGAAAGGGGATGCATGATGGAAGAGAGAGTGAAAAATTGACAATTGCACCAAAAAAAGAAAAATTGACAAGTATGTGTTAGGACAGTAATCAGAAGTTGGGGAAAAGAAAAGACAAATGAAGAAAGTAAATGTACACTTGGGAAAAGGAAATGACAGATGTAAAAGTAAAATGTATACTTGCAATCTTTCACGCCTTTTAACTATTTGAGTTGTGTTTAAATTTAGACCGTACATTTGAAACTTACACCGTATATTTAAAATTTAGACTGTACAGTTCAAATTTAGATCGTATATTTAGAATTTACATCGTACATTTAGAATTTACACTGTATACTTAGAATAAAGAAACAAGACCGTACATATAGAATTTAGAAATAGGACCATACATTTAGAATTTACATAGTACATTTAGAATTTAGACGGTACATTTAGAATTTAGACTTGTGAAATTTGAATTTAGACCGTATATTTAGAATTTAGACTGTACATTTAAAATTTAGACCGTACATTTAGAATTTAGACTGTATACTCCAATCTCAACACATAAAATATAAAAGTGATTTTATGAGATTTTCATAATATCCTCCTAAAATCTATAGGAAAACCACTAAATTTTATCATTTAGGAAAATAATTCCATTTTATCACCCCTCCATAAAATGTTCATTTTATGAGATTTTCATAAAATGCACCTAAAATCTATAGAAGAACAAGCCCTGTATAGTCCAAATTCTAAAGTATAAATGTACGGTCTAATTTCTAAATGTACAATCTAAATTATAAATGTACAATCTAAATTATAAATGTAAGGTCTAATTTCTAAATGTACAATCTAAATTCTAAATGTACGTTCTAAATTCTACATTATTTATAGATTTAAAAGTACCTAAATGTGCGGTCTAAACTCTAATTGTACTGTCTAATTTCTAAATGTACGGTCCAAAGTGCCTAAAAGTACGGTCCAAAGTGCCTAAAAGTACGGTCCTCCGAATAGGGCCGTAAATTTAGAATTTAGACCGTACATTTAGAATTTAGAATGTACGTTTAGAATTTAAAAATAGGACCGTACATTTAGATTTTAGACCGTAAGACTATACATTTAGAATTTAGACTGTACATTTAAAATTTAGACTGTACATTTAGAATTTAGACCGTACACTTAGAATTTAGAAATAGAACCGTACATTTAGAAGTTTATGCACTTTTATATGATTTTGGGATTTAGGAACTTTTATACGGTTTGAAATTTAGACACTTACGGTTTGGGATTTTAAAATTTAAAATGTAAAAGAGAGAGAGAATTAAGAGACTATAGGAGTATACTGGGGAAGCCTAATTTGGAAGATACCTAAAGTCATTGGGCAATGATTTGTACTCAGCGGAGACCCAAATCACATGTATTTTTACATTAATAGCAAAAATTTCTACTTACTAGTTCTGAGAAGAAGACTTAGATTGTGTACATATACATAATCGCATATAGTTTTACAACCACGACCGAAAAATGGTCGATAACTTGAAATGTTAAAAGATTTTTTAATGCATATATTGAAACTTATCAAAAAAAAATTCACTCAAAAGATTTACAGGGGCCGATCCTATACAACTTTTCCAAATTAAACCGAAAATATAGTTAGTGAGATCATTGGAGTGTGTGCAGGGACCCAAACCCATCTTGCACCCCCTCCATCCGCCCATGCACGTGATTACCGGCAAAGCCAGCAATTATCAGGATCTTAGGTGCCCTAGTGCATTCGTGGGGGGAGTTATTGAAGTCAGAACCATTGCTGAAAGGAGAAGGAGATGCTGAAGATTTCAAAAATCTGGAGAAGAGGTGTTTGATTTCTTAATTTCAAAAATCTCAAGATTACTCAGTTGAAGAATTCAAGGTAAATCTCGATGGGATTAGGAGAATCAGAACCGATTTTGGCTGTGGCTGCTAAAAGCATAGATGCAGTTTTTGTGAAAACTTTATAACCAATTCAAGACCAATTGGCAATGAGTGAAGAGGTTCAAGCATATATTAAGTGATCACCCATTTCACTCCCAAGCAATGTGGGACAATATTTCTTAACATCCCCCCTCACGTGCAGCTGCATTTGAGGTCTGTTATGTGTGGCCACTTTTTGGGTCCTATTATTGTGCAGTTTTTTTTTTTGCTGGTCTGTCATCGTGGAATGTGGATTGTGATTTTTTTTTTTTAAATGTGAGGTGGAATGGGCCCCGCTCTGATACCATACATGTTTAACACGTCAATTTTGCCAATCACTGCCCAATGACTTTAGGTATCTTCCCAATTAGGCTTCCCCAGTATACTCCTATAGTCTCTTAATTCTCTCTCTCTCTCTCTCTCTCTCTCTCTCTCTTACATTTTAAATTTTAAAATCCCAAACCGTAAGTGTCTAAATTTCAAACCGTATAAAAGTTCCTAAATCCCAGAATCATATAAAAGTGCATAAACTTCTAAATGTACGGTTCTATTTCTAAATTCTAAGTGTACGGTCTAAATTCTAAATGATTTTGGGATTTAGGAACTGTTATACGGTTTGAAATTTAGACACTTACGGTATGGGATTTTAAAATTTAAAATGTAAAAGAGAGAGAGAGAGAGAGATAGAGAGAGAGAGAGAGAGAGAGAGAGAGAGAGAATTAAGAGACTATAGGAGTATACTGGGGTAGCCTAATGTGAGGGGGTGCAAGATGGGTTTGGGTCCCTGCACACACTCCAATTATCTCACTAACTATATTTTCGGTTTAATTTGTAAAAGTTGTATAGGATCGGCCCCTGTAAATCTTTTGAGTGAATTTTTTTCCGATAAGTTTCAATATATGCGTTAAAAAATCTGTTAACATTTCAAGTTATCGACCATTTTTCGGTCGTGGTTGCAAAACTATATGCGATTATGTATATGTATACAATCTAAGTCTTCTTCTCAGAACTAGTAAGTAGAAATTTTGCTATTAATGTAAAAATACATGTGATTTGGGTCTCCGCTGAGTACAAATCCTAAGCGTCCACCATTGATGCTGTGGAACAATCTTACAAATTAAAATAAATTGAACGTGGAGGATTAAATAACATTTATTATTTCGTCATTTGCTAATGCACTGTAATTTGTAAGCCTTACTTCATTCTCTTCCATTCCCAATGTCTGCTCGGGTTTCTCTAAACAGTATGCATCCTCAATTCTCTTTTAATCTTGTAGTAAGAGGGTGTTTGGCCCCCTCTTTTTTGATTTTTTGGTTTCTCTTTTTTGGTTTATGGATGTTTGGCAACCAAGGGGAGAAATAGTTTTTCCAAAAACAGTTTTTCCATTTTGAACAATCTGGGCCAGAAATCAAAAAGAGCTTTGGAGCTCTTTTTTGATTTCTACTTCTCATTTTCCCTTTCCAAAACACATTCTGCACATTTCTCCCAAACACTCCTCTCACATCCAAAACTCATTCTGACCAAAAGCCAAAAAATCAAAAAACCAAAAAGTCAAAAATCAAAAGCTAAAAAGTAGGCTCCCAAACACCCCCTAAGTTTTCAATGACGAGCTCTGGGCATGTGTTCAATATCGGTCCTCATAGGGTTTTTAAAACATATAAAATTCATAAAATGGACATTTCTCTCTCTCTCTCTCTCTCTCTCTTGTTCTTTCCCATAGATTATATTTGTGACTAGACCCATCTGTGCACAAGTGATGTAGCGCCCCAAAACCCTCCGTCCCAAATCCTTGTACCATGTCACTATTTGGGACCTCTACAAAAATTGTCCATATCTTTTGATCTATAATGATTTTTATCTACAATATGGATCTTGTTTGATAGATCTCAATTAACTTTATTAAACATATTTTTCAAAATTATAAAAAACATTATAGATTGTGAAATATAGATAATTGTTCGGAAAAATCAAAAAGTAAAAATGGCAAACAATGTGGGACAGAGGGAGTAATTGATTAAGTTAAGTCACTTGTGTACTGATGGGACTGTGGGGCCGATTTGCGGGTCCCACACGAAAAATTTGAACCGTTCACTAGTTTTAAAATAACTTTTTAGGTGGGCTCATGGAAAATCAGCTCAATTGTACATCCGTAAGTGCTTGATCCATTATTTCGATTTCTTTATTTAGAATTCTGATCCTTGAATTTTGAATGAAAAATTGAAACAATGAATCAAGCATTTACGAGCATCTAATTGAGTTGATTTTTTGATAGGCACACTTGGAAAATTATTTCAAAGCTAGTGAAATTTTTGGATTTTTCGTGTGGGATACGCAAATTGGTCCCATGAATACATTTGTGGACAAAAGATTTGTGAACATAGTCGTCGGATTCCAAAACATATAGTTTAAGTCTTTAACAGTCACTGTCAAGTGCCATCCATCAAGAAAAATTGACGGAATGCCGGAATGGTACGGCAAAGGTTTTTTTGTTTTTTGTTGATGGAATATAAAGTTCAAGTGTGGTTTTATTGACGGTTGAAGTCTAGGTATTTTTTGGAGAATTGCTTGAGAAGCTTGGGCAAATTTTTTGCCAACAATGCTAGTGAACAGTGTTCATTTAATTCACATGTCTTTCAACACTCCAACAATACCAATATATTTTACCTATCTTCTATGTGTGTGTGTGTGAGAGAGAGAGAGAGAAGAGAGAGATGGGTTAGATGGTGAACAGTACTTGGCTATATTTACTCAAGCACTGTAGGCGGAGTTACTTTACCAAAGGGTTTACCAAAGTCGCTGCAAGTGAGATTTTCACCTTTTGGTTCGGTAAAATACCTCAAATTGCATTATAGCTCCGTCGATGTTGTTGCTCTTATAACTTCCCATTTTATCCCATAAAGTAAAAGAAAACAATTTTTCTATATAATAATTGGCCCACAGAATTAATGAGAGCATAATAGATGGCCAAATTTTATAGGGTGAGTTATTGATTGGACTCGACAGCCTTGTTGCGCTAAAAGCACAGAAAGTATAGTTTACTGCGTTGAAACTGTTGATGTATGGGACAATAGGAAATAAGTTCACATGGTATTTTTTCAGCTCTTGTATATTGAACGGACACCACGCTTGAGCCCGTTCTCGATATATGGGACAATAGGAAATAAGTTCACGTGGTATTTTTTTGAATTCTCAGGAACATTGCTAATAATAAAATAACGGCGGAAAATGAAAAAAAATGTCATCAACTAAGAACACCAATCCATTACTTTTACAAATTGTCACTCCTTAATCTGTTTAAAAACATAATTTAAAGGAAAAATTTTTTGAAAGTAAGAAAAAATGAATAATTAGTTCCATATCTCTCCATTCATGGACAGTTATTGGTATCTTTTGATTTCTTATTGTATTTTTAATTGTTATTTATCACCATGGCCAATAAAATCCTTGATTATCTATCTATCATTTGCCAGAGACAAATATCACATCGGAGGTTTTGATGGTTACAGAGTGAGCTTTGACAGTGTTTACACCCGTTTTTGGTATTTCTTTATCACGCCGCCACACGACATAAAAAATCACGCAACAATGAATGAATTTTGCTGGGACGTTGGGATTTATTGGTGTCACCTATAATTACCCAATGGAGTTTGGCTATGTGGCATTTATTTTCTTAAGTTTTATTCGGAGTGAGATACATCGAATAATTTTCAAATGGGTCACTTATTATCCTTGATCTGCACGAAAAGAGGAAAGGTTATTGATAATTTTGAAGACAATTTAGATATTAATAGTTGAATTATCTATGTTCCACAAGGATGGGAAGTTGGTTTTGAATAATTACAAAGACCATTTAAATTAAGAAGAAGTCAAATGGCTATTTATTACTAACTTTCCATGAAAATAGGGAAAGTGATTAAGGCCATTTATATATTAAATGGCTAATTATCGTCTCCCTTCTATAAGAGATAAATAGGGGATAGAGGAAATTATCCATAACTTCCCATGGAAATGTAAATGATTAGTTATTGAGAAGATAATATAAAGACTTATCTCTAACTTCCCACAAAGATATGAAATATTTCCCGCCTTCCTTCTATACAAAGAGATAGAGATGGCCAAGGCTTGGATTCTTTGCCATTGGCCATCCATGTTTTTAAGGAAAAGAAAAATGTAGAGATAATGTTAGGAAGAGGCCTATAGCACATGGACTCTTCAACGATTGGCTTTTACGTTGTGGAGAAAAAATCACAAGTCTGAAGATAATGCAAAGAGCTAAACCAATAAGATATGTATTGGCTTAAACCAAGCTACAAGAATGAAAGAAGAATTCGAGGTTCCTCAACCATAAAGCTCACGCTTACAGACCACTCTTCTCAGAGTTTTATCCCTTCACTCACGTGGATTTTATTTTACTTTTCCTGTCCAACGTTTGCCTATCCTAGACTAGCATTCGTCTTTATATTTCCTTGAACCCCAATCTTTGTTAATCATCATTAATAAAGTTGGATTTTATTTTACCTCGCTTGCTACCCATTTTCCAAGCCGTTCGGAAAATTATAAGTCCTTTTCGATAAGGCACGACAAACTGAGTGTGATTCTACCTTTTAGGTCACACTCAATCGCTCACATTATGAAGTCAGAGGAGGCACGAGACCTTTCTCAACAATCAGACTGCAATCCAGTCCTGACACGTCTGCATTAAGATTGCTCAGGCCTGGGCATTTACGGTTAGGCTTTTGCGGTTACTTGTCACTTTTTATACCAGAGACAAACAGACAGACAATTTGTGAACTAATTAGAAACCTCATTGAGTTTTTGTATAATGAAATTTGGGCCCTTTTACTCTGTGGATCTTCTTGTAGGTGAAGTGTTTTTTTTTTTTTGGGTATTGATCTGACTTATTTTGTCCACGTTAGTCTAATTTTGTCCATACTTTTAGATGGTTCGGATGCGTATTGCAGGGTGCACACCAGCACCTGGGTTCCAATATGATATTGTCAGATTAAAGGCTCACAGGATGCGTTCAACACTGTTTCACTTTGGTTTTTGGACATGGGGCTTTTTCATTTAATGGATATTGTGATTTATTGTCGTAGAGGAAGCAGATTTGGGGGAGCATGGGGGTAAATTAGTCACATTGCATAAATTGTCGTGGCAGAATACAAATGCTTCGTCATATTATCATTGCCCAGGTCTTACACTTAATTTTGGAATCTCTCCAATAGGTACATTGGTTCAACCTCTAGAGCAAAAACTTCAAACGATACACAATGTCAGTCTCGATATTTCTAAGGTCTAAGGTGAACTTCGAAATGAGGCCCTCAATATAATCAAGCGCCTTGAGTGCAATTCATTTAGTTGAAATAACTTTTGCGGTAATATGGTAATGACGGATTGCTCCAAAATGATTTTTTCAATTTCAAAAGAAAAAACTTTATCAAAGCAACTTTTTGATGGTGGGAGATTAATCACTTGTGGTGGTTTGCAAACTCGCATAGAAATTAATCAAACAAAATAATTTTATTATGAAAGTACAACCAATACACAAGAGAAGTTGGATCACTCTTCTCACAGTCTTACGACCCCTCTCTCTCACACACTTTCTATGGATCCCCGACACTTTTTGCAAACACAGATTGGAAATAAATACATAGATTCTCCAGAACAGATGTTTCTGCATATCTATAGGAATTTTGGAAGAACTACTCACGTTTACCATTTAGAACTTGTTGAATGAGGATCTCGGGAGGAAAGGATCCCAATCGCGTGGCATTATCGTAATCTTGGGGACAATGAGCTGATAAACCCGGGATCAACAACCCGAATACCCTAACCAGTTTCATAAACCAGCTCTCTTTATAGTCTGGACCATAGATGTATGGGATTATGAAACTCCTGATCAGCTCCCAAACAGCATTTAGGATCTTGGGTATTGCCCATAACAGTGAGAAGTAGTTCTTGTCTGGTTCCTCCCACACAACCTGCGTTAATTAGGTAGATGTGTTAGTAACACTCCATTGCATAGCTAAAAATGGTGCATTGCTTGAGTAGTCCAAATGCCAGACATAATTCACATTTTGTCCCCAAATCAGAGGCGGACCTATGTGAGTCCTGGGGGAGCCCTACTCGATTTCGCAAAATTATATTAATATTTTTGAATATTTCAGTTATACCCGATAAATTTTTGATATTTCCCAATAAAAATGCTTCAGATTTCTTTAAGGCTTTTCTTTTATGAAGATATTCATCTGATCTAATCCAGGATCCCGGATGGAGTTTCCATCCAGGACTCGTCCAATTCTCTAATTTCCCGATCAAATTTTCATGATCTGAACCGTCCAATGTGTTTAAAACGTGTTTTTAAGGGTTCTAAACGGAAATCATAAAAAAAATTACCAGAAAGGGCTTGATTCGATCAGTTTTTGAGAAAACTGTACATAGAGATTGAAGCTTTTATCCAGCTATTTTTCCAGTATAAACCCCTCTTTATCACACAATTAATTCTGTCCGATAAACCTCATTCTCTTTGAATGGTAGTATTATCTTTTACTTTTGAACAGCAATTTTTTTTATATTAATTTTAGAAAGAATATACAAAGATTATCTTTGGATAGCAATGCTACCGATATAAAATGAAGCACAAATCATATGCAAATTAAAAAAATAAAAAAAAATCCAGGCTCGGTTTAAGTTGAATAGTAGCTTGTTCAAATTGGTTTGAAAATTAAACGAACTTCAGAAAGTATTCAAGCTTTATTTGTTAATGAAACACACCAATATTGACAATCCTTTCACGAGTCAAATATGACTTAATTAAACATGAATAATTTGGTTCATTCATCTGAGAGAGAGAGAGAGAGAGAGAGAGAGAGAGAGAGAGAGAGAGAGAGAGAGAGAGAGAGAGAGAGAGAGAGAGAGAGAGAGAGAGAGAGAGAGAGCTTACCTTTCCTTTGTAGAAGCTGTTGACCCAAAGACAAGGCCCAAAGTGCTTGTACAAGGAATTTGTTTGATCATCATATGGCACTCTAGGAACCAAATCATTGCAATAAACATACCTCAAATACTTCACATCATGAATCCTCATTTTCTCCCCCATCCAATCCCCAAATTGCTCATTCCCCACCCTTGGTTGCCCATAGGTGTACACCCAATCCAAACTCTCTAACAACTCTTCCTCCTCATGTAACACCAGCCCTGCCACAAACAAAATTGCTAATGCCGCTCCCAAGCTGTGGCCTGTCACTATAAACTTTACGTCCTTATCCTTTTTCAATTCTTTCTTGAGTTTCTCTTTGAGTGTGTAGTAAGCATACTCTTGGCCTGAGCCATCGTCTATTATGTCCTTGGGCCATCCAGTTTTCTTATGCAGGCCCAGGGCCTTCAAAAAGCCACTGTGGATCTTACCCACGCCTTCTATGTCATACCATGAGAAATCGACATCTGTCCTCCATTGGTCCGCGTCAAAGGGCTCGGTTCCTCTGAATGCCACCACTATTAAATTAGGGCTTGAGGTGGTGTCTTTGAACATTATGGCTTGTGTTGATAATTGTTTCTGATATTCTGTGAAACATTGGATTAGAGCAATATTTATATTCCACCTACCCAAGAAATCAAGTTGTCCATTCAAATGTTAGGGAGAAAATATATGCGCGCATTATATACACTTGTCCTATTTTGCTTTTAGAATTTTTACAGGAGGAGTTCAGCTCGGTAAATAATGCAAAGAACAACAGCTTTACAGAAAATTAGCTTGATTGGACTTCAACTAGAAAGGTGGAGATCCTTAAGAGATACAAAACACAACGGTTTGAGCCTATTTAAGAGATAGGCCTGATAACACTGATTTGTTTACAGAGATGTTATTCTTTGCAAAGTTCCTAATGAAATGTTCATTCAATATTTTGGAGATCTTTTCTTGAAAAATGAATGACAAAACTACATAATTTGTTAATAAAACTAAAAGAATTGTTTTTAGCAATTTCCTTTTATCATTCCCACTTTCTTATTTTGTTCTTATGTAAATGTTGCACTATCCCTTCATCTAAAAAAATGAATCACTGAAAGGATAAAGGTGTAAATTTACATGAATAAAGACATAAAAAGAATATGAATAAGTAAAAAGGGTGCAAACAATGCATCCACACATTAAAGAAACAATTATCGAGTAAACACATGAGATGAGGACTCCGAGAAGGATACATTAAGGGGAGGATGATACAGAGAAATTACATACAGGCCCGTTATTTCTACATGTAAGTATCTCGAAGTCAATTGTACCTACCATTAAAACAACATCATGTAGTTGATGTTTCATATATTGTTGGATATTTTAATGTGGGTATATTGCTTGGTAAATGTGAGTTCATGGGTTGCTTTCAAGAATATTGCTGAATAAGCAGGAAAAAAAAAGAGTTTTGGACAACCTCAATAAGCAAAAAAATAAAATAAAATGAAAAATATATATGCGTGTGTGTGTGTCTATATATGTGTGCCTATATATATATATATATATATATATATATATATATATATATATATATATTTATTTATTATTTCGAGGCCAACTATACCTATCATTAAAAAATATGTCCTATATCTAATGTTTCGTGTTGGATATTTTAATCCGATTATATGGCTTGGTAAATGCTAGTGGGTTGCTTTCAAGATTAATGGAGAACAAGTCAAGTCGATAGTACATGACACGCCAGTTACCTAGTCCAGAACAATTAGGTCAAGTACGATAACTTTTGTTTTACTCTTTTCTTTGTTCTCTTCTCTTGTGCAACTTTTGGTTAGATGTCCTTCGCCCCTTCTCGAGTATCCTTATCGAATTTTATCATAAATTTCTTTCACCAAAAAAAAAAAAAAAAGAGAGAGAGTAAGTTCTGTCCTCAATTCAAATAAAGTTACCCTATTCGTGCATAAATTTGCTAGAACAATTATTACTTGTACTAACAATTGTAAAATCTCTATCACGCAAAATTTGTAAGTTCCACATACTCATGTGATAGAGTTTGTACAATTATTCGTGCATATATATATATATATATATATATATATATATATATATATATATATATATATATATATATTTTCTTGTAGAAGTAATTGCTTGATTAATGTGGTGCTTACCATTCCAGAAGTTGAAGCACCCCAAAACTTCCATCTGTGAAAAAGAAAAGCAAATTTCCAGCATCATGTATAATTATAATAATATTCCAAGTTCAAGACCGAAAGAGATCAGAATTTTTATGTGGTGTGCTCGTGATGATTACCTTCCAGTGTTTTGTGATTACATTTTTGGCAAAGGCTGGATACTCGTAGGCTAATTTAGAAGCCATTATAGAAAGTGCTGCACCGTATCTGTTGTAATCAGTAGAACTTTTGATGCGTTTGTCTAAGTCCACTCTCGTATCAATATATCCCAGCACTGAAACGAACTCTCCTGATTTTTTATCAGGCGTCACTACCGATCCTACAATCCACAGAACTCATCAATTACCAGAATGAAGGAAACTATTAAGCATGATGCACAAATTTATTGACTTTTAACTTCAATCGGTTGACCTAGCGGTCAGGGTCTGCGACTTTTAACATCTTGCAAGATTTAGATTCGAAATCTCGCAAGATTTAGATTCAAAACATCGTAAGTGTTACTAACTCTCGTGGGACCATCATACGTGATTTTAATTACTCCGTTAGTGAGCCGTGTGATTGATTTTTCAAGAATAAATCGAGATGTATAAGCTGACTAGAGATATTTCTATCTTTTATGTCTCTACGGTATTCATTATTTTACTTAGCTCTCCATTTATCTGTTTTCATGATGTTGGTGGTCTCTAGTTTTAATGATTTGCAAATGCAGCAATATTCACCCTCTATTATTTTCAATTTTTTTCTATTTGTACATCTCCAAATACGAAGAAAATTTATCATGAGTTTTTATTTGATTTAAAAGTGGCATCAACTTATTTACGATCAAATTTATCACGATCCCATTTTGAATCTGACGAATCTCATATTATGATAAATTGATGATCGATGTACTTTTTTCTTCATAATCAGATTAATATCATATCCATTATTTCCTGGTAAAAATTGATAACATAAATGCATGAAATAGATAATAAATTTGAGTATAGTCTCACTTTGATCAAGGAGAGAATATAAGGAGAGAGAAAATGGTTCAACAAAAGCATGCAAGCCAAAACCAAACCTGTCAAGATGTTTAAGAAAAGCTTCACAAGACCTCCATTGCTTGAGAGAAGATTAAGCCACATCTCAATTACATCCCGCGTCCAAACCATAGGCTTCTTCAAGTAGAGAAGAATTTTCTGCGCGAACAGGGATAAGAAAATGATCCATCTTATCTCGAGACCTTGTAGATGATGAGATTCTGAGACGTCGATAAATTCTTGATTTGCCAAAGAATTATTAGATGAACACAAGATTCGAATGAGATCGAGTAGGGTAATTGTTTTGTGTGGCATCAACTCCAAGTAGCCTGTGCATGAACCTATTTCTTTAGGAGCCATGACTTTGTGATGACTTTGAAGCTATGAAGATGATGAACGAGTTGATATGGTAGGGTCTCAATGCTATATATGTAACTTTGGCGATGGGATCGAAGCTTAAACAAGTGAACTAACCTTAAAAAAAGGAAAAAAAAAAAAAAACTTTAATTATGCAATTAATTAAAGGGTCATGGTAACGGGTGACATAGCGCACCTATTAAGAGTACAAAAAGTATACTTTTGTGAGTCTTTGTTGTACAAAAAAGTATATTTGTACATTAAAGTATAAGTTTACTTTTAAATTATACTTTTTTGTACTCTTAACCGGTGCACTATGACACCCGTTAGCATTTCCTTTTAATGAAAATAATGGGAAGTCCAAAACCTTGAAGTATGACTTGGTCAATTTCTTAAGAAGATAAGATGGGATCAGTAATTCCAACGGACAAGCTAAAAAAATGCCAATCGAGCGCCCGATATTGTGTCACCGATTTTTAAAGAGGAATTTTTTTTTTTTTGATCGGCAATAAAATTTATTAGGGAAAACTTGACAAAGGGTACATCAAGTTGGGGGAGAGGGAAGGGGAATGTTAAGTCACTGATTTTTTAAATTATAATTTACATCACTATTGAATAAATTGAAAGATATATTCACGTAACTATTTACTTATTGATTATTATTTTCTGAACACGAAAAAAATAATGAGAACTAAATTAGGTGGTGCTGAAAAAAGAGAGAAAACCTATTTCAATAAATTTTGCAACTGAATTGGAGTTATTAGGAGCAATATTACTGAAAACCCAGGCAGTTGATGCTACTACACAACAAAATGTTGTGGACTAACCCACTGGCCGAGTAGTCAAGGCTTGGTATTTAGGGTTTGGGTTTGCTACTGTTTAAGGTCTCAGGTTCAAAAGTGATTGGATTAGGATTAATATATAGTATGTTATCAACTCTTTTCAGACTAATTAATAAATTAGTAACTTTGCTATGGTTTCAAATGAGACCCCTCAGATAGTGGAAGGTGGAATTAGTTCCTCAGGATTAATCAAGGAGCGCAAACTGGCCCAAATAATTTTTTTTTGATTGGCAAAAGAAGATTATTATATTATAAAATCTCGAAAGGGTACAAACATCGAGAAAGGGAACAAGAGAAAAAATGATAAGGAAAAACAGAAGGCAAACCAACAAAAAGTTAGGAGTGGAGTTCCTGTCGTGCACTGCATTTATGGCTTTAGCAGTCACCGTCCAAATCAAGTTCTAATTCGTCTAATCCCGTCGAGATTATCTTATGTTTATGGTTCCAAAAAAAAAAAAATCCCGTCGAGATTTCCCTTGAAGTCTTAAATTGAGTAATCTGCATCTAGCTTTGGCTAAAATTGAGTAATCAAAATTAAAGCAAGATTCCCAACACCTCTTCTCCAGATTTTTGAAATCTTCATCATCTCTCCTTCTCTTTTCAGCAATGGTTCTAACTTCATTAAAGTTCCCAGGAATGCACCGGGACACCTGAGATCCTGATAATTGCTGGCCCGGATAACTGGTTGTAAAACAAAACACAATGTTGTAGATCATGGTCAACACAATGTGACAAAATAAAATACTGTAACTACAACGTGGAGGATTAAATGGCATAAATAAATCGTGGAGGATTAAATAGCATTAATTCTTATTTAGTCATTTACTAATGCACTATTTGTAGGCCATATCCATCCAGTTTCGCACTAGGAATTACAGTAGAAAATTGCAGAATCGTGTGATTGATTAGCTGTTTTTGTTTCAGAAAATTTAAATGGTTGCATTAACTCGACAGGCGTTGTTTCTTGGGTTGTTCCAAAGATGCCAAACCTTTGGTGGGCAGACAAGTTAATTGGTTTTTTGTTTTTTTTTTTCATTTTAAGCATATTCCACAAATGTAATAATTAGGGGTGTTCAAGAAAACCGAAATAACCGCATAACCGGTTTGATTCGGACCAAATCGCACTATTTGGTTTGGTTCTACGGTTTAGGGGTCTAATTATGGTTTTGAAAATACAAGAACCGATAATCTTATTGTGACATCCCCTAGAGTCCCACATCCCCTAATTAAAGGTTTGGTCCATGTGGTCAGGGGCGATTCTAGCATGGTGTCTCACTGGGTTCGAAAAATGCACTAAAAAAATAAAATTTAGATATAAATTAAATTCTCTTTACTATTGTCAGCGCTGGGCTACTCGTATGAGGTTAAAATAAATGTTTCTTACTAGATTTGAACCAAATTGTTATAGCCATAACAAAACAAAACAAGTCTAGCCCAAGAGAGCTCAATATAGAATAAAGATAGTGGATGGCTCCTTTTATTTTTCTGTGCCGGAAAAAAAAAAAGAAGAACAACTCAAAAAAAGAAGAAATAGACTTGGGCAATTGATTAAGGGTGTTTAGTCGGCCTACTTAAAAACTCATTTCTCCTAATATATATATATATATGGAGTATCTCTTTTACCTAGTAGATTTTTTTATTTTTATTTTTTCATACATCTTTTCATTATAGACACGCTATGTATTTTTGTCAGCGCTAGATGAAAATCCTGGAGTCTCCCCTGCACATGGTAATGTTAAAGATTAGCAGGTCAGCTGGGGTGGGTCGTCACATTTATAGTTCGGCTATTGGTTCTCAACTTTAAAACCATGGTTAAAACTGAACCGGACCATTTAGAATTAATATACCTATATATATGTAAATTATTATATACTTTAATTTTTTTCGGGCTTAAGTTAGAGTACTGATTCATTTCGATAGGAAATTTTATACTGTAGTTTAATGATTGTAGTCATTGGACTCAATAAGAATACTCCTTAGTGTAACTATTGTATGAGATATTTTTTGCTCTTAATAATAGTAATCATTAGGGCTGTCCAGCGGATCATCTGATCCGCCAATCCGACCAATCCGAACCAATCTGAACCATCCGTTGATCCATCCGTGAATGTTCGGTTTGGTTCGGTTCCGGATCGAGAATTTCTTATCTGGCGGTTCCGGATCCGGATCGGATCAGATCGGATCCGCTCAATCCGCTTAATAATCCTTCTTTAATCTGACAAATCCGCCCGATCCGACCCAATCCGATCTGATCTGTAACCGATCCGTGAATGTTCGGTTCGGTTCGGTTCGGTTCCGGATCTTAAAAACCATAATCCGCTCTGAGCGGATCGGATCGGATCCGTATCCGATCCGTCCGGATCCGATCCGCGGACACTCCTAGTAATCACACACACGTTTATTTGAACTTTGAATTTCTAAATGCTCGGTCGAAAGTGACACATAGCCTTTCGAAAATGAATGGATATAAGGGTTCTTGGTTAGTAGTATGTACTTGTCATAGAATGTAACTTGCGAGGAAAAAATGTACTCCGCATTATTTCAGCGTTGATGGGTTTTTCCAAAGACGCAAAACCTATCGTGTTGACCAGCCTAGTTTAATTGAATTCATTTTTCGAAAAAATTCCACCAATTTAATACTAAAATACGTTTATTTTGAAATTGCAATTTTAAAAATACGACACAGGCCAAATTGAAACTTACCCGTTTGTTGGATCAAAAAAAAAAAAAAAAGAAACTTACCCGTTTGAAATGATCTAAGGGGGCGAGCCGTCTGTATTCGGCGATCAACGGCGCAGATATGCTTGAACCCAACTAGATTTGCACCGTCCATTACAAAGCTAATCTGCGTCGTTAATCGCCGAGTACAGACGGTCTGGATTGGGTCAGCATGCATGCTGTCCCTTAAAGAATAGCACGCACCCCGAATCATCGTAGAATGCAGTGACGAGGGAAAATGCATCCAATATCGCTGGTGGGTTTTCCAAATACGAAACCTTTTGTTTGGACCAGCCCGCCTAATTGGATTTTTATTGAAATAAAGAATCCACGAAGTCAATAATAAAATAAGTTTTTCTGAGCTTTTGAATGTTTAAAAGTACGACGTGGTCCAAAGCGAAAATTACCGTGTTGAAAGGATCTGAGGGCAAGGATACTAATCAAGCTAAACATGCCAACCATAATTGTGCACGTGCTGGGCTCAACTCTTTATTACAGGTGTTTAAGCTTGGCTAGATGAAAAACCCTAGTTTGTCTAGGTTTAGAGATTTGCTATGTGTTAATCTTTTGTAAAAATCAGCCCACAAATAAAAAAGTCAATCAATCACACAACGGAAAGCAAACAATCGAAGAACACCAAGATATACGTAGAAAACCCCAATACGGGTAAAAACCACGGGAAGGAATCAAAACACTATACTCAATGTGTGGTTACAAGCAATCTTACCAACGATCGTGAATCCTCACCAATCGAACCTAAGAACTACTTGCCGAATCCTCATTCACCACACCCAGTGCTTTGACCGCCGTTGCCTTGAATCCACAAGCCTTCCTTTTGCCTCCGGGAATCCACCGAAGGACTTTGAAGCGCCTCTCGAACTCCACGAAAGGACTTTACTCAGAGATTGATGGAGAAACGTTGAATTGAATATCAATGAGAAAACCCTTTGAAGATGATCTTGATCTCACGGCATTGGACGGCCTTCACAAATCTTCAAAGTTCATGAACCCTAGCACTCTATAATGGTATTTCGAAGAGAGAGGCACAGAGGGTCGAAAATATGGCTGCTGTGGTGTTTGGAAAAGACCTAATCGCTGAGATTTTATAGTTGCAGAATCAGGCATTTTTGCCGGCTGTTTTGCTCGAGCAAAAAATTCAGCAAAAACAAACAGAAAGTTTTGCTGATAAAAAGGCCTTGAAATGCTCGAGCAAAACATCCAGCAACTACCTTTTGCCTTGTGCATTTTTGCCGACTATTTTGCTCGAGCAAAACATCCAGCAACCTCCATCAGAATGTTGTGCTATTAGAAATCCTTGAAATGCTTGAGCAAAACATGTAGCACCCAACCTTGTCTTCAAAATGAGCAATCCGTCTTGACTCAAAAACTACCGCACTCGAATAAGAAAATACAATTTGTTATGATTCCTTTTCCACACCTAAAACAGACACTCTAAAATTAAATACCAAAGATTACAGTGCCATAAAATATGATACACGGAAATGTATATGTTTTGGGCATGGATTTGCCAAACCAAAGGAAGCTCGGCCTATTGGGCTTACACTAGAGCTTGAGAATTTTTTTATGACCAATTGTTTTGTGATTGAGATAAGCTTGGTTTGGCATGTAAAATATGCAAATTATTCTCGAACTTTCAAGCTTGATCTTAAGTTCATGAAATTTTCGATCTATCAAGCTTGCGCTTAAGCATGTGACGTTCCAAAACGAAAAAAGTTGGGGGAAAATGCTATACAGTACCCTCTTAATTGTATCATGAAAGATTTTTATATATAGAGTTTGATGAAGTCCTAAATGTCTATATATCACCTAAGAAATTGAATGGAAAAGTACAGAAACGTAATGGTGATTGGTAAAAAAACGTAAATGGAAGGAAAGATCTCACAAATTTGGGAATTTATTAAATTTTCCCTATCTTTGCAATATTCACATAATGACCTCTATGTTCATGAGCTTATTAAGCCTAACACTCATATGCTTAGGCGTGACTAGAATTTATAAGCAAGTAATAAAAAGTGATTGAGCCTGGTCTATATTTGTTTGAACGAGTTTGAACAAGCCAAAAGTTGAGCAAGCTCGGATCGAGCTCAAGATTTTTGGTTCATTTAGCACCCCTATTTGAGGGCTTCATTCTAAGGGGCTCAGGTTTAATAGCACTATGTAGTATTCACTCTGTTCTTGTCGGAAATGTTGTGTGGGAATTTGAGAAAATTAAGGGAAGTGAGGTTCAGTAAAGGAAAATGAATTTACTTTCCCGTGTGTGTTCTTTTGACAAGGAATCTTGCAGGAAAACTAAAATTCCTTGCTTTTGGCAAGATTTATTTTGCAGGAAAGTGTTTCTCAATGGGAAAGTTAAAGCTGTGGATCCCAAAACTTTCTTAGTAACTAAACACACAAAAAATTACAGGAAAATTGATTTTTCCATAATTTCCTTGCAACTAAACAGGGGTGTAACATGAGGGAAAATGCATCTAATTTAATTGATGAGCGTCACATGGGACATAATTTAATTGTTGAGCATCACATGGGCCACTCTTTGATAAAAAAATAAAAAAATAAAATTACTTAGTAGATATGGCTATATTGGCTTAAGGGCATTTGTGGGTTGGGTTGGGCAAGTTAAGGATACATTTATTATTTTTTAGCTAATTAATCCCTACTTAGGGGTTGACAATTTTTTAACTCGATGCTAACCGTACTGACCTTTAGAACAAAGGGGCTGGTTGATTTATTTAGCGGCTTCGACTTATAAGTTGTTCTCCAACAGATTTTATCAAAATTAGATTAAAAATCTAATATTTTTTCAACTCTTTTCACCAATGAATAAAATTAAGGGCTTGATTTTATCAAATCATGATAAAATCTAGATAAAATCTAGTAGAACGGGTTAATAAAAACTTCACTTTTTGAGCAAATCAGTTATTTTTTTACTTTGCTTTGGCAAAAAAGAAAAAACTGATTTTTTGGTTTTTTCGTTGTCTATATTCAAAAAAAATTTGCATTTGTTAGTTTTGTGTCAAATTTTCGTGGTTTATGGATTCGTCTCGACAAGACAAATTCAAAAAGTATAAAATTATGGTCAAAACTAATTTTTTTAATAAAGCCAAAATTAAACCAATAAACTGGTTTATTTTCCGCTTTATTCAAAAAAATATTACTGTTGACCATAATTTTATACTCTTTGGATTTGTCTCGTCGAGACGAATCCATAAGCCACAAAAACTTGATGTATAACTAACAAATTCAAAAAAAAATTTGAATAGAGGCAAAACGAAAAAACCAATTTTCCTCTTTTTTGCCAAAGCACCCCTTAACGAACGGAGTTAAGATTTATATATAAGGGGTAGTAGGCCCCCCTACCGTAGGGGGCAAGCTTAGAACCTGAAATTTCATAGCATATTCACATGGTTGTTGAATTTAAAAGTTTTCTATACATATAGTTTCAAATTGAAGCATGAAATATGAGGAATAATATTCTACAATATAAATATAGCCAACTTCTATTCACATGTGACACAATATACATATAAACATTAAAGGAAGTAATGCCAAAACTATTTTTGTTATTGCTAAAACTCTAATGCATTTGGGCTTGTACTCTACACATGGTACAAGTCTTTTATGCGTTCAATTTTGACCCGAATAAAAACAGTTTTGACAATGTCATTTGCCATTGTTTTTCATTACGTCACCACTTTTAATTTCATATCTTTTTAAAAGTTGGGGAACCGAAAAAAATACATTATGAATATTTGATGTGTACGATTAATACAGTCCTACTATACAATGGGGCACATATTTCATCAAACTCTTTAGATACTCGCGACTATTTCATCAAACTACTTTGATTCAGAAAAAATAGAAGGTTTAAACCATTTTTGTAAAAATGAAGTACTCTTATCAAGCTGTTAAAGATGCCCGATCAACTTAGCTTTAATTTGATGTGGACAAATTAGTTGACGATCTCTACAATATTAACGGCTCGGATTATCGATAAGCGATCCAGATTTGCACAAACTACTCTATGCATTTTCAAATCAAACCAAAGTGGGGGCATGTGACCCCACGTGCCCATGCTAAGTCCGCCGCTGCTATATACAAAATTACAAATGTGGAAGTGATAGTTCTGCTTCTCTGCTGGGTGTCGAATTGTGGGCTATTTAGAAGGCTTTGGAAACTGCTACAGTTTGGGCCCAAATACGGACCTCCTTTGCATGCAGCCCATAAATTGGGCTGGATCAGTCACACAGAGAAACCATGGCAAGCCCATATATCTAGTACTGCAAAGTAGCCAATAAGATACTAGTTTGGCTAAATAAGTCACTTGGTTTTTTTTTTTTTTTTTTTAATTCACAATTTTCCCACATTTGTTAGTTTCACCTCAAACTTTTGTTAACTATTGTTTTTTTTGGATAAGAGGAATCAGAAAAGTAAAAAAATTATGATCCGAACTTAAAATTTTTCTAAATAAAGACAAAAATCAGTCAAAAAGCCAAATTTCTTGGCTTTACCCAAAAAAAAAAAAAAAAAAGAGTTTGAATCGCGATTTTTTACTTTTTTGATTCCCCTCGTCAAGAAAAATCAATAATCCACAAAAATTTAACAGGAAACTAACAAATGGAGAAAAAATTTGAGTAAGGACAAATGACTAATTTAGCCAAAACAGTCATAAACGTGTTGGGGAAAGCTGTGAAGTGAGTTTGTTTATTTTAGGTTTAGTTCAAGGCCTTGTTAACAACCTTTCAAAAAGTCAAGAATCTTAAAAAGTAAATTAATTTTGAGTTTAAGCCAGGAATTGGAGTAAGGCTAGGCCTTGCATAGTCAGTTAAACTTGCAAGCCAATCTAGGATCAGATACGTGTTTCAATTTTACCTAAATTTAGTATTGAATCCCCTTTCCTTCTCACCTTAGATAGTAAATTTCTACAATCTTCTTGCTTCTTTTTGAGAAAAATGCAAAAATAAAACTAGGCCATTCTCTTTCCAATGTTCATTATACTTATAGCAACAGTTTGGGTAGGTCAATATCCTTTGCCAGAAACCCTCATATTTAAGCCCCCGTTGCACCGGTGAATTATCGGACATTTTAGCTTGTCACGCTTTACAAGGTATGTCATTCTCCTCACATACATCAACACAAAAACCCAAAACACCAAAAGCCAAAAACTTAACGGAACGCCCCTTAGTTTTTGCTACTCAATGAAGCTTCTGGAAACAGGGAAACAGACAAAGGTCTCCAGTAGCATCCTTTTGGGACACCATTGGTGAGGGTACATCCCACCTAGCCAAAAAGGACAAGTGATGGAAGATTTTGGCTCAAAAGATTAGATTGTGTGTCCTATGCTCTAGTAATTATAAAGAGGACCCCCCATCCATATCCAATCTACCCAACCAACTCTTTTTATTGAGTTTGATTTACAAACACATACTAGTTCTCATTGGGTTGGTGCTCAGTCAGGAGAGGAAAAATTAAATAACAAAATCAGAAAAAGTTCGTCCAAAAATCAGTTGTTTTAACGTCAAAATCCCGTTAATATGTTTTTTATTTTAATAACCGAATGGCTGAGTCAGCTTGCGTGTATCTTGATTAATTTTGAGACCCTGAAGTTAACGAACATGAAAACATCCAATGGCCCCATGGTTTGAGATTTTTGACCTCTTTAGGAATCGAACATACAACCTCATGGATGACAAACGCTTATTATTTTTTCATGCCCATTTGGTTAAACCCCTTGGGGTTAATATGCTTGTTAACCTGAAATTTTACCTTAATTACTTGAAGTGATCTTATGTTGTATAAGCATTTGTGTTTTTTCAATTATATATCTTATAATTTGTTTGGGTTAGCTTATGCATATTAACTAATTTATAGGGATCAATTTCATCATCCATTGGCAGAGGCTCCAATGAAGCTAGGAGTAAGCGTCCCGTAAGAATTGAGAGGATCCAAGAGGTTTCGATGCTGTAATCTAATCTAAAGGGGAGCATTAATTGTATAAATTAATGTCGTGTTGTAAACTTTTGAACTGAAATTCGATTCAAATAGCAGTGGCCTTAAATTAGTGCCCTACAGATTATAGTTGTCTTTATTCAAAAAAAATTTCGCATTTAGTAATTTTGCGTTAAGTTTTTATGGATTATTCTCGAGGGAGGAATCTGAAAAGTAAGATATTACGTTCAAAAACTTAAAATTTTTTGAAATAAAAGAGCTCTGGATAGTGAAATAGCAAGAATGCCCCCTTTTGACGGGAAAAAGTAATGGCGTTAGAGTTGGGGCCATTTTGACTCGCATTTTAACCAATAGGGACTAAATTGAACAAATGTCTAGATTGGGGACCAAATTGTAGTTTTTTTTTTATCAGGAAAAATTAAAGAATTTTGTTAATCAAATATCAAAGATATAAGATAAATGGGGCAAGAGAAAAGCATCAAAGCGAGGAGATGAATTCTAACAACGAGGTTGGCACCCAGATGACAGCAATCAAGAGTCTCTCGAGACTCGAAAGATTGGAAGCCTGGCAAGAAGATAGCCAAACAATTAAACGAAAAACAACTTAAACCGCAACACAAACTCCAAACAGAAGAGCAAAAAGATCACTTGCCAAAGAAGAAGAACCAGTCCACCCAAAAAGCAAACCCACGCACTAGCTGAAAGCAAACAACAGAAAAGACCTCAGATAACACCTTAAACTACCACCTGATCAGCCTAATAATTAGAGATAGCTTCCAGAAGCAGCAGATCATACATTAGAAGCCCAAATGGACTGGAAGCAGCATTAGAAATTTACAACGAGCACAAACTCCAAAATACAAACAGCACCCAAAAAGTTTGCGGTTTCCAATCGATTTAAGTAATTTTATGGGGACGGGGGCCCGGGGATCTGTAGTGCAAGGGTGCATTACAAATTATAGTGCACATGTAAGCCGTTTAGCTTTATAAATAAGTGGTCCAGATTTCACCCCTGCACTACATGGTATCTCCAAGTCCATTGCTCGACCAACATTTTTTGCAACATTTTTCAAGGAGATACCATGTGAATTTAAAGCGGTACATACAATGCACTAATGATCCTCTCCACTCCAATATTTGGACTTTGAATAGACAGTTCAGATCTAGATATTTGTACCATCCATTTGTACGTTTAATTGTTTGTATTGTCGAGCAAATCCGAACTATTTAACGTAGGAATATATGATCTAGATCTAGACTTTATGAGCAAACTAGAACCATTGAAAATATTACTGTATGGTCCAGATTAAACTATTTCTTTCAGCTCAAAACTTGGAGTACTAAGAGATTCCAAACCATAACACATTACCACTGCAATTTGCAACACCATTTATGGCAAAAATAAAACTATCACGACATGCGAGTAATGTTCTAGAAATTTCTTTATCTTTTATTTTTTGTTTGAAACAAGCTCTTGTGCATAAGTTCTCAAATTGTCGCCTTGCAAAATGAGGTGTACAAAAGTTAAAGAAATTTCCAATCACATAAGTTATGTGGAGAAAGTAAAAAAAGAGGTACAGTGCACCTGAGGTGAGAGGAAGGGTCTATGCCCTATATTCATAGGACAAGGGGGTACCCCCTTTCCAAATTCGAAAAAAGAACCCTTAATATGGTGATGTTGGGACCTTTGTGGGAAGTGTCACATGGGGCATCTTTCATATTTCGTTTGACCACCTTTGATATTTTAAAAAATATATATTTTTGTATCTAATATTAAATTTTAGTGTTTTCTATATCTCCTAGATTGGATTGGATCCGATTAAGATTTGGATGGGAGTAATAAATGGCCTTTAGTGAAGCATGAACCTTGAGACATAAGCACTACTCTCCTCGGATCCTGCTTTGGGAGGCAACCTACCCCTCCCTCTCTCTCTCTCTCTCTCTCTCTCTCTCTGTGTACACAGCTATATAGACACAAAAACAAAACCATTTTGAACAGTTTTAAGACACCATACCCTTCTTTAGGTTAACCAATAGAAGATAATGTTTTCTTTACCACTTGGTTATCTAGGACTAGCTTGCGCACAATTGCACAAATCCGGTGCTTGGATGGTTGGCCGGTTGATTGGTGGGTGTTCTGTTGTATTGGGTGGTTTATTTTTTGTTTCCTTTTCCCCTCTGGTCCCCCTTCTCATTGTATCCTTATTGAGTTTTTCTATATATTAAATAATTTGCCGATTTAAAAAAAAAAAAAAAAAAACTAAACTAATCTCAAACTCTGAAGGTAACAATTTGATAAATATCTAGTAGCTAAAGAACAAAAAAAATTGGCTAGCGATGAGTGTGGCTGTCCCCTGATCGGTTCGGTTCTCAATCCAATCCTCGTGACGGATTGTCGTTTTGTGCATCCGCAATCCGTCCTTGAGTGATATATGGACGGGTCGGTTTGGTTGCGGATTGAGTGGATTGAACCCAAACCGAACTGCATCCGCAAAAATAAAAATATTATGATCCGCATCCATCCGTAACATACCTCGGGTGGGTTGGCAAATGGTTCGGTTTGGACAGATTGAGCGGATTGGGCGATCCGCTGGACAGCCCTAGCGGTGAAAATTAAATCTACACACATGAAGAGTAAGGCTCTTTCTTGGTGTCTTCTACTCGACTAACTCTTTGGGATTATCATAGCTGGAAGGCCCTTTGCAGGCTAAGATTTCATACAGAATTATACTTTGACTTTAATTTCGCTCTCTGCAAGTTGTCGGTGAGCTGAGCTGGCCCAAACACCTAAGTTATAAAACAAAATGTAGGAATCTTGGTAAACTCATGCCATTGACATTTATAATGCATAGTATCAGTCGAATAAATTAATAGAAAAAAGTGCATCTCTCTCTAAACTAGACCATCTCTCACTAAAAAAACCTAAGCTGCCTCTCCCTTTCTAGGGTTTTCACCACCCTTATGTGGCGCGGGAGAGGATAACTTTGCTCTTTGTGGTTGTTTTCCTCCTCCGTAATGATCGATGTTTTTTTCTCACTTTCAATAACTTCTCCTTGAGATTTAAAAAAAAAACCTCCACCATTTATGGTGAGGGTTTTCTCTTCCTCGATCTCAAATCTGATCAGACTTTCTTTGTGTTACTCCCGATTTTCCTTTTTCTCAGCCTCCCTTTATCAATAAGGTTTTGGTTTAGATTCCGACGGAGGTAGTTGTGATGGTTCTCAAATGAAGGAAGGTGGCGGGAGCGGTCAAATGATGAAGTAGATCGATTGGCTTTCTAGCCTCTCTGCTATGGGTGTTACGGTTTATAATCAGTGTGGGGCTGGATGTTTCATTCTTTGGCAAGGAGAGGCACTAGTGGTCTAAGTGCCTGAAGGCCTCCCCTCCTTTGTGCCTTTCTGGCAATTTGATCAGGGATAGATGCTATATTTCAAATGAATATTGTGTATCTGTGTTTGCTATCAATGAAGCAATTACCATTTTGAATAAGAAATAATAATAATAAAAAAAATTCATACCATAAAACCACAACATCTCATTACGAAAAATGGGATCCATATATACCCAAAGTCGGTGCATACCATACTTGGCTAGAAAGATTGTTGTATATATTGTGGAACTTTCTACAAAGTTTAGACAATTAATAAAGAGCTTTGATACATACCCAACCCTCCAACCCCTGAAATTACCCAACCCACACATACAAGTGTGTGGGTGTTAGAATAATCACCACACGCACACAACAGAATACGAAAACAGTAAAGGAAATCAACACAGGAATTTACGTGGTTCCCCAAGATCGGGTACGTCCACGGGAGCGAGAGCGAGTCTGTATTATTCTGATAAGTCGGCTAGGGTTTTTACAATAGAGAATATATATAATCCTACTCTATTTCAACCCTAATAATTTCGTACCGTACCGCGGGGGGGACTTCGCCCCCCTGCACCTCGCCCAAACCGTCGGGCCTACGGCCCGACCAGAACAGCTGAATCTCCGCTTCGCTCGGCACTGGCCTTTTACGAGAACTTCTCAGTACCTCTCATACATAACATATGAGCCACAAGTTCCAACAGTGGGTCTCACACACACTGCACATCCAGTGTGTGTGGGACCCACACACTTGTGTGTGTGGGTTGGGTAATTTCGGGGGTTGGGAGTTGGGTATGTATCTTTTTCCATTAATAAAACATATTCTTTAAATCTGGAAGCTGTAATCAGCGAGCTGCCTCTAGCAAATTCAGCAGTACTGGTGCACATGTTGTAGCCATTCCCATCAAAGTCAACGGAAAAGAGAGGTTTACCACAAAAACTGAAAATAGGCAAACTAATTAATCAGCCAAAAAGAAAATAACAGAAAAGCAAAGAAAATTTAAGTTAACAAAAAACAGTCATTATTATCCCGTCGCTTTGCTTGTGTGCTGCATAAATATAGGTTTTTTCTTTTTTTCTTTTTTCTTTTCGAGAGAAAGCAAGAACTTCAGCAAGGTCTCTTATTGTGCTGCAGAATGAGCAAGATTTGTGCAATTGATAGTTATGAGTACCCAGCAAAGCTCCTTTAAAGAGGGACTAATTAAGGGCCCTTTGGCCAAACTTTTCCCGGATTCTTTCAGTCTTTCTGGTTCTTTTTTTAATTTTTAATCGATTCAGATCAAATTTTCACATCATATTTTTTTTTTTTGGTCTCATTCAGAAAAATCAGAAAAATATTAAAGAAAAATTATCCAAACTCAAAAAAAAGTATCGTATAAGATGACAAAAAAGGCTGATTTTCTTGTCTTCCTAGATATTTTTCGTCGTCCGATATAAACTTTTTTTCAACTTGGTTGATATTTTTATATTTTTCCAATTACTCTCGTCGAGATGAAAAATTATGATCTAAATTTTGAGCCAAAGTACTAAAATTTAAGAAAAGAAAAGCATATTCAAAAGTCCCGGGAAAAGTTTGGCCAAAACAAAAATGTTAGGATCCAGGAAAAATGTTTTTTTGAAAATGTCCGAAAAGAGCACGAATAGTTCAGATTTAAAGTGATGTAAATCCCAACCATTAATTCCTCATTCTTAGACGTTTTTGGTGAAATTTTCATATACCCTACTAACTCTCTTTGCCAAAAAGGCCCTAATTAATGTGGAGATGTATGCAAGTGGTGACTAGCTCATACGGTAAAACTCTTCGATGCCCCACACTGCATCGCGGGATTAGAGTTATATTCTCCCTTCCCTCCCTCATGTAATAAATTAGGAATAACGAATAACAAAAATAAAAAATAAAAATAAAAATGTGATGATCCACGTGTAGAGCCACGTTGGAGGAACCAATGACCGAGTTGATAGGGTTCACGTGACGACAGCAACGTCATCATTCTTCACGTTATGCACTTAATTCTTTTCCTTTTTTGGCTTTGTTTAAACAAAATAGGTCTTTCCGGTTTTGGGTTTTTTCTTTTAAAAACCACCGCAGCATTATATTTGTCAGAGTTTCACGTGGATTTCCCATGCATTCTATGACAATCACCCCCCTCGCTTTTCTTCCCTTTCATTTTTCTCATCCCTTTTTCTTTCCCTTTGGACCCTTTCAAAGATTATTCCGTGCCCGTGGTGCTCCAAGACCCTTTCAAATAGTAGAATTACATGGATCTCGTCGTAATGGACGATGAAAAATATATAGGGCAATAGGGGGTCTTTCTCTTTTGAGTTAGACATCGAAAATACATGGTGCGATTTGCTTTCTCCGGTAATCAACGGGGTTAGTTACTTGACGACCAAGACTTTATGAAATTTTTTTTTTTTTTAGTTTCTGGTTTTAACATTATCAGGATGTAAACAATTATTGTTATGTCAGTTTATACGAAGCTTTGTCCAGACTTTAAATGGTCCATGCACTACTAGGACAGTGCAATTGCCTATTGGTGGCCTTCGAGTTATTGAAAAGATTAATACCTGCTCTAACCCCAAATAAAAGGAGATTATTCTATTTTGGGATTTCCTTTAATAAGTAAGTGTGTGTTTTGAAAAAGTTAAGAGGTAAAAGTTTGTACAATTATTATTTTGTCCTTTTGTAAAGTTAATGGGTAGAAGTTTGTACAATTATTTTTTGCCCTTTTCGAAAATTTAATGGATAAAATTGGATGATAATTTTGAAAAGTGAAAGTAAAAATTGATGTGAAATGTGTAAAGTTGAGGCAAAAATTGATGTGAAAGGTGTAACGATGATTTTCTTTTAATAAGTTGAATTTACGAAGTAATATATTTAAAAAGACGAAGGGAGTAGTAGTGTAATTATGAATGTGTATGAAGTGCCATTATTCACATCATGGCATTCATGTTTTCGTTATCCGCATAAGAAGTTTTATTAGAAACTTGATAATAGGTACATCGAAAAGAGGTTGATCATAATTAGCATCACACTAGAGGAAAGTACTAGGAGTCCAATCTGCTTAATGTTCTTCTCAAACGTGTAGGCTCAAATATAAGGTAGCAAAATTAACCTTAATTCTTTTTAGCAGACAACCTACAAAATAGGAATACTAGATTTAAAGAAACGAGGAAACTAAATACTTCTAGAAAATCTTAATTAAAATAAAATATTCCTACTAAATATTAGTTTCAACATAACAAACTACTTTAAAATTCATATATATTTCTACAATATTTAAAATCTTGGTCTACGTATGCAACTAGTGGTTAGCTCATGCAGTAAAGCTTTTGGATGTCCCACACTGTATTTCGGGATCGAGTCACATTCCCCCATCCCCCATGTAATAAATTAGGAATGATGAATGACAAAAAAAAAAAAATCTTGGTTTGCATCATTCTTCCTATGTACTCAGTCCGTTGGAGAGTATCCATGGACTCCACACCACATCACCTAGACCCAATATATATTGAGTCTCACTAAATAATAAGTATACTGTATTTTTTATTTTATCTGATGTGCATTAGACTCGATCTTTCACACATATTTTCAAAAAAAAGCATCCCAACAAAGTTTGCGCCCCTATCCTAGCCATCATGTGCTCAATGAAACACCATAGTATGTTAGTAGGATCGATCAGAGGGTTTATCAACACCCCCAACAAAGTCAAAAGATTCAAACCAGACCATCCGGGGTAATGTTTTCATATTTCACCTGAGAGGGTAGCAACTTCCTGTCAGCATATAGTGCTAATCCTGTGATAAACTACTCCCTCGGTCCCATTTTCTTGATCTATCTTTTCATTTTGGTCCTTTCTAAAATAATTGACTGCTTTCCATTTTAGGTTGTCCTATTTTATGAGTTTTCCAATGCCATCCTTGTAAAGTATTCACAGATACATTCAAAAAGTAGAATAAAATGACATTTGTTAGAAAAATTATTAGAATTTTGAAATAAAATGTAATGAAATTACACTCCCTTTGTCCTAAGTTATTGGTCTATTTTTTTTTTCATTTTTTGGTACAATTCATAAAAAATTGGACTCTCAAAGTAGAACCAACAATTTAGGACGAAGTGAGCTCCTTAAATAGTTAAATTCTCAAAAACGAACCAAGAAAATGGGACAGAAGGAGTAGAGAGTTTGTTGATCGATAGTTTCTGGTTAGTAGCTTACAACTTGGAGATTGAATGACATCATGGAGAATTTATGCAAGTACTACTCTTATGTAGGACTGCCTCTAGATGGCAGCTAGGCCATGAGTAGAGATTTGACATCAAGAGTTGGGAATTAAGGGGTGCTTTGGGTAAAAAACCATAAACTGGTTTTTTAAAAAACCACTTTTGTTCTTATTCAATTTTTTTTTGCATTCGTTAGTTTTGCATCAAGATTTTGTGGTTTCTGGATTCCTCTCGACGAGACGAATCTAACAAGTATAAAATTATGGTCAAAACTCAAATTTTTTTTAATAAAGCCAAAATAGATGAATTATTGGCCAATAATCCAAGTATTTCGGCTTTATTCAAAAAAATATTTGGTTTGACCATAAATTTATACTCGTTAGATTCGTCTCGCCGAGAGGAATCCAGAAACCACAAAATCTTAACGCGAAACTAACAAATGTAAAAAAAATTTGAATAAGGACAAAAGTGGTTTTTTGGTTTTTGGTTTTTGGTTTTTTACCCAAAGCACCCCTAAGCAAGCGCCCAAGGTCAAACATGAAACATGGTCCCAGCTCTAATCCCTTTTGCTGCACCACCCCATGAAGGTCCCTATCAAAAGCGTGCACACGCGTTTACTTGTTCAGTGCTCCTAGAGCGATACATGGTGTTCGGAGACACTCAAGCGACCCATAACTAAGTGTATAGATAATGCACAAATGCATGGTGTTTAGATAATTTGAAATACCACATGACTGTACCCGGGGTTGTGTTTTTCCATGAAAGCAAAACCATTTCGAACATATAACCCACATGGATGTCAACCCCAAATTTCTAATCTAGTTCTTAATTAAGTCTGCCCACCGAACAATTAGGGTACCTAAGAAATCTTTAATTTGAGGTTCAAGTATCAGCACCAATTTTTGTGTTATGTCAGTACATACAAGACTTTGCTGATGATTTCATATATTAGACCATCTGATAGTAGATGGTGTGATTCGTCTCGTGGTTTAGAGTTTCTAAAAAAAAGCCGATTACGTAGAGAGAGAGAGAGAGGAGCAAGTTTTGAACAATTTGGGATCTCTATTCACTGTTTGTAATTATTTCCAACAAATCAAGAACCGTAGCTCATAAGGCAAAGGGTTGACTTTCACAAATCACACAAACTAGAGACATGCATTCATACTAAAAACAGCTAATTCACTCAATTCTCTCTCTCTCTCTCTCTCTCTCTCTCTCTCTCTCTCTCTCTATAAACTACTAACAATACTCATACTGCTAATTGCTAAACACCTTGACTTCCTAACTGAAACCCTTTGGCAACGGGAACAAACCCTCCACTCCCCACCGCCACCGGAAACCCCATCCCGGACGCCGGTCGATTTGCCGCCGCGCGCTCGAGTGACTGCACCTGAGTCTTCAAAAACTTCACGTAATGAATGGCCTCGTCCAACATAGAAGCAGTATCCATCTTGGTCCCACCAGGCACGAGTCTCTGCAAAATCCTTATCCTCTCACTTATCCTCTCTCTCCGGTGACGCGCCGCCACGCTCTGCGGGTCCTTGGATATCTTCACGTTCCTCCTCTTCGGCGGCTTCACCGCCTCCGGATCGATCTGTATCGGCTGCATCGCCGCTATACGAAAAATCATCTCCCTCATCGCCGCCATCGAATTCCGCTTCTGCGACTGCGACGGAAACCCATCCCCGCCCCCACCGCCTCGCCACCTCCCCCCAGAGATTTCTTGAACGCCCGAAAAGGACAGGGTGGATGGTAGATTCATGCCCGTGGGCGAAGAGTTATCCGTAAACCCCATAACGTGGCTTTGGCTGCTGCTGCTACTGTTGCTTCCGCCGGGAAACTCTATCCCCGGCGGAAGCTGAACTCCAAGGTCGGCTGCGTAGGGCCCGCCGCAGAAGTCGGGAAGCTTTTCCATTTGCATCATGATCATGTCAATTTGATCTTGTGATGCCGACTTTAAAAAGTCAATATCCATAGGGATTATGGCCTAATAAGTTTATGATTTTTTTTTAATAGTTGAAACCGTAAAAAAGAGAAAAACAGTATTATTGGGAAAAGGAGAAGTTGTGTAAAAGCTGGGGAACTGAGAGAAAAACTGAAGTGCAGAGGGATGGGGAAGGTAGAGAGAGAGGGTTTAGACACACACACAGAGAGAGAGAGAGAGAGAGAGAGAGAGAGAAAGTGGGGGTTTTATCAGAGTGTGCAGTGAAGGAAGAGAAATGCTAGGGTTTAGGAGAAGAAACGAAATAGTGGTGGGGAGAAAAATGGAATAAAAAAGGTGAAATTGGGCACAGACTATCAAAAACAGTGGGAAGACTACTATATATAGCAACTTGTGGAATATAATATGATTTTAGTTGTATAGTATAAATTCTTTTAAAATTTTTGTTTTTTGTTTTTTAATTTTTTTAAGAAAAAAGTTGGTGGGGTTTTCTTTCTTCTCTTAATTAAAAAGCACAGATGGGCATTATTTCTCTTATTCTTTATTCTAAAATAATCTCCAATTGTGGTTGCAAAAAAATTGAAATGAGGCATGATTGCTACCTAGAAGGGGGCATCATGAAGCACGTTTCACTGGCTCAATTAGACCATGAAAATTGAAATTGGGGGAATCTCTAAGCTTTTGATATGATAGGAGGATCATGTCTAATGAGTCACATCAATTTTTCTACTAATTCAGAGTGTTTGGGTCAATATAGACGCTCTTCTTTCAGAAACCAGTTTTAATTAACATTTACTGGCGGGAGCTTAACTAAAATCTGAGAGAGTCTCACATAAATTGATCCTGCTCAAGTTGATAGCACATTTGAGATTTTGAACTTAAATCTTAGAAACTAGTGCAAATTTCTCAATCTCAAACCTTTACTACCAGGCCAATCGTGAAGTTGGATGAATCACACTAATGGGGGTACAATATAATTAAATGTGAGTGGATATCCTATACATATAATACAAGTCATGTTTAATTGCTCAATGAAGACGAGAAACTTAACCAATTAGAAAATGGATAACTTCATTATTTATATTCTTAATATGTCATGCCATATGTAGTAAGACATTTCTTTGTAATATGATCAAATACCTGTAAATAGTTTGACTAATATGTAGATAATGAGGTTTCAACACATACATAACTTGTTATTTCGTTTGTAATGCTATCTTAGGTTCTTAACCATTATTCATTTAAAAGTTTAAGTTGTTCGAGAAATATTTAATTTCGTTACAAAATCCACTCGAATGAATGCACCAATATTAGTATCATACTACATCTTCTAAATGAATATTTTATGTATTGATTTTTTCTTTTAGATTTGGAGAAGAATTGAATAAACAAAAGGAAGTTATTTAACTATGTTATCTTGGAGCCTGCAGCTAGCAATCAAAAGGGGTAAGAAAGATGTTACCCTTATCAGATGGGGTTTGTGGCCCCACCCATTTGGATGGTTCAGATCTACCAACTGTTCCAGGGAATACCATAAGTGCTTCTTTGATGGTGCACCAATTAGTTGCACATATACACATATACTATAACAATAATTATACTTATAATATATAATACTCCAATACTACAATATTGAAACCACAATAAATTTGCCAAGTGAGAATAAGAAAGCAATAAGAGCTTGAACTCCATAAGATCACGTGTTCAAATGAGTCTTAACGTTCCAAACGTTGAGGTCACTGGAGGGTTTCCCGATCGTTAACTTTAATCAGGAACCTGGAATTAGTCAAGATGCGCATAAAGTAGTCCAGACATCCTTTAATTTTAAGAACTAAAAATACTACAATATTGAGTGGAATTGTATAGGTGTTCTAACTTTAGCTTAAAATAAATTTTACTTTCTCTCTAAGAGAAAAACCCCACTCACATGACATGAGTCAGAGGGTCTCTTTAAATGACACACTCAACTCGGTCGGCCGGTGGTCAGATCCCCGGTTCCGGCCGTCCATCTGTAGATCTACACGTGGCAAGCATCTACGGAGGAAGGAGTATGGTATTAATGAAACCTTAAGGGACAGCTCAACTAGCAACACCGATGAGTCGTAAACTCAGACATTTTGAGTTCGAAAATTGGCAATGCATGATTTGGGGTGAAAGCGCAAAAAAGAAATCTCTTGTCTTTAACCGAACTGAAGAGGAGAATAGTCACGGTGTAAGTAAGCCGACCCAAATATCCCGACCATCGAACTAGAACGGTAGTATTTATGTGGGGCTCCAAATTTATCGTGAACATCCCCCCTATTTGCACATTTCGAGGTGGATTAGGTTTTTTCCTGCAGCAACAACTTGTTCATGTGCTGTACTTGATAACGAACTTACCAGGAGGGTGGAGTGGGAAAGCTTTTTACTCAATCACTTCACTGCCCACCTTTACTTTCAAACTTCAAAAGCTTTCTCATCACAAAATTCCTTCTATGTGCTTCAACATGTGAGGAAATTAATCTATGTTGCATGTACCTCAAGATCCAAAAACATTTGCTTTTATTTTATTGTAAAACATTACGCATTTCTCTTGTCTGGGTAAAGCTACGTACATTAACTCATCGCCCAAGTTTATATATGTAGCAGTTTTGTGTACGTGATACGTCCATTAGTAAGATATGCCTAGTGAGAGTGTTACATATAACGGTGAAATGTCCGTTTGTGGTTGGAATAAGTAAGGACTTGTGATTCTTGTGATGACATTTTACGGTGAATGTTATGCTACCTTTTTGTGAAAAACTTTAAATTTGGGGACACTGCAGGAGCTCCTTAAAAATCCCTATGATTTCTTATTTTGCGTTGCGTAATAAGTTGGCAAAAACGCATGTTATGATGATCACAAGACATGAAACTAAGCATCATCTTCTTGTTAGGACAATGCTTGATCAACAAATGATTTTCATTCATATATAGCTGGCCAATGAAGGAAAAATTTCACGAAAAATCCACATATATATATCACACTTACAAAAACACCTCACTCTTCCGGGCCCCAATGTAATGTTCCGAACCGTTCATCTTGTTTAAATGAGTAAAATAAAAGGTACTGCAAAATTTCAGCTCAATCAGATATGGGTAAGTACTTCATCCAAACAGTTTTAAAAACATTAGTTCCTGATACAGTTTTTTGCAAAACTGGTTTGGATCAAGCACATATCGATATCTAATTGAGCTGAATTTTCGCAAGACCTCCTATTTTACTCATTTAAACAAGATCAATGGTTCGGAACTTCACAGTGGGGTCTGCAACAAAATCAAGTGTTTTTTTATGTGTTTTTTAAAGTGTGAGGGGAACCGGCCAGAACAAGATCAACGGTTCGGAACATTACATTGGGGTCCGGAAGAATGAGGTGTTTTTTTAAGTGTGAGGGAAACTGACCCCCATATGGAAAGTTTATTAGTTTTTGCTAAGTAAAAGAAAATTTATTAATTACAACAATTAAAAGGATCCGAGGAAAAAAAGGCATCCCAATGGATCCAACACAATGATAAAAGAATTATCTTGATTCGTGTTTAATAATTCTGTTCTCGTCTTACATTTTGCGCTGCGCACCGGCTCCCGACGACAACAATTTTCCTCGAAATAAAAGAATCACAAATTCAAAAATAATTCTGAATAGAAAATGTCACAGCCTTCTCTCTCTCTCTCCGTGTTTCAATCTCAACGTTTCTGATGAGAAAAATGGGGACCTCAGCTCTATCATGCTTCAATCTCAACGTTTCTGATCAGAAATGGGGGGACCATTTAATAAGAAGATAATGAGATGATGAGATGTCTATGGATTCATCCGGGGGCCGGCCCTGATATTTTTGCTGTCTAAGGAGAATTTATAAGAAGGGGTCCTAATTTTTCTTGTAATCTTATATTTTGGGTGGTAAATTTTTTAGTGCTTATACGTTGGTTATTTAAAACTGTATGGGCCTGAGGCGGCTGCTTCTTTAGAGTTAGTCCAGGACCGGCTCTGAAGACATCTTTTGGCTTATTAATACGCGTGTCAAAAGAAAATTAAAAAAGAAAAAAGAAAAAAAGAAACCTACAGACAACTCCTGTACAGAAAACGATAAGATTTGTTGTAGTAGAAGACAATATTGTTTAATTTCTTCCACCAACATGTTGGATTTACAGACCAACGCGGCTTGGTGACTGCCGAATCTTGGTCAGAGGTTTAAGTAGATATCAATCAGTTACTGGCATGACTATGTAGCAAAGTTTTGAATAGCGGCAGTAGATTGTGTAGCGGTAGCGTTGTAAAAGTAGCGACATTATCGAATTATACTAGTGAGAAATCGTGGGGTTGCACATTATTTTTAATCATTTGTGACGCTAGAGTGAGCGAGGTCTCCTTTTATCATTTGTGACGCTAGAGTGGGGGGGGGTCTCCTTTTTCTCTCACTAGGGTTTTCACCTTACCTAGCCGCTGCCCCATTTTTCCTACCCTACCGCGACCACAAATCTATTCCTCCATCTCTCGCCCTCTCCTTCCTTCTCTGCTTTGATCGTTGTTTTGGGGGTGGGGTTGCTGCCCTCCTCCACCAACCCCAACAACCAAACCCCCTCCGTTCTCCATCTCCACCTCAGTACCTTTCTCCGCCGTCTGCCTCGGGGCCTTTGTAGTAGATTTGACGATGGCTTGAACTCGGGTCGTTTGGCCCCCTCCGAAGCAATAAAGCTCCAGATCCGCAGGCTGCCGGCCTTGGAGCTTGGTTCTTTTTCCGGAGATGCGACTGGTTTGTTACTTGGTGCAACTCGGTGAGGCGACTCAGTGGGTGTATCGGTTGGTCCAGTTTGAGTCCTGATTAGTTGTTGTTGTTGTTTTTTTTTTTTACTGTTTTTAGTTGCTTTGTTTGTTAGTTAGTTTGATTGCATCAGCGCTGCAATGTTTTATGGTTTGTGATGGGTATTTGTTGGGATTCTCTACTGCTAACCTTTGATAGGATTCATCATCCTGTCTCGAAGGTGTCAGGTTTGCTTAGGCAGGTGTGTCTACGAGCCGGTGGCCCTTGAAAGCCTTACCATGTTGTGCTTATTTCAATTGTTAGTAGTTTTGGTTCATTTTTGTCGATTGATGTAATCGTTACCGCATATCGTTTCTTATGAAATGACTAGACATGTTCAAAAAAATAAAAATACATGAAGTAGCCGTGAAGCAGGCAAAAAAGTGAATACGAAGCAATACAATTGGAAATCGGTGATGTTAATTTTTGGTAACACGGTATAGCGGTATCAGAGGACCGAAAAATCGCTACATAGCAACGGATACGCTATGTAATGGCAGAGATTTAAATCCATGCTATGTAGGTATTAAACCCTCTTAGCATGTATTGGCTGATGCCCAAAATCTCCATGCACATAAATCAATAGATACTATACCATGAGTAAACTAATATGACACTGGTCACATCATTTGATAGGCCTCACATAGCACTAACTAGGTCAAAAATAAAAATCTAATGTTGATGAGCTTACCATGTTTATTATTTCAACCTTATTAGGCAATGTTGTTTATCACAGTTAATGTAAGGCTGTGTTTGGATGGCAGTAATCTCAAGGAGGAACGGGAATGTGATGCCTTCTACCCGTGATTTCAATGTTTGAAACAGACGGGAACAGAAATGTGATGCCAGACTTTTCTGATTCCAACGTTTGGCAGTGATAGGAATAGGAATGTGATTCGTGATGACATATTTAGTCAGGAATCACATTCCTAGACTAAGTGAGAATCTGATTCCTCCTTTACCCCATAAAAATCTCAGATTCCTGGTTAATTCATTAAGAAAGGAAATGTTGACTTTAATAAATTACCAAAATAATTGTTTCCGGCGTAAGATTACTAAATTAATCCAAACACCGAAATGTCATTCCTCTTGGTATCAAATTCCTAGGAATTTGATTCCCAGTCATCATATTCCTATTTCTACCCAAGAAAATTCCCGGGAATTTGATTCCCGGTAATCATTTTAGTATTCATACTTAAGATTCTGGTCATCCAAACACAGACAGCTTAAGTTGTTATAGAGATTGATAACTTCATTATTTACATTTTTTAACATGTCCCTTGACCTGTGGCCAGTCTTTCATAAGCGGGCTGAATAGGTACAAATATTTCAATCAATAGGTAGGCAGTGAGTTTCAAACACATGATCTATTGTCTGCTTTGAGCCCATAGTAAATTGTTAACCATCAACTCAAAAGGTTAAACTGTTACAGCAAAAGGTTAAACTGTTACAGATATTGATAATTTTATTAACAAAATGTCATGGCCTTATTACCAAAGGATATTGGAAACTTTGGAATAGAGACAATAGACTAAATAGTATCAAGTACAAAATCCATTACATGAAGTTGGATTATGGTTTTGTTGTTCCATTGTCTCTTTGTTTAATTATGTGGGTACTGAGATATGTTGCATATCAGGCAAACAACAACTGCACAAAAAAATATGGAAATAGGAAGTGAAAGAGACCCAGTTCTTATATTTTTAAGCAAACTTTAAGACAAGAGAAAAGGTGGTGGAGTCATCAACACGACAGGTTGTACTTTGCAGAGGTTGGGGGTGGAAAGAAAAAAGGATAGAAAGTGAAAAAGCAGCATGTGTTTTTTTGGTGTGTTTTTGCCGGCATTATTTTTTGCAACACCCCAATCCACAACAAAGGAAATCCAACCTACTCAATGGTAACTCAAGTGATAACAGGAATGAGTCATAAGTACATATATTTTTTAAACTTGGCAACTTCTTGAGATTAGGCTGCAAGAGAGAAAACGCTAGCGAATTCCTTAGTCTTAACGTGGATGGCTTAGCTTTGGTTAAACCGGGAAAAGAAATGGCTGAGGGCACATAAGCTAACCTGACACTTCTGACAGTTTGAACAAAAAAACAAGCAAAAGAAAACCCCCACCCCTCTCCGCACCCTGATTACCAAGCATGAGTACTGCCCAAAATTGACAACAATAAGTACCCAACACACACACACACTCTCTCTCTCTCTCTAAATAAAAAAATTACAGTAGTGTGTATTTGTTTATTAAGATGACATGAATAAAGAGACATGTTCTCTGCAAGAAGATGTTCGATTGGATAAAAAAGGAATCCAGAAGAGAGATTTTGTTGTTCCATGAGTGTTTTTTTCCTCTCTTTCTTTCTTTCTTTTTTTTATTTTTTAATAATTTTGGATTATCAGGGCTGCACCACCTTATCTTCTCTTCCCAACATTCAGTTGATAACTTGCATATCCTTTAATATAATATGTACTGTATAGTGTGTATATATTCGTTGATAACTGAGTGTCCAAGTGTCTGGATTAGCATATATGCACTTCAATCGACTGATTCCGGAATTCCAAAATTAACGACGTAGCAAAGCCCTGCATAATTTTTTTCCCGCTGATGTTGGAAAGCTAATGTGCTAACTTCAAAAAATAAATCACTCACTTGTCATGTTGCAACTCAACCAACCTCTCTGGGAGTTACGTGTGTGTGATTTATATGTACGTATATAATCGTAATTACGAAAAATGCAACGTCCCAATCTTATATACTATCAACTCCATTAGAACCAGTTTATACGAAAGTGGAGCTTTGCTCTGACTTTACATGGAGTCCGCGCCAGTTGACAGCAGAATTAGTCTTCCATAATTAGTCAAAGTGCGCGCAAGCTCGTCCGGACTCTTAGTCATAAAAAAAAAAGAAAAAGAAAAAAAGCAATTTGCACAACAAAAGAGCCAATAGGCATCGTGCCAATTGCTTGGGCTCGACCTTTTCGAGCAGTCATTTTCTACAAAGTACAGCCCACAGCCCCAGCAAATGGAATTTGGGTGTAGAATTGAAGTTTGTTTAGACCTCTGCCTCTCTGGAGTCGATCGCTAACTGGTTAAACTAGCTTCTCCCTCCTCCTGTTACATGGTTTTCTGTTCTTGGGTTACCGTTCATCTAAAATTTAAGATGGTGAACATTATCCTTTCGATCTTTCGTTGAGCTCACACGGAGTTGATACCCTTAGTAGTAAGAATTTATTTAAAATAAAATACGGACCATCCAAAACACTCTGCACAGCTGTGATACGGCTTTGCAGGTGCCACATAAGACGTCACGTGCTGCCCTATTTGCACCCAAGTTTTTCTCATAACAAGGCTTCCAACAAATTTTTGGGCCTCAAATACTCCAGTTTGGGCTAGCCCATGCACTGGGACAGAGCCCTATAAAATTGTAGGGAAAAAACACACACACTTCGGCCTTTGACTTCTGCTGGTATACATTTGCATCCCCTTTATAACATATAAATACAAAACAAATCATATAACTGGCAAGCTACAAGGTCTGATGAAAAGGGGAGGAAAAAAATGAATGACTAGCAAAATACAGCTTCAAAAAAAATTAAAAAAAAACCACTTGCTTCATTATATGAAAAATAAGCATACATGCTACTCAATGGATGGTTTTGTTTTGTTCAGCCAAAGTTGTAGGGAAAGTCTTGCATGGTCGGCAGTTTGCATGTACTATAAGAAATATGCGATGAAGAAGATCTCGCTAGATTAGGTTGGCTTTGCGATGCCATACGAAGGTTAGTCTGGTCGCAGACACAATGCCATTTTGCTCACATAGAAGAAATCTACCATAGGCAATGATGACTAGTACTTGAACAATATTTCGCCTACCTCACCCGTTTTGAATCTTCGTGTCTATTTGGAGAAAATATTTTGGCCTGAAAAACCAAAAGGCAATGTTAAGGATTACCTCAATGAGTACTCCCCAAAAAGGTAGTAAAAGATAAAGAGCTCGAAAAGGTATTGTGGTAGATAGCAATTAAAGAACGTTGATTGTGTATTTACTGCGTTGTGGTATCTGCTTCATTGCGTCTATAGGATCATCTTTCAGCCTTTAAACAAGCATGAATGCTGGTGAGACATTAGGTGCCAGATCAACGTTCTTAAACAATTACGATTCATGAAAACAGTGCTTCCTCCCCTTTCCTCCCAACCCCTACCCAAAAAAAGACAGGATAGGACCTTAATACCAATTTCCTTTCCAGAAATTAAATGAATATGTTCCTTAAGTCCTAGTATAAGTGCTGAGGACAACTCCACACGAAAATAGGGCGACTAAGAAAAAACCAAATCCGAGGGCAGTAGAACCCTAAAGTCACAGCTTCCACCAGGTACATGAAATAGATGACAATTGAACCGAAAGAGCCAGTGTCATATAATTGACAGGCAAAATTGTGTACACATCACAATCAACATGAGAATATTATTGAACATGACGGTAATCTGGGTAAGGTTTTGAATGCTGGTCCTTGGTTCATTGGTGGTAAAATGAAGGTGCTAAAGCAATGGCAGCCTCATGGCCTTGATCAAGGAAAAGCTTCAACGAGTTCCACTCCGGGTTCAATTCTATAATGTTCCATTTGAATTTTGGAAAGCTATGGTGGTCTTAGCTATATAACAAGCTCTATTGGAAATCATTACATGCTGATGACTGGGAATGCAAACGTCTGAGTTTTGCTGAAGTTTGTGAACCTGGATTCAACCTTTCCTGATTCAATTGAACTCCTGTCCTAATTGGGATTCTATAAATGTGGAGATTAAGTATCCTTGGCGCCCTTTGAAATGTATGAGATGTAAGGTGTTTGGGCATTCGGATGACCATTGCCCTGCCCTCCCTAAGGTGGATCCAGCTCCAGCAGTGGATGTGATGGAGAATTCTGGTACTGTAAGTTTTGCTAAGGTTGTGGCTAGTCCTCTTGGATTGAGGGTATCTGGTGATACTAGCTCTGGTAGGATAATGGCTAGCCCTTCTACTCCTGATAAGTCCGACTTTGCTAAAGTTGTGACTACCCCTTCTAAAGTGGTGGGGTCTAAGTCCTCTACTCGGATTTAGATTTGTGATGAAGCTGCTATTGGTCGTGAATCAGTATGACGCTGCCCCAGGATTGGTGATTGTGATTTGTGACAAGCTCCTGTAGTAAGGGTCCTATGGTCAATTCTAAGCTTCCTTCAGGGGAAAATTTGCAAATTTGTATAAAATCCAGAGTCTGGTTTTCAGATTTACACATGATCAATTCTTATGCGATCTTGGGAAGGATTTAGTTCAGCAATTTTATGCTCTTAGTCATGCCGAGGAAGCTTGTAGAAAAAGAAGTCTACAGTGAATTGGCTTGCTTTGGGGGATAAGAATACAAGATTTTTCCATCGGCTGATGAATGCTCATAGAGTGAGGTATACCATTCTTAGCTATGTTAATGATCAACGGATTAGGCTTGAGGACCCTTTGCTATTGAGGCTGAGAAGCGATGCTTCAGCAATGCTATCTCTGCTATTCAGAATAAGGCGGAGTTTAGAGAGGACCTTGTGCAAACTGTTTCTCTAGATGAGATCTGGAATGCCTTAAAATCCATTCACAGGGATAAGGCTCCTGGGCCTGATGGTTTTAACTCTACTTTCTTCCATGACAAGTAGGCTTTGGTTAGGGAGGATTTTGTGGCTGGGATTCTCTATTCTTTGCAATTGGGAGAATGCAAAGGGGGTGGAACTATACTACAGTTACATTGGTGCCTAGGTTGCTGCTCGTAATTGGATCAAGGACTTGAGGCCTATTGGTTGTTGTAATTCAGTTTATAAATGCATTACTAAGATATTGGCCGATAGGCTTCAACCCGTGTTGCCCAAGGTCATAGGGCCTTCCCAATCTGCTTTTATTAAAGGCATATCTATTATGGACGATATCTTGCTCCTGCAAGAGCTTGTGAGGGGTTACCAAAGGGCCTGCTAGGTGTGCTATCAAACTGGATGTGATGAAAGCATATGATAGTGTTGAAAGGGAGTTCCTCTTTGGGATCATGCAGTGTATGGAATTTCCTGTGCAGTTCATTAGCTGGGTCAGAGCTTGTATTGCTACTCCAAGGTTTTTTGTGATTGTAAATGGTTAGTTGAAAGGTATCGTTCCGAGGCAAAGGGGCTTAAAGCAAGGAGATCCAATCTCCCCTTACCTTTTTCTGTCGATCATGGAAGCTTTTTCTGCTATCTTGCAGTCGAGGATCAGTTGTGGAGGCTTTTCTTTTCATCCCAAGTGTGGTGCTATTAACCTTTCTCACATAGTATTGCAGATGATATGTTCATTATTTGGGGGGCAAGTTTTCGGACCTTTGCAACCATTGATAGTGCATTGCCGAAAGGTAGCTAGGACTACAGATAATCACAGGTATTGGCTTGGATTGGGGGATCCCAGCGACTGTTCTGCAATGCCTAGTTTGCTTTTAGGTTGGCTCTGGGCTTTTGGGTTTGGCATTTGGCCTAGTAGATAGGCTTTGGTCTATTGTCTGTAATATGTTTTGATTGTTTCTTGTTTTGGTTGTTTTGTAAGTTTCTCAAGGCCATTTCCTTGGGGTTTGTTTAGGCTTTTGTCCCTTTATGAAATTGCCTTTTTCCACACAAAAAAAAAATTGAGAATATCATTTTTGTGACCAATGACTAAAAACTGTATAGCAGAAGATTTGAGACCATTGAGCTAGAACTACGACTATTCCAAAATGAGGATAACAGATTCAAACATCTGACATTGCAAAATAAGAATATCATCTGCTAAGGTAGTGGAATCATGGTATAAATAATTGTCTGTACCTACAAAACTTTGGAGCTGTTTGCACAGGGAAAAAAACAGCTGCCTCAGGTTGAGCTTTCATTGCAGCCTCCAGCTTGATCTCCATCCAAAAGCTCATCTACACAAAATTGGTGCAAGTTTTCATACATTTTCTGCCACTGCTGGACCATTTGCATAGATCGTCTGTATTCCAGCTTTAGTCGTTCCACCTCCATTCCAGCTGCTGCTGAAGATCCTTGTTGCTGTATAGGACCAAACATGAAGGTCAGTGTGTATCGCTCCCAACTCCTAACTATCCCTTTCCACTACATAATTATGCAGACTTTTCCCAACTTCTACAATCATGCAACTTTGCTGGACTGCATCGATCTGGTTCAAATTTCTAAAAAGGGTGGGAAACGACAATATTATGGGTTGTCATATGAGTTGTAGATTAGTTTGAAGCAACCAGTGGCAGCAAATTCTTTGACAGTTTGAACAAGAAACCATAGTAGCCATTATTAACGAGTGAAGTGTGCAACTTATTATAGGACATTGTGAGTTCGGAAACAAGAAATCAGAATAAAGAATTGAACAGAGGACCTAAAACAACAGGAAAACAAAGGAGTTTCTTGTCTTTTCCCTTCATATGAAATGTCCATAGTAGTCCCCATGCATTCTCTTCTTCTTTTCATTTCATTTTTCTAGGACATAAACTTCAAGCATCAATAGATTATCATTACCATCTTTAGAGTTTAGAGCTCACAGTTTAACATATTTATCATGATAGTGACAAACCTGCTTTGGTATGAAAAGAATCAGCATCTTAAGAGATTACCCTTTTATTTGCCTAACAAATTTCTTCATGGAACTGCAATTTCCTTTACTCCAAAAATGGTTACGGGGAAGGGGAAATACAACAAACTCTCCAAGGAAAATAATTGAAAGGTCAAATACAAACAATGTGGTTTAGGGATGAAATCTATGAGCACTGAATTCAAGAAGAAAATATTACCTGTAGTTCTTCGATTTGACTATTCATAGTGTGAACAGTGATGTATGAAGCATCCAGAGGTTCATCTGAAGTACCCTGGGTACCGAGATAAACCTTGATTTCTGCAATCTCATCTGTTGAATTTGCGTACTTCTCCAGTGGAGGGGGTAATGAAGATCCATGCCTTTTTATGGAAGAAGACTGAGAATTCAGTAACATCCGAGGGTTTAAGCGAAGTGGTGGTCCAACAACAAGAATATTGTTAACAGGACCTGCACAATACCAACAGACCTTTAGTTTGGCTTTCCCACTTGTATATGATGTAATCATTACCTATATAATCCCTATCGAACTTTGTTTCCTGAATGGTAAGCATCAAATCAAACAAAGAGGCATTCTTTATATGGTAATCGTTTCTTTGCAACCACATGAACGTAAAACCTTGTGCATACATAAGTTATTGGAAATGATAAGTACCCCGAAACAAAATACCCCGAAAATACCCAAACACACACACACAAGTGTGGCCCCCACACACACTGCAGATGCGGGTGCTCAAGAAAATATTAAATATAATTACACATACTTGAGCACCTGAATTCTTTAACATGGAAATCTATAATCGATTTGTCAATATAAAGTAAGGGTACGAAGACTTGGCGTGGCTATCACAGCACACCTAAATACTAGCAGAGTACCATACAAACCAATTTGAAAGGGTTCAAGAGTCATGTTGTTCAGGAATTGAAGGACTCAAGTGCAAACCTATGGCAGTATGGCCAGTGAATGAAGTGGTTTGTAGAGTTGCAGGTTTGTCCCCTCTCGAGGACTGCACATTGGGGTCAGAGAGAGAGAGAGAGAGAGAGAGAGAGAGAGACTACAAGAAGAAATCTCCAAACCAAGACGAGGCATGTAACATGCTTCATAAACATTGCACTCAGTACCTGGGAAGTACATCCCCCTGTTCTGCAATTAAGCCTCTCATAACTAATGAGCTCATCTATCAGTTTGGGATCACTCCAGTAACATGTCAGAACATGGAAAGCCAAACACCAATCCACCGAACGCAGCCTCGTCAAGCATGGTGAGTTGTCTAGAACCAATCACCCACCAGCAAGGGACTTTGGTATAGTGCTCTCATATGTCTTAAAGCCGAATCATCTGTCAACCAATTAACCTCTTGTGGTCCAGCATTGACTCAGCATCATACTTCTCTTAGGCTCCCTTAACTAGCATACTCAACTAACAGTATCCACAACTATAGTTATTTTATGTTTGTTTTTTATATCCATATTCATTTTTTACCAGCATTTGTTAAATAATATAACTAGCTAATTAAGTTGATTATTGCAGAGATAGGCAACATACAAACAATTTATACCAATATATCCAATCCAAAAACGAACTATACAAAGCAATAAATCTCACCAAATGCTGTCGAGAAAGCAACATACCTTTTCCATGTTTGAAGATGCGAACAATGTTAGGAGTTTTAGTATCCCAGACTCGAACCATGCCATCCTCGTAGCCGGAAACCAACAACACTCCATTGGCATCAAATGATAAGCAAGTGACAGCCTTACTGCTCAGAACATGAGATTGTAAGTTTCCAAAAGGAAAAAGGATTTACAAATATCTTCTTGTAGTTTTTCAACTCCCAAGATTTTCGATACCCCCACCATTTCCCTTTCACCAAAAAAGGTAAACAAATGATTAAAAGATGTTAGGTTTCTAACTATCCTTGTATCTATTGCATTGATCTTTTTCGACAATTATAGTCAACTACATTTCTATCATTTAATTCGCTTCCACTTACGATGCAGATGGACAATAGGTTACGATGCAGTTCTATACTTCAATCATTAAGAAAGAGGACACGACAACTTTTTATAGTTAAAAATTATATTTGCTATGCAAACCTACATTATAACTATTAAATATTTAGGTTGGGACTCCCGTCGAATGCATTATCGATTGGCAGTGTATGCCCAACACATACACATGTTTTATATTACACTTCTGACCTAATAATCTGTAAGTTATAATAGTTAAAACTGAAAAGCTTTTAAAAATTATTAAAAAAATCATCTTGCCTTGTCTCCTGTGTGTCAACTATGGAAGACATTAAAATTTAATTGACATGCCACATGGCGTGTCCCATTAATGTCCCCGCGTCTCCCCGACTTGTCGGGTGTCTCCGGAGTGTCTGACATGGATACAGTGATCTCTAGGTGTCAGTAATTCATAGAAGGTAAGCCTCAGGTTTTAACTTCTTCCCTCATAGGAAACACACTTTCTAACCATTCAAATTCCCCATTTTTATTGAGTTCGACAGTTACACTAACGTCTATTTTGAGCCTCTTGAACATTCAGACGTGGTTTTCAACCCAAGGACGAACTACATTATAAGAGTCGACCTATGCAGGAGTTTGGAACATATTTGCTGGTTCTCATTATCTAAGGACGGATACAAACACGGGACATGGATACGACACGACACGAAAAGGAAGATAAGTTATTTCTCTAAAATGATAGACACGGACAAATTCCACATATGCAGACTGCAGACATATATTATCTATTTATATCACCAAAAGTATACGTCCCAATCCCAAATAAGATATTCCCTCCGTCCCAAAATGGATGTCCAAAACCACTATTGACACCTCTAAAAAAATCATCTATATTTCGTATTTTATACTATTTTTTTACGATTTTAATAATTTTGTTTAATAAAACTAAGCAAGATCTATCAAACAAGATCAATATTACATATATAATTCATTATAGCTTTAAAATTATGGATGATTTTTCCAGAGGTGTGAATAGTAATTTTCGACATCCATTTTGGGACGGAGAGAGTAATTTATAAGGTACGATAAAAATGAAGAATCTAGCTTGACATGGGACTTGAGAAATCCTTAAATCAAAGGGCATGTGCGCGGCTAGGAATTCTCAAAGAAATCCTTAAACTGCAAATATCAGTGAATTTATTTGATTAGTTGAAAGAGTTAATTTTTTTTTTTTAAACTTTGCATATGCTAGTGATATGCAAAATTCTAGCTTTTTATAATCACTAGTTAGCAAGTGTCTAAAAAGTGTAGATCACGTACAAATTTCTTACCAATAGACACCAAATATATGTCAGCCAACCTTGCACAGAAACTGTCAAACACATGTCCAAAGTCAACCAAATAAATAGTATGGGACACGTGTCCGAGAGTGTCCAAGAAGTGTCAGAGTATGACGCATTGGAACGAACACATCACCATCTTGGCTTCTTCTAAGTGTCTGTGCTTCTTAGCTCATTACTATTACTTAGCATCAATATTTGATATACTCCTTCCTTCCCATTTTGTTAGTCCCCTATGAAAGGACATGCAATTTTCGGATAAAGAATCAAAATAGTTCCGCACATGATTTTTCGAGTTTCTTTGCACCAAATTAAAGATATCGATTAGTTCTTTAAATTGGTGCAAGAAAATTCAAAAAATTATGAACAATACTTCATTTTTTATAAAAGAACTAAAAACGTTCTACGGAAGTACATTTTTTAACGTCAAAAAAATACACGTTTTCCAATAGGGATCACTTAAAAAGGGGCGGAGGGAGCGTGTTTTTGTAGAGACTATCAAAATGGGACAGAGGGAGACATGACATCAGAAATTAAACAACCCCATGAACCATCTTTGCACATCACAAATATGATGGGAAGAATACCATCACATACACAAACACTTTTATTGTATATTAAAAATTTGCACTACATCCGCACTTATAACCTGACATGAGTGATTGAGTTTTCCTCACATATTAAGCACAAGAAACTTGACATTCGGTGAGGGTTATGGCTCGACATCAGTGACTTGGCATTTGGTCACTTCACATGTGTAATTATGTTAGAAACATGCCAGAACCAGATTAACAATGACAAAATCAATGGAAGAGAGAAAATCACGCTAAACAAAATATACCAAATATGAAACAAAACGAGCGTAAAAGGAATGAAGCAAACACAGCCCATGGTCCAAAAAACAAAAAAACAAACAGAGAGTGGGGGAACTTCTTGATGACATAAGGGCAGTGACCTACATATCTTAAGCCACCATAAACTTAAAACAGTTGTAATACAAGAGCAGCGACAAACCTATGATCAGCTAATGAACCGATGATATGCATTCCATAGCTGTTGCTCGAAGTCCCTTGAGCAGTGAGTGCAGCTATGTATATCTTGCCATCTCTGCCTCCAGCATAGAAGACATGCTCGCCAGGGTCCAATGCAATTGTATCAATTATTGATGGGAACACAATATCTCTCAGTAGCTTCCCCTTAGATAAGCTCCAAACCTAATACAACATAATGCCGATGCAGCCATAAAATTAAACAATTGACAGCGAATTATCAAAAACATGCAGTAGGCAACATGTCACACCTTGCACGTTCTATCCTCCGAAGCAGACACTATAATTGCATTACATCCACCGTACCCTGTTGCTATATCAGTCACACGTAAAGTGTGCTCAGAGAAGCTATAGTCATAGAGGTATTTTGCTTGCTCCCTCCGCACATCATCAAATACCCTAATCACCAAGCAATTCTCACTCAATAATTGCCACCAACACATAAGGAGAGGCAATGAAAGCACAAGAACAGAGTAAGTACATGAGAAGTGACCAGACTCTGACAGCTCCATCCTCTGCCCCAGAAATCAGTAAGGACTGATCATCAGAAAATGCCAAGCACGTAACAGCTCTATAATGAGCATGCCACTTCCTAAGCAGTCTTCCAGTCGGAACCTGCGTATAGCATGCAAAAGTCCATCGTCAAAGTAAATTCAAAGCTGTTTTCATTGTCAATAGCCAAATTGGGAAAGATGAAACAGGAACACAAATGAATAAATAAATTATTCACCTCCCACAAATAAATATCCCCAGAAACACCTCCTCCAACTATATATGTCCCGTCACTATTAGAAATGAGCGGATTAATAGGTTCGGATGGAAAGCTCTTAACTTCCGAATGAGGCTGCACAAAATTTCAAACGATCAAAATGAAGCAAGTATTCAACAAATTTCTAGTAGCTCAACTAATTTAAGAAACCAGTGGATAAGATTACACACAGTTAGTATTTCAATTCTAATAAGCATTTTATCAAACAGATTAGCTTCAAAGGCTAATCACTAAAACTCCAATTTCTCAAGTGAATAAAGTTTACGGTTGATAAGATTAAACGCCTTAAGTGTTCTACTTCTAAGAAGCATTGCATCAAACAGTTTAGCCTCATCGTTACCGAGTCCTTTGTATACCAAATTTGCATATGATACCTTGTTCCAGAACCAGTAGAGGACGTTTCCGGAGGAGGCGGAGGGTTCACGGAGCTGAGAGGAGGCGAGGAAGCGGCCGCCGACGCATACGAGGCCGTGAGAAGGGGAGGAGCAGGACCGGTAGCGGAGGAGCTCGGCACCGGAGTGCAAGTCCCAGCAACCTATGCCGGCGTCCGTCGCCGAAGAAGCCAGCACCAGCTCCGGTTCCATCGATTGAGCTTCAAATTAGGGCTTCTGTTAGTCTGTCGGGAGAGTTTGAAGCCGTGCCTTACTCATCGCGCCAATTCTTTAAGGTCTTTGGGCTGGCCTCTGGCCCACTTGGTTTGGATAGTAAATACTTTTCGGGTCTAGCCCATTGGTTTTTAATCCGTTGATTGGCCCAACTAGTGGGAATGAAAGTTCCTTGCCAAATAATCATTTATCTAGTGATGTGTGTGCAATTCGAATTTTGATGAAAATATACAAAAAAGCTTCCGTCTTATTGTTTCTCTCTTTTTTTTTGATGTTTCAGTAACCTTATGTTACAGAATAGCAAAACAAAACAAGATAAATAATGAAAAACTGAAAATCATACTAAAGGAATTACTTAATTTTGTCAATTCTAATAAAAAAACTGAGAATCATACGGAAGGAATTATTTAACTTTCCCAATTCAAGTGATAATATGACATTTTGGAGGCATGTCGCTAACATCGCCGTCGTCATCTTATACCAAAATACTCTTACTCTCTTTGTAATTGTGTGCCCTGTTAGACTAACGGAGACCATTCATTTTCATCAATAAATGCCTATTACTGTTGAGTCAGTCCCGACTGTGAGATTTCCAGGGCCCTAAGCACATAATCGATTTGTGGCCCTTCACATTTAAAGAAGCACTACGATTTCAAAAGATACAAACTAAAAACTTACAAGAATTTGAATGTCAATCACAAAAATTACTTAGACATTACAAAAACTAATAGGTATCACTTGAACATCACTCTTTTTGCATTTTTAGAGGCAAATAAGTCAATCAAACTTCTATAATCTAGTTTTGATTTGAAATCATTTTCAATGGATAATATTGCTAATCCATTCAATCTTTCTTGTGACATTGTTGATCGAATGTAGTTTTTGATCATTTTCAATTTTGAAAAGCTTCTTTCCCCCAATGCTACTGTAACCGAAATAGTCAAAAGTATTCTATAAGCAATCCATGAGTTTGGGAAACAAATTTCCTTCAATTGCAGCACTTCAATTGGTCTGTTGACTTCTTTTGACAATATATCTTGCAAGACTTGCAACTCCATCAATAAATCTCATCCATCAATATCAGAAATCCCATCATGTTTTAAACATCCTTCAAGGTTCACACAACCTGTCTTCAACGATTCATCACTGCAACTTTTCAAATCAAACAAAAAGCCAAAGTTTGCCTCATACATTTTGAATTGTTCAAACCTATTCTTAAGTGAAGAAAGAGCTTGATCAACAATGTACCAGAAGTAACCAACTCTTAATGATTCTTGAGCCGACTGGGTCACCTCTTCACTAACAATCTCGTCAAATTGTTTCTTTCTAGAAATGATGCGCTTTTCAACAAATATAGGTTCAACTCTCAATTCACTTGCCATTTCTTTAGCTTCAACCATAGCATTCATGAAACCTTCTTCTCTATACCTTTTAAAATAGGTAGGAAGCTCGTCTGGTTGCTTTACGGCAACATCTATATCCATATCTTGACTTTGAAGGAGCTTGCTAACGGAGTTCACAGCAAACAACAAATTGTATCAAATAACAATAGCACACAAGAACTCAAAACTCTCAATTTCATAAGTTACTAGGGACATAGCTTCACTTTTTGCCATCCCATCTGTGGTAGGATTATTGACCAAGTCAATCAAAGCATCTCTTATTTGTGAAGCATGATATCTTAGTGGTTTATAACACTTTCAATGCGACTTTCCCAATGCGTTTGAGACAATGACTTAACCGTGAGGCCTTCCTTTAGATTACCTTTCGA